>WUAM01010151.1:769044-1119465 GCA_024336885.1 Actenoides hombroni | reverse complement strand
AGCCTCTGAAGACTATATAATCTTCAGAAAACAATTGATTAACTATGTTTTATATTTTGCCTTCCACCAACATGCATGAAAACATCTCACATTTCATACACCTAGGTCTCTGCGGAAGTGGGTCTGTGAAATCACACTGGAAAAGCATGCTTCCTACATGTTCCTATTGCCAACTGGTGTAATGACTGCTGTGTCGCAGGGATTTGAAAACGTACAAAGATGCTTCCACTTGTTGCAGGGCCCTAGCCAAGGCTCTACTTGACACAAAAATGACTGGAATGCACCTCCCTTCAAATAAAAGCAGTGCTATAATTTTTTAAAAAAGAATAACAGTTTAGCTAATTAGTAAAATATAGTGATGAATCAACTAAAATAAACGAGATTCAGTTGATGGCAAGATCACTATATTACTTACTATAAGGCAATTAATCAAAAATAAGCGAATGTAACTAAGAAAAAAACCCAGTGTGATTATCTTATGAGTAAATTTGCGTGCGACTAACAAAAGCAATATGCATTTTTCTTTTTCCTTATTCCTCTTTTTATCCTCCTCTGGGAGGGAGGGGGGAAGGGAGCTAATCCTGCTCTGTGCTTCATGTGGGCTTGCCCTGAGCCTTAAATGGAGGCACAGGAACTGGGAGAAGGAAGATCTGCCCATTGTAAGTGAAGGTCAGGTTCAAGACCATCTAAAGAACCTGAAGGCCTACAAGTCCGTTGGACTTGATAAGATCCATCTGTGGGTCCTTGAGTGAACTGGTGGGTGAAGTTATTAAACCGCTTTCCATCATATTTGAAAAGTCATGGCAGTCTGGTGAAGTTCCCACTGACTGGTAAAGGGGAAACATAACCCTCATTTTCAAAAAGGGAAAAAAGGAAGAACTGGGCAACTACAAGCTAGTCTCACCTCTGTGCCCAGCAAGATCATGGAGCAGAGCCTCCTGAAGGCTCTGCTAGGGCAGATGGAAAATGAAGAGGTGATTGGTGGCAACCAACATGGCTTCACCAAGGGCAAATTGTGCCTAACAAATTTGGTGGCCTTTTACAATGAAGTAACAGCATCAGTGGACAAGGGAAGAGCAACTCATGTCATCTACCTGGATTCGTGCAAAGTATTCAACACTGTCCCACACGACATCCAGGACTCTAAATTGAAGAGAAGTGGATTTGATGGATGGACCACTCGGTGAATAAGGAATTGGATGGATGGTCTCACTTAAAGAGTTGCGGTCAATGGCTCGATGTCCAAGTGCAGACCAGTAATGAGTAGCATTCCTCATGGATTGGTACTGGGACCGGTGCTGTTTAACATCTTTGTCGGCAACATCGACAGTGGGATCGAGTGCACCCTCAGCAAGTTTGCCGATGACACCAAGATGTACAGTATGGTCAACATGCTGGAGGGAAGGGATGCCATCCAGAGGGACCTTGACAGGCTTGAGAGGTGGGTCCATGCCAATCTCATGAAGTTCAACAAGGCCAAGTGCAAGGTTGTGCACTCTGGGGCAGAGCAATCCCAAGCACAAATACAGGCTGGGTGATGAATAGATTGAGAGCAGCCCTGAAGAGAAGGACTTGGGGGTGATGGTTAATGAAAAGCACAACATGAGTCAGCAATGTGAGCTGGCTGCCCAGAAGGCCAACTGTATCCTGGGCTGCAGCAAAATAAATGTGGCCAGCAGATTGAGGGAAGTGATTCTCCCCCCTTTACTTCATTCTCCTGAGACCTCACCTGGAGTACTGCATCCAGCTCTGGAGCTCCCAACACAAGAACGACATGGATCTATTGGAGCAGGTCCAAAGGAGGCCACAAAGATGATCAGGGGACTGGAACCCCTCTCCTACAAGCACAGGCTTAGAGAGTTGGGCTTGTTCAGCCTGGAGAAGAGAAGATTCTAAGACCTTATTGTGGCCTTCCAGTATCTGAAAGGGGCCTACAAGAAAGCTGGGGATGGACTTTTTACAAGGGTTTGTAGTGATAGGATGAGGGGTAATTGCTTCAAACTGGAAGATTTAGATTAGAAATTAGGAAGAAGTTCTTCCCTCTCAGGATGGTGACACACTGGAACAGGTTGCCCTCACTGGATGTGTTCAAGACCAGTTTGGATGGGGCCTTGCACAACCTAGCTGTCCCTGCATGGGACTTAGAACTAGGTGATCTTTAAGGTCCCTTCCAACCCAAACCATTCTATGATTCTGTGATTCTGTGATTCTATGATATCTTGACCTTACTTCCAGAAATTAAACGTAAATATCTGGAAGTACTGACTGTTGAATGGAAGTGACGCAGTGAAAACTCAATAACCAAAGTTATTAAGCAGGCATTCTTTATTTTGCGTCACCTGATGCACAGGGGATCACTCCTCCCAATGTGTGTGTCTTGATGCAAGCTAGGTACTGTGGAGGCCTGGACCATTGGTCCAGTACAAAAATACTATTGCACCTGTTGGGCGCAAGCCCTGACAACATTAACCACAAGACTTAAGCTATGACAAAGGGAAGCTGGGATGCGCCGCTAAGCTATGATAAAGGGAAGTTGGGTTGTTAGACGAAGTAAATATTTGTACCTTATAAGGGTTTTGTTGATTCATGTGTATTGGTGGAAAGTTACTGAGACTAGGGGCACTGTAAGACTATAAGGCATGTGTAAGGTAGCAATAAAGGTCTTTGTTTCTGCACCAAGACATGAAATCCTTATTTTTTACAATACTGCAGCACTCGATTTGGTGAGAACAAAGTTGCTAAGACACTTTGTTTTCATTCATGGCCAGCCATGGTATGCAGGTCTCCACAGTGATTCAAGGTCTTTAGCAGTTTTGAGTTAGCCAGGCACTAAAGCTAGGAGGAGTGAAAACCAGGGCAGCTGACTGAAGCTGGTCAACAGAAGTATTCCATACCATAAACATCATGCTCACTATAAATTAGAAAGTTTATTGGGGATGGTCTATTCTCAATGGACACGATCCCTGGAGGGTCTCACCCATCATTCTGCTCCCGACTCTCCTGTTTAAATCTGTTTCCATTTCAATCCATGGGTCTCTTTTCCCTTTTCCGATTCCCCTTCTCGGAGGGGGGTCATTGGGTGATAGAACAACTGACTAAACAAAGACAGAAATGCAAACAAAAAATCACAATAAAATGTTTAAAAATAGCTCTAAACCATTCCTAACCATTTCTGGAACACAGCATATACAAAATAGGTTGTGGTGTTACAAAGGTTTTCCATTGGCACTTGCATAATACTCCGAACTTAGTCACACAATACATTTATGTGCATTGCTCTATTTGATTTTACTATTTGGAAAATAATGCAACCAAACATGGAGAAAACCTCTTTGTATGGTATAATGCAATATTTAATTAGGGTAAATTTGGGATTGTATCAGTTAAATTGAACAAAGGTTGTTCACTTCTCTTCAAATATAGTAGGTAGGAATGCATTTAGTAAGTTATAACAGTATACTTCTAGGCCTTAATTGGCACTGAATTGTATAATTTTTTTGTTGATTTCACCAGCATAAATGTGGTTTAATCCACTTATGAGTTATATCAATTCAGAAAATGTTTCAATAAGACATTTTGAATGGACCACGGGCAAATTTAAATTCTGAAGTATCCAAAATAAACAACCAAACTTCAATATATCCTTGTTAGAGAAAAGATTATTTATTGTCTCATTATGTCTTTCAGGTGGTTATTACTTCCAGAAAGTATTATTTAATATTTATACTGCAATGATGTCCAGAAGTACCAATTCAAATTACCTTAAAATCCACTGTTCAAGTCACTACCTGAGCACATAATGAGAAGTCTTGAGGCCTTTCAATCTAGCTCTTGGAAAAATGGAAACACACAAACATAATGAACAACAGTAGTAAGAATAGGGACAAACAGCAATAAAACCTTGTTAGTCTGAAAAACTATGTATACATTGTTCAGACTATTGAAGTCTTGAAAGGAACAAACATAGATGTGGATGTCTCACCAATTGTTCTTTCAGTTTAGCTGCATGTTGTTGTAGTATTTACTAATGTTGCTGTTCAAATGTAAAAATAGAGATTTGAATGAGAGAAGGTTGGACTTGGTGTGTACTTTGAAATAATTTGTGAATAATGTGTTTAAACTTTCAGTGGGATCACTTCCATAGTCTCACTTGAAAGACTCATTATTAAACTATATTTTGTATTCTGTGCACTTAATCTATAATTATATGGTAACTGGGATACCAACTCTGGGAAATAATGTTGCTGGGGACTCTACTGAAGCTGTAATCTAAATACTGTCTTTATATTTATAGCACTTCTAAGTCCCTGGGAGAAATTCTTGATATTTTCTTAATTTGTGTAGATATTTGTATCTTGTCTAAGTAAAACGTCTTCAGGAGCTGTAGTCTAGCTAGCTATAGTTTCAGCAGACTTTGGATAGCCTTTTACTTTTGATGTCTAAAACTGTAAGTGAAATAGTATCTTACACTGAAACTAATGTTACAACAATGGCAGATTCACTATAGGAGCAACAGTTGCTATAAATTTCCCACATCCATCTATTTCCCTACAGTATTAATAAAGGCAATTTATTAATTTGCAATTTGCAGTAAACATTCTCACATAAAAAACGTTATGATAATTCATGCATAAAACAGGTGCCTTGAAGAGTTCATGATGGAGGATATCAGTTACAGAGGCATTCATATTAATTATTATAAAGATACATTATTGGGTATTAGACAGGAATGATCAAATGTTCTCATGAGATAAAATATTTATCATTTTCTTCCATACCACCAGTGAAGGGAGAAAGATAGCAAGAGAAGAGTGTAAATAAATAGTTCAGCATAAGGGACAATAATTTAAGACTGGATCAGCCCCAGTCTTTGTGTCCCAAAGAGCATCCAAGGAGGATGCGGAGATATCACGAAAGGAAGGAAGGATGATGGTCAAGTGAGAGCAAGGGGTAGTAGCAGGGTGGGTGTCTACAGCCTGCAGAGGAAGAGGGGCAGGTGTGGGACACTGCAGGACAGGCTGTTGTGGAGATGCGGGAGGGATGAGGACAGTCTGAAAGTCCTATCAGAGATGAGCTCTTTCTGCCCTTGGCTCTGCTTGTTGTCTCTGACACTGATGCCTGTGAGGAAGCACCTTCTCCTTCCAGCACTAACATCTCATGGTCTCCCAATCCCCACCTGAAAGCCTGGATGATGTTGGACAGTTGTCCTGCACCTGGCATTCAACATCCCCACTTCCAACTGCCCCAAAATGAATCAAATCTGGACAAAATGAGTCCCAAATGCCCCAAAATGAGCCCAAAATGCTCAAAAATGAGCCCCAAATGCCCCAAAATAAACCAAATCTGGACTAAATGAGCCAGAAACTCCCCAAAATGAGCCCAGAACTCCCCAAAATGAACCAAATCTGGACAAAATGAGCCTAAAATGCCCTAAAATGAGCCCAAAATGCCCCAAAATGAACTATATCTGGACAAAATGAGCCCCAAATGCCCCCAAAGTAACAAAATCTGGACAAAATGAGCCAGAAACTCCCCAAAATGAGCTCAAAACACCCCAAAATGAACCAAATCTGGACAAAATGAGCCTAAAATGCCCCAAAATGAACCAAATCTGGACAAAATGAGCCCAATATGCCCCAAAATTAACGAAATCTGGACAAAATGAGTCAAAACTCCCCAAAATGAGCCCCAAACGCTCCAAAATGAACCAAATCTGGACAAAATGAGCCCCAAACGCCCCCAAATGACCCAAATCCGGACAAAACGAGCCCAAAACCATCGCCTTTTAATTTCCTTTCCCTGGGAATTTTCCTTTTTTTGGTGCTTTTTTTCGCTGCTTTCGGCCCCGTTTCAGGGTCAGTCCAGGGGGTGGGGGCGGGGCTTGTCCCAGATGGCCCCACCCCCAGGCCCCGCCCACTCGAGCTGCCATTCGTCGGGAGCCAGGAGGTGCCGCCGCGTCTCCCAACCGGCCGCCGCCAGCCCTGACGGGTGATGACATCACACGTGATGTCACGCGGCACCGATGACACGCGTGACGACACGCATAGTGACCTCAGAGGTCATGTGTGATGTCACAGGGCGCCAATGACACACCAATGACACACATGATGACACATGTGGTGACCTCAGAGGTCACGTGTGATGTCACGCGGCACTAATTACATGCGTGACCACACGTGTGATGACCTCAGAGGTCACGTGTGATGTCACATGGCAATAATGACACGCATAACCACACGTGTTGTCACCTCAGAGATCACGGGTGATGTCACAGGGCACCAATGGCACGCGTGACGACACGTGCGATGACCTCAGAGGTCACGTGTGATGTCACACAGCACCAATGGTACACGTGACAACATGTGATCATCTTAGATGCCACATGTGATGTCACACGGCACAGACAACACGTGTGATCACCTCAGAGCTCATGGGTGACGTCACACAACACCAACGACACGCGTGACCACACGTGTGGTCACCTCGGAGGTGACGGGTGACGTCACAGGGCAACAATGACACACGTGACAACGCGTGTGATGACCTCAGAGGTCACGTGTGATGTCACATGGCACCAATGACACACGTGACAACACGTGTGATCATCTTAGATGTCACATGTGATGTCACACGGCACCGATGACACACGTGACCACACATGTTGTCACCTCAGAGGTCACGGGTGACATCACAGGGCACCGATGACACGCGTGACAACACGTACGATGACCTCAGAGGTCACGTGCAGTGTCACACGGCACCAATGACATGCGACGACACGCGATGACACGCGATGACACACGGCACGTGTGACAGCGGCACTCACCGCGCAGGAAGGCGGGGCCAAGCGTGTGCCACAGGCGGGAGCTTTCTGCCACCACCCCCCACGGCACCGTCCCAGGAGCTGGAGGAGGGCAACCACCCAGTTACCACCCCCAGTATATCCCAGTACCCTCCCAGTAGCACTCCCAGTACCTCCCAGTCCCCTCCAATCCACCCAGTTCCCGCCCAGTCCCATCCCTCGAATTAAACCTAAATGGAGCAACCCCACAGATACATGACTACACTTCATCCTCCTCCTGCACTGAGCACAAAGGATATAAAGAGGCTGATACCAATGTCCGTGTTTAGACTTATTAATATTATTATTACAACTATATAGGCTCTTTTTGAAAAGCTCTGGAATCTATTTGGCTTCTAAGAGGCTGGTAACTTCTCTTGATCTAAGAAGTTCTGTATCCAGAAAAATACATTTCTTCAATCTACAAAATTTCACCCGTGACTGTCAGAAATTATGTAAATTTAAAAATCACCGTTTTCATTCTATCATTGTTTTCATCAGTAAGACTGGCAACAGGCCAAAAGAACAAGCGACTACACAGACTTCCATGTTGATTCATGTCACTGGCAATGCATTAGGTACCAGGAGCAAGCCAAGTACCACTTTTGGAGAGAACAGACACAGCTAGGTCCGACACACTGCTTCATACCCCTCCTTCCCTTCTGACTGTCTTAAAATAGATATTATGAGAAATAAGAAACAACATTCCTTGTTCTTCATCTACGTGTCTGCTGTGTGTTGCAATAATTCCAAGGATGCCTTTCTAAAAGTATGCCAGGATTTATTCTTTGGCAACATGGCATCATAGTGATATCAAGGGCACTTACATACTACTTAGATACTGTATAAATATTGTTTAAAAGAATATCTTTCATGAAGTGTAGCACAGAAAATTGATTTTTTTTTTTTTTTTTTTTTTTTACTTTATTTAAAAAACAGAATTGCTCCACATTTTTCCAGAAGTGAAAAGTCTACATTAGGAAGCAGCACAGTGCAACAGGATTTGGTCTATGAAACAAAATAGTCAGAGCTGAGTTTACCTCCACATATATGTTTCAGAGATTTTGCTTCACACTAACTTTGACTAGTCCACAGATTGAACACCTGTTCACATTTGGAACAAGCTGCACTCCTGAAGAGCATCAATTTAAGACAGTCAATGTAAAAGAAATGCTCCAAGAACACTCAGCTGCAAGAATTGAGAGGGGTAACTGGATACAACCTATAAATCTGATTTTAAGTGACACCGATTAAAATATAAATGGTGAAACATCCACAGACTTGTACTGTGGTATTTCATCTTGGAGAAAGGATATATTAATGATCACAGGAATTACTGTGATTTATTCTTTCAATTAGCCTTTCTGTTATCACAGAGCTATCTGGGCACATCTGACATTATTTTCAATCGGTTTCAGTAAAATCCAAGCAATTCAGAGTATGTGGTTAAAAAAAAGAAAAATAATTCTTTTATATAGAGTAAAGAGAGAAAAAAAAAAAGCAGCTAAAATCTAGAATAAGAATGGTACCCACAAAGATTTCAAAAGAACAAAATAATTGCTTTTGAAAAAGAAAATTCCAGCTCCAAATGACAAAACCTCAGAAAATTAAATTTTTAGAGGGAACCTGGATTATTTGGGGGGGTGGAACAAAACAAAAACACAACACCAAAAAACTCAACCCCAAAAAAACCAAAACCTGTACATCACTCCTTGAAAAACTCTACATTTTAAAACTGTAGTAACACTTTCCTATGCTTTACTTGCAGTACCATGTACATTAAAATAAAAACTAAACAAAACAAAAACAAACTAATCCAAAAGAACATTACTCACCCAGCTTGGAAAATCAGACCAAGTTGGAACTCGTTGACAGAGGTCACGAAGAATACGTATGATAATCACACAGGACTGCAGACCATTAGCTCTAGCCTTAAGAGCAATACAAAATCTAATTAATCAATCCCAGCACCTACAGCAAATAGGACTTTTTTGAAAGACTTAAAACACCACTGTTCAATGGAAGCTCAGATACAAGACTGAAACAAATCACTCTACAACTTTATTCCATGAGCTGCCATTTACAGCAGTATTTTACATGGGGTTAGTAATTTAAGGTGGTAGAAGTCAAAGTGCACAGGTGATACAAGAATAATATTTCTTGATCTCCTGTACACTTTGACCTGTGTTCACTTGTAAGAATAAATACAGTATCTTTCTATATTAGAAATAAAAAGAATAAAGTAAAGGTCTAAGAAATAGGTATAGAGACTGAAAGGTCAAGGGAATCTGTTTGGTTTCTTTATTGTGCCTTTGCCAGAATGCAAAGTCACTAAACCAAACAGTTGCATTGAAATGCTAATACTATTTTTTAAAAGTTCTATAACTACTATATTTTTCTATTTTTCTATTTCTATTTTCTATCTGTTTTCTTAGGTGTTTGTAGAATACATATTCCAGGTTACAGGAAGATTATAATCCCTCTTTATAAAGTGACTCGCAAAGAAAAACAATCTTAAATGGGGCCCTGAAAAAAAACAGGCCTTTGAACAAATCAAGCAAGAGACTGTTCATGCAGTAGCCTGTGGGCCAGTCTGGACAGGTCAAGATGTAAAAAATGTGCTCTACACCACAGCTGGGGAAAACAGCCCTACCTGGAGTCTCTGTCAAAAGGTACCAGGGGAGATTCAAAGCTGACCCCTAGGGTTTTGGAGTCAGAGATACAGAGATCTGAGGCTCGCTATACTCCCACTGAAAAAGAGATGTTAGCAGCATATGAAGGAATTTGAGCTGCTTTGAAAGTAATTGGTACTGAAGCACAGCTCCTCCTGGTGCCCTGATTGCCAGTGTTGAACTAGATGTTTAAAGAGAGGACTCCCTCCATGTATCATGCAATTGATGCCATGTGGAGTAAGTGGGTTGCATTGATCACTTGGTGGGCTAGAATAGGGAACCCCAAGTGCCTGGAAATTTTGGAAGTGATCATGGACTGGCCAGAAGGCAAAGATTTTGGAAAGTCACCAGGGAAAAAAAGTAATGCATGCTGAAGAGGTCCACCATACAATAAATTATCAGAAAATTAGAAATGACATGTCTTGTTTATCGATGGATCTTGCTGTATTGTAGGAAAACAGTGTAGGCGGAAAGCTGCTGTGTAGAGTCCTACACAATGAGTCACAGAACTGGCTGAGGGAGAAGGTGAATCAAGTCTGTTTGCAGAAGTAAAAGCCATCCAGCTGGCTTCAGATATTGCTAAGCAAGAGAAATGGACAGTACTCTATCTGTACACTGACTCATGAATGGCAGCAAATGACCTGTGTGGGGGCTTTAAACAATGGCAGGCAAACAATTGGCAGCACAGAGGCAAACCCATCTGGGCAGCCCCACTGTGTTCTGCCTGATTAGACAAGCTAATGGTAAAGGTACATCATGCAGATGCCCATGTACCCAAGAGTCGGACCACAGAGGAACATCAAAACAGCCAACAGGTGGACTAGGCTGCTAAGGTCAAACTGTCTCAAGTAGACCTGGATTGGCCCGTGATACCTCAAGCCATCAGGGTAGAGATGCAACATGTAGATGGGCTAGTGACTGAGGGGTAGACCTGATCATGGACACTATTGCACAAGTCATCCATGAATGTGAAACATGTGCCATAATTACACAATCCAAATGGTTAAAACCTTTGTGGTTTGGAGGGTGTTTGATTGAAATATAAGTGTGAGGAGGTCGGGCTGATTGACTATATCTCACTTCCACAAACAAGTCAAGGTAAATTGCATGTGCTTACTATGGTGGAAGACAACAGCGGTTGGCTGGAAACATATGCCGTGCCCAATGTCACCTCCTGGAACACTATCCCGGGCCTTGAAAAGCAAATCGTGTAGTGACACGGCACCCCAGAAAGAATCAAGTCAGACAATAGGACTCTTTTTTTGAAACAGCCTCATAAACACCTGGGCTAAAAAGCATGGTATTGAGTGGATATATCACATCCACTATCCAAGTAATGGAATAAATTAACTCAATGAAAATTTATGGATAGAATCATAGAATCATAGAATGTTAGGGTTTGGAAGGGACCTCCGGAGATCATTGAATCCAACCTGCCTGCCAGAGCAGGATCACCTAGGGCAGGCCACACAGGAACAGATCCAGGCATTTTTTTGAAAGTCTCTACAGAAGGAATCTCCACAACCTCTCTGGGCAGCATGTTCCAGTTCTCTGTCACTCTCATACTAAAGAAGTTTTTCCTCATGTTGAGGTGGAACTTCCTGTGTTCCAGTTTGTGACCATTACCTCTTGTCTTATCACAGGGCACCACTGAAAAGAGACTGGCACCTTCTACTTGACACCCACCCTTCAGGTATTTGTAAACATTAATAAGATCCCCTCTCAGTCTTCTCTTTTCCAGGCTAAATAGCCTCAGGGCTATCAGCCTTTCCTCATAAGAGAGATGTTCCAGTCCCTTCATCATCTTCATAGCTCTCTGTTGGACTCTCTCCAGTATTTCCCTGAACAAAAACCCCCACAACAATACAAACAAAACAACACACAAAGGGAGGGGGGGGGGGGGGGCGAGGAAACACCAAAAAAACCCCCAAATCAAACACAAAAAAAACCCACAAAACAAAGAAAAACAAGTGATGCAAAAAAAACCCCTCCAATTCTCACCGCCAGCCAATTGATGCCCAGCCAGCCCCTAGGCAATGGCAGCCCTGGAATGCTTCCTCCCTAGGAAGTTCTGATGGTAGAGTATGATGTCATACGGTATGGGGTAATGTTTTGTCAGCTAGTGTCAGCTGTCCCAGATGTTTTCACTCCCAAATTCTTCCCCAGATGACTGGCAGGGAAGTGTGGGAAGTAGAGAAGGCCTTGAGACTGTGTAAGAACTGCTCAGCAATAGCTAAAACATGCTTGTGTTACCATCACTGTTTTCAGCACAAATTCAAAACACAGCACCATAAAAGCTCAAAAATAATTTCAATCACAAGCAGAACCAGTACAACACCTTTGAAAAATCCCACCTGCCAGGACCAGGTAGAATAATATAAAATGTACACAAGAGGTTTATTTATTTGCTTATTTAGTTATTTTACAAAGTGTCCATCAGAAGATTGTGCTTTTCACCTTCATCCCCATATAGCAGATTTGACCCCCTCCTCCAGAAATCTTGTCCAGGTGTGGTTCTTGTACCAGTGTGAATGGTTTTGATGAACTTTGTAGAGAAAGTCAGGAGTTGGTATGATCTGGCTGCTGTAAAATCAGGGCAGTGAAACATTTGTATATTACATTCCTGAATCATCTCACACACAAAGGAGGACTTAAGGCATTAAGTAAGATTGGAACCCTGGACTTCAGGACGGCTAACTTTGTCCTCTTCAAAGACCTACGTGAAAGAATCCCTTAGGCTTAGACTGTAGAAGGTAAGGGGGCCCAAGGGAGCTGGTTTATTTTCAAATATCAATTCCTCCAAGCTCAAGACAGGTGAATTCCTCTGAGTAAAAAATTCAAGTAGAGGAGGCAGGAGACCAGCATGGGTGAGCAAGGAGCTGCTGAAAAAAGTCAAGTGGAAGAGTGAAGGCCACAGCATGTGGAAAAAGGGACTGGTCTCCTGAGAGAATTATAGGAATGTTGTCAGGGTTTGTAGGGATACAACAAGGAAGGCCAAGGCCCTCTTGCAATTAACTCTGGCAAAGGAATTAAAGAAGGACTTCTTCAAATACATCAATGGTAAAAAGAAGCCTAGGGAAACTGTGGGCCCACTGCTGAATGATGCAGGAGCCAGGGTGACAGGATGCAGAGAAGGTGGAGGTACTGAATGCTTTCTTTGCTTCAGTCTTCATTGGTAAGACTAGTCCTCAGGAATCCTTGACACTGGGAGTAAGAGTGGAAGCCTGGAAGGAGGAAGTGTCTCCACTAGTTGATGAGGTTTGGGTTAGAAATCAATTGCATAAGCTGAACACACACAAATCCATGGGCCCTGATGGGCTGCATGCACGAGTGCTGAGGGAGCTGTCTGCTGTTGTTGCTCTACCACTCTCCATCATTTTTGAAAGATCATGGAGAACAAGTGAGGTGCCTGAGGGCTGGAGGAAAGCCAGTGTCACTCCAGTCTTCAAAATGGGCAAGAAGGAAGACCCTGGAAATTACAGCCCAGTCAGCCTCACCTCCATTCCTGGAAAGATAATGGAACATCTCATTCTGGAGATCGTATCTCAGCACATGGAAGAAAAGAAGTTTATCTCACAGTAGCCAACAAAGATTCACTAAAGTGAAGTCATGTTTGACAAATCTAATAGCCTTCTATGATCGTGTTACTGAATGGGTAGATGCAGGGAGAGCAGTCGATGTTGTCTACCTTTACTTCAGCAAGGCTTTTGACACTGTCTCCCATATCATCCTCTTGGGAAAGCTCAGGAAATGTGGGTTAGAAGAACAGACAGTGAGTTGGGTTGAGAACTGGCTGAACAACAGAGCTCAGAGGGTTCTGGTCAGTTGTGCAGAGTCCAGCTGGTGTCCTGTAACTAGTGGTGTTCCCCTGGGGGTCAGTTCTGGGTCCAGTCTTATTCACATCTTCATCAATGACCTGGCTGAAGGGATGGAGTGCACCCTCAGTAAGTTTGCTGATGATACTAAACTGGGAGAAATGACTCATTCACCAGAATGCTGTGCTGCCACCCAGTGATCTCAAACCCATAGGAAAAAAAGACCCGCTCAACCCAAATATTAAAAAAATCTATCAAAAAAACCCCCAAAGTTAAAAGCAAAAAAAGCTAATATATATTAAAAACATAAAAAGCTAAAAACATTAGAATAAAAAAAAGGTAAACCCTAATATTAAATACAAAAGAAGCTAAAACCTAATATTAAAAATACAAGAAGCTAAAACCTAACCTTTAAAACAAAATGTATCAGCTATTATTACAAACAAAATGAGTTATAAAGAAATATTAAATACAAAAAAGTTAAAGCCTAAGAGTTAAAAAAAGTAGATCAAACTTAATATGAAAAACTAAACTTAAAAACTAAAACTTAAGATTAAAAACAAAAAGCTAACCTAAGATTATATGAAAAAAGAGCTAAAACCTAATATTAAAAAAAAGAAGCTAAATGCTAATATGGAAAACAGAAAAAGCTAAAAACTAAGATTAAAACCTAAAAATCTGAAACCATATATTAAAAAATAAAAACTCTAAAATCTAATATTAAGAAAAAATAAACCACAACCAAAGAAAAATACAACTCTAAAACCTAACATTAAAACCATTAAAAATGTAAGATTTAAAACAAAACAACTATAACGTAAGATTGAAAAAAAAAAGGTAAAAACTAAGATTGAAGTCAAAAAAAGCTAAAACCTAACATTAAAAACAAAAAAGCTAAAACCTAAGATTAAAATCAAAAAAGCTGAAGTCTAATTTTAAAAAGAAAAGAGCTAAAACCTCATATGAAAACCAAAACTGCTAATATCTACTATTGAATCCATAAAAGCTAAAACCTAATATTAAAAAAGGAAGCTAAAGCATAATATTAAAAAGAAAGAAATCTAAAAACTAGTAATAAACCCAAAAGAATGTAAAAACAAAGAATCTAACAATTAATACTGAAAAAAGTTAAAATGAGGTATTACAAAACAAGTATGTAAATGCTAAGATTAAAAACATAAGAAGCTAAAACCTAATACTAAAATCAAAAAAACTAAACCATCATATTGAATACCAAACAAGTTAAATCTAATAGTAAGAACCACAAAACAAAAACCTATGATTAAATAAGAAAAAAAACTATAACCTAATATATAACAAAGTTAAACCAAAGTTTCTTTAAAAAAAAGGATAGCAAAACCTACGAATAATAAGAAAAAAAATGTACAACCAAAGATTAAAAACACAAAAGTCAAACCTAATACTGAGAAGCAAAAAGCTAAAAACTAATATAAAAAATAAAAAAGCTAATAGCTAACATTAAAAACAAAAGAAACTAAAACAAAGATTAAAAAGAATAAAAGAAACTAAAACAAGTATACTAAAAACAAAAAAAAAGAGAAAACCTAATTTTAAAAATAAAGCTAAAACAAAGATAAAAACCAAAACAAGCTAAAGCCTAGAATTAAAACCAAAAGAAGCTGAAACGTAATATTAGAAACAGAAGAAATTAAAACCTAAGAATTAAAAAAAAACTTGCTAAAACCTAGTGTTAAAAACAAAAAAGGTAAAACCTAATTGTAAAAATAGAAGAAAATAAAACCTAATTGTAAAAATAGAAGAAAATAAAACCTAATCTTATAAACAAAAAAAGGTAAATGCTATTATTGAAAACAAAAGAAGCTAAAACCCAATATTAAAAACAAAACTATTCAAACCCTAATATTAAAAAGAGAAGTTGATAAAAACTAATATGAAAACCAAAAGAAACAGAAACCTAATAGTAAAACAAAAGCAGCTAAAACCTAACATTAGAAACAAAAAAAATTAAAATCTTATAGTAAGAAGAAAAGTAAAACCAAAGATACAAAAAAAAACTAAGCTAAAATTAAAAACAGAGAAAAAAGCTGTTATTAAAAACAAGAAAAGTAAATGATAACATTAAAAAGACACCTACAAACTAATACCCAAAACAGCTAAGTTAACACCTAAAATTAAAAACATAAAACTCCCTAAATCATAGAACCATAAAATTGTCAGAGTTGGAAGGGACCTTAAAGATCATCTAGTTCCAATCCCCCTTCCTTGGGCAGGGACATCTCCCACTAGAGTAGGTTGCTCAGAGTCCAATCCAACCTGGTCTTAAAAACTTCCAAGGATGGGGCTTCCACCACCTCCCTGGGCAACCTGTTCCAGTGTCTCACCACCCTCAGGCCGGGGCTCTGAGCACCCTGCTCTAGTTGCAGATGGCCCTGCTCCCTGCAGGGGGGTTGGACCAGGTGAGCTTTAAAGGTCCCCTCCCACCCAAACCACCCTGGGATTCTATGATTCGAGGATCTCAGCATCTTCAGGTGGAGCGCTCTGGTTTTTCAGCCGTTTCTTGGCACGCTTACCAAGCGGCTCCGTCCTTCAGCCCAGCTTGGGGAAAATGCTCATTTACACCCGAGCGCAGGCTCTCCTCGGGTCTGCTGCCTTCCTCCCCCGGCTCCCATCTGCTCCCTCCTCCTCCTCCGTCTGTCCAGCGGCAAGACGCTGCGAGCCCATATGCCTTCCCTCGGCAGGGCTGTCACCTCTCCCGCTGCCTCCCGAGGCCGGGAGAAGCCGGAGCGAGGAGGGAAGTGGCCCGCAGGCATTTCACAGCAGCCACGGAATAAATCTAATTTATAGACATAGCAAAATGCAGCTAAAGCAGGAGTTGAGATGAATGCAAAGCGCACAGAGGTCTCAAGTTATCGGCGCGGTAACATTTTTTCCTGACTATCTCTGTTTTCCTGCCCGGGTTTGTCTTTGTAGCTTCCTCCCAGACAACTGGACCTTTGCTCTGAAGTAAAAATGAAAGCTGGGGAGAGGAAAAGGGAAAAAAAAAACAACCAACCTAACGGGAAATGAATTCTTCAGATCTCCTTCGTGATGCATCAGCCCCATCTGCCAGCTCCCTCTGACAGGGAGTGGAGCGTGGCTGGGTGGCAGGAGGGGAGGGAGAGTCAGGCTTTAAAAAAGAAATAAAATAAGTAAAAGAAAATACATGGCGGGGAGGTGAGGCTGGGCTGATGGGTTGGGGGGTGGGGGTCCCACCAAGGCTCATGGCTTGGGATGAAGAGCGGGATGATGAGGCTGGAAGAGCAGAACCTCCCGGCGATGTGAGGGTGGGGAGATTTGTCTTCCCATTCCCCGGCTCGGCTGGGTAATGGGAATGAGTGGGTGGGAGATGTTGGGAGGCAGCTCTGAGTGATTAGGAGAGAGCGTAGAGGAGAAGGTGTCTGATGGCTAGAAAGTGGCATCAGGAAGAGCAGGGCAGGGATGGAAGGGGCTTTGTACTCTTGAGCACAGCCCCATGACGTAGAAATGATTAAAGGTACCCAGTTAAACGAGAGATGGAGCAGCCAGCCCGAGCTGCTGGGTTGCCTGGAGCTTCTCCAGTAGAGGAGGGCGGTGGATGGGTTTGACTGGTGTGTTTGTGGAGTTTTGTGAGGGTGTGGAGTCTCCTTCTCTGGAGAGAATCCAAACCCACTTGGACACTTCAACACTGGGCAACGTGCTCTGGGTGCCCAGATCATCTCATCTGATGAGATTGTCTCCAGAGGTCCTTTCCAACCCCCACTATGCTGGCATTCTGAGATTCTCACTGCAACATGGGTTGCACCATGGTCACGGCTGTCTCTATCCCAGCCAGGACCACCAGCATCCTGTTGGGCAGGGGGTGGTAGCCCCACAACTCTTCCAGGCTTTGCTCGTGCCCCGCAGTTTCCCAGGGCTGGAGTGAACCTGTCTCCAGAGCATCTCCTTTCCAGCAAACATCGCACCAAGTCTCTGGGTGCTGCCTCATGGTTTGCTACCAATGCTTCTAACGCTGCTTTTCATCATCTGTAGGCGTCGGAGAGATCTGAGGGTTGTGTATTCCCAGCCTCATTGGTCACCTCTCCTTCAAGATGTGATCCTGGAGACTGGGAAGGTGACTGGGAAGGGAGCATCATTGACTCCTTTGGCCAGATCTCCTCTCCCTTCCCAAGGACAGGTGGCAGCTTTTCAAGCCTAATTTAGCTGTCTTTAATCTGAGTTATTCCACACCACACTCGCCACTTCCTTCAGCACGTTCCCGCAGGATGATGGGCTGATTTCACAGAACGAAAAGCCTTAAGCAAATCTTGTCACACAAGAAAATTGATTTTTCAAAACTGACTTTTACAAGATTACTGGCGGGTTTTTTTTCCCGCCGCTCCCCCCTCCCCCCTCATCTTTCTTCTGTATCGTTCCCTTCCAGTCTCACGAGGTGGCTTCAGATCTAAGGAAATTAGAGATGCTGTGACTAAACTGAAAATGTAAAAAGGGGGGGGGGGAAGGAGACAAAAAAAAAGACACCCAGCACCCGGCACGTCCTCTCCGGCTTTGTCTACCCCGATGAAAACCAGCAGCTCTTAGCACTGTACTGGGGCCTGGCCTGTGCCTATCGAGCCACAGTTCAGTACTCTTAGATGACTGTGGTTGAGGCAGGAACCCAAACTACATCTGAAGACAGCTGGGTTGAGAGAGGGACTGAAACAGCTACAACTGCCAGTATTGCCCCAGTAGTGAAAAAGAAGCAGTGGACAAGGAGAACAACAGGCCTCTACCATCGATTAGTGAGGGATGAGGAAGAAGAGGAAACACTCGACCAACAAGCTGGACCCTCAACAGGGAGACTGGAGGAGGAAGTAACAGAATTGAAGCAGGAGGCAGAAACCACCCAGTCCCTGACTTCATCAGAACTTCCAGACATGAGGAAAGATTACAGCCACCAGATAGGTGAATGGATTGTTACCTGGCTACTTTGATGCTGGGATAATGGGTGTGACACCCAACAACTAGAAGGTAAGGAAGCCCAACAGCTGGGCTCCCTTCCTAGCAGTCGTGGAATTGAAAGAGGAATTGGAAAAGAGGTAGCAATTTGCAGTTTCTGAAGACAGCTCCTTTCAAGCGTTAAAGCAAGATATCCATATAAGGAAGACGTAATGAACTCCACTTCCTCAGGAAAGTGGTCTACTGCTGACCAGTACCTGAGGGAACTAGCAGTACTGGAAGTTATCTATGGAGATTTAGATAATGATGAGCATCCCAAAGATCCAGAGGATGTTCAGTGTGCAAGGGCCATGTGGAGGAAAATGATCAAGAACGCACCAGCATCATATTCTGCCAGCTTGGCAGCAATATACTATCCACAAATGGATAACCCAGCTGTGGAAACTGTCTCTTCCTGGCTTCAGAACTCTGAAGAGAGTCTTGGCACCTCAACATCCCTAAGGGCTAGCACCTCGCATATCATGAGTGCCCCAAGGAATCAGTCAGTCAGAGGGAAAGGGAGCCCCAGGCGTATGTCTCATGGTGCACTCTCGTTCTTTCTGCGTGATCAGGGGGAGGACCTGAGGAAGTGGGATGGTGAACCTACCTCTAAGCTGGAAGCACGTGTACAGGAACTGAAAGGGAAGAAAACCATTAAAAGGGGGCCCTCCAAGAAGACCATTAATGTAGTCAGTGTCAAAGAAGGCAATTGATGATATCGCAGATATGGGAAGATTAATATCACCTCCACTGAGCCTGACAAGAAGACTTCTGGTTTGACACAGCAAGGGTCAGACAATGAATATTCTGACCAGGAGCAGGAATAGAGGAGCCCTGCCTCCAGTGAGGTGGAGGAAAGGTACAATCGGATCTATTGGACTGTGTGGATTCGACGGCCTGGCACGTCAGATCCACAAAGGTAAAAGGTAGATACAAAGGCCTTGGTAGATACTGGTGTGCAGTGAGTGCACTTTAATGCCATCAGGATATAGATGAGCTGAGCCCATATGCATTTCTGGCGTAACAGGACGATCCCAGCAGCTGACTGTACCAGAGGCTGAAGTGAGTCTAACTGGTAGGGAGTGGTACAAACACCCCATTGTGACTGGTCCAGAGGCCCCGTGCATCCTTGGCATAGCTTATCTCAGGAGGGGCTATTTCAAGGATCCCAAGGGATACCGGTGGGCTTTTGGTGTTGCTGCCTTGGAGGTGGAGGGAAGTGAAGAGTTGTCCACCTTGCCAGGTCTCTCAGAGAACCCTGCTATAGTGGGGCTGATGAAAGCTGAAGAGCAGCTGGTACCAATGGCTATGAGGACGGTGCATAGGCGGCAATATCATACCAACAAAGATTCCCTGATCCCTATCCAGGAATTGATTCGTCAGCTGGAGACCCAGGGAGCGATCAGCAAAACTCATTCACCTTTCAACAGCCCCATATGACCTGTGCAAAAGTCAAATGGAGAATGGCGATTGACAGTGGACTATCGTGGTCTGAATGAAGTGACACCCGATGCTGAGTGCAGCTGTGCCAGACATGCTGGAACTTCAGTATGAGCTGGAGTCAAAGGCAGCCAAGTGGTACGCCACGACTGACATTGCTAATGCATTTTTCTCCATTCCTATAGCACCAGAGTGCAGGCCACAGTTTGCCTTCACCTGGAGGGGAGACCAGTACACCTGGAATCGATTGCCCCAGGGGTGGAAACACAGCCCCACCATCTGCCACAGACTGATCCATACTGCACTGTTGCACTTAATAAAGCGACTTCTGATTACAACCATATTGGCTGTGCTGTCGGAGTCCGTCCCTGCACGCTACAGAAGTTATTTAAAGAGGGGATTGCTCCTTAACTGTTTTTCACATGGTGGTCAAATCTGCAGTTTCTTTTATGGTTTCCTCAGGACTCACATTTGTATGGAATTAAGCTCTGATTAATGTGAAGATCATGCCTCTTTTCAGATTAGCAAGGGTTTGCTACCAACCTGAAAGGCAATGAGAGGCTAGATTAAAGCTTTTCACAATTAATTTCTACATCATGGGGCTTGGGAGTTTGAAGAAAAAAAAAGTAGCAAGGTGATCCATATTTAAACTGCAAATCTATACTTTCTCTCACCTTTTAAGTGCTCTTTTGTCAGGTTATATAGCATCTCTTTTACTGAGTTGGTCACTGACTATTTAAACACTTCCACTTGTGGGCTTGGTACTGTGATGCATGTAACCATGGACAGTGGAATGAAACCATACACACAGTGAAAGTAACCAAAGGTTAGTAGTGAAAGGAAATTATTTATTTATAGTAATTTCAAGCAATTCTACAGCCTCTGACATAATTCTGTGTTCCAGATAGACTGAAATTTTGCAAAAAACAGGCTGGGGAAGAAAAGAGGAACAGGCAGACAAGAGACAAGAGAACAATTAGACAGAGAAGTCTGAGTTGCACTGTCACTTCTATATATTTTTGGCATCATTTCGATAATCTAACAAAGCTAGTAAATACCATAGCTAGAAGCTAGATGTCTCTGTCAGTTTTAAGAAAGTACATACAAATATGTTTTATTATAAACAGGAATTAAATTAAAATACCTGTATTACTTCCCAAAATTGTATTCATTTCTCTCCCTTTCTGGGTTTTATCTTCAGAATGACCTTCTATAAAATAATATAATTTTGTAGAGCTGTCTAATCCCCCCGAAATTTTAACAGATAATTTCTACTGAAAAACAGATCTATTGCTTTGCTTCCCTTAACTGGGAAGTAGGTGGATATGCAGTAGGCTGTATGTATGCAGCAAAAGAAAGTATATTATTGTTCATCAGAAGAAAGAATCATTATAATGAGACATTTAGGGAAAAGAACAACCGAAGAAAAATTCCCCTTTATGCATAAATTATACAGAATGACAGTTAATAAGAGTGGACAAGCAGGACCATAATCCCAGCCAGTTCATATCAAGTGGTAGTCTTGTCACTGCTGTCAGTAATGACAGCAGTGTCAGTTTAGAATAGGACTAGGCTCTGGAACACATCCAAATGGATCACTTGAAAAAAATAGGAAAGATATTTGTGTTCCATTCAACAATGGAACTCCTTCATAAACTTACTGATGGAAACAAAACTAATTATTTCATTAAGCTTGCATTTTGTTTACTCTCTCTGCTTTTCAGATTCTTGTAAGAACTTGCCAAGAAAAAATGCATAAGTACCTATTACTTTAGCAAATTATGTTAAAAGCAAGATAATTTATTACCTGCTTTGCTACTGAAGAATGAATAATTAAAATATTGCTGTACTGAAGATGAAATTATTTAGAAAATATTCCATCTCAGAATTTCTGATTTTTTTTTTTTTTTTCCTAAAGGGTGTGAAAGAACACAAATGTGGAATTTGTGGCCGGGAATTTACTCTGCTGGCCAACATGAAGTGACATGTCCTGATCCACAACAATGTCAGACTCTATCAATGCCATTTGTGCTACAAGAGCTTTGTGCAAAAGCAGACTCTCAAGGCCCACATGACTGTTCAAACTGATGTTAAACCCTTTAAATGCAAGGTAAGCATATCTCCTTTAGTGGCAGAGGCATAAATCCATTGGATATTTCTGTGATGTTATCACCTGATGATAAGGTAGAATTAGAAAAATAAGACTTGCTAATACATTCTAAAGTTGTATTTAAATTACCATAAACCAGTCTAGTTTCCTTCCTTGATCAAGGTTCTGCTTAGCATAAAATAATGGAGGTAAATATCTGTCATTTACACCTCCTTTAATATCAGTAATATTCATCCTAAAAATTTCTTTCCACCTGTCATTTAAATGCCACTGTGGTTTGAGGATGTAGTGGGTCTGGCTGAGCTGCTTTTCCCCATGCAGCCCTCATGCTGCAGTACTGGGAGCTGGAGGGTGTTGATAACACACCCGTTTACTGGAGTTACTACCAACATTCTTCTAACATTAAGCAGGAAGAAGTAGCCAGTGTTGCACAGTCAGAGAAATAAAGAACTACTTTTGGTCCTGTGAGCAGTTTAGGCCCTACAAGAGCAAGACACTGTCACTTACTTCACCACTTTGCATGGCAATACTATGGCAAAATGTACTGCCTCTCAGGATGCTAACAGTGAAATCATGTTCTGAAGCAGCCTCTTTCATTTTTTAAAATGCATGTGAAGAGCAAGGTAGGAATTGAATTTTTTTTTGTTCCTACGGCCAGTTAAAGAAAAAACCACCAGCCAAACCAACAAATAAAAACAGCCCAACCCCAAAACCACACAAAAGCCACCAGTCTCCAGTGCCGACAGGCCACCTCACTTTGGGTGCTTTCAGTGGTGCTTTTGCCCCTGCCCATGCACGGCGGAAAGCCCTGTCAGAGTTACTATGAACAGGATTATCTGCCTGGGGGCGGTCCAAGCACTGTCCAAAAGGGGCCAGATCTGCACCACACTGGAGGACCAGTTGCACAACAGAGCTGGCATTGACCGCATGATGTAAAGGGGTTGTCCCCAGGAAGCCGTTGCTAAAATGCTCTGAAAGAGAGGAAACCTGCTTGGAGAGTTCCATTCTACACAGGGAATATGTGAAGGGTTGTATAGCAGACTTTGTTACACTCACCCCTGCTTCATAGTACACTAGTAATTTAACTGGTGGGATGCACTCATTCTGTGTTGCATCATGTGAACATCTCAAACCAAGTTCATCCATGTGGGGAAAACTGTAAACAAAGCCTTCAATTCACAGATACCAAGAACACTGAAAGGAGAGAAAAAAGAGAGTCAGGGCAAGAGGTGTCAAATTCTGGATTGCTCCCTTTCCTTCACTCATAAACTTCCATAGCTATGGCCAGTGAGTAGCTCTCACAGGTACAGCCTTAAAGATGAATAGCTAATAAATGCCTGGTTTTAAGAAAGAGATACAGAATCTTTAAAGCTTATAATGAAGTTATAAATTACTATATTGAAAACAAAAATACACAATATAAGAAAAATGGTCAAATGAGCCCTTGAGCTATTGCATCTGTATGGTCACCTGAGCTTAACTTAGAAAAAGCATTTATGAAAACGCAACCACTGTGATCAAATCAAAACCAGAAAAAAACTATTTATTCTCATTAATTCCCAGTAAAGCTTACTAGCTGCTCTTGAGAATAGATCCTCCGCAGGCAAGATAAAAAAACTCAGTCTGAGAGCCCCTGGAGTTCTACAGCTGCTCCAAAAGGAAGAGTCAACAAACACAAACAAGATTTTTCCTTTAAAAAAACCCACCAAAAACACAACAAAACAACAGACTAACTGTTGCTCTTTTCTCTAGCAACTTGCTACATGAAAGACTTAAAAAACACTCCCTTCCTTACCAACCATTCTAGTGCAGGGCCCCATATTCCTGTCGCTGCAACAACACAGCAAGACAGAAGCTCCCTCAGAAACAACCTCCCAAGAACTCTATGCCCAGCCTCGCCCCTTTATTGCAGTGCCGGGCCGGGAGCTGCTCCGCCCTTCGCGGTCGCCCCGCCCACCGAGGTCAGCCCGCCTTAATTTAAGGGAACCCAAGAGGAGGCTGTAATTGAGGAGGCGGAGCTTGGCTCAATAGCGGGAGAGCGGTGGCAGCAGGGCTCCGAGAGAGTCGATCCTGGGTAGGCTCTGCGCCCGCCGGCTCCAGTCCCGCCTTAGCTCGGCTGGGAGCAGAAGCGGAGTGTGAGCGTCCAGAAGCGTAATAAGAGAAAGATGTGAGGAGAGCAGCGCAGCAGGACTGAGTACGAGCAAAGGAAGTTGCTGCTCCAGTAAAGTGAGGGGACCGGAGCTGATAGGAGTCCCAGAGGAGATACTTGGGGGTGGGCTTTGGTAAAGGAAGCGAGTGGGAGAGGTATGGGAGGGAATCTTGGAGGGAAAAAGAAGAAAGCTTACTCCTCAAAATTACTGAGAGTGGAGAAAAGTTTATTACAGAATCCCACAATGTTAAGAGTTGGAAGGGAACTCAAAAGATCATCTAGTCCAACACCCGTGCCAGAGCAAGACCACCTAGAGCAGGTCACATAGCAATGTGTCCAGGCAGGTTTTAAATATCTCTGGAGGAGACTCCACAACCCCCTCTGAGCAGCCTGTTCGCTGAATTAGAAGCTAGAAATTGATTTTTAAATGTCTAATCTTATTAAAACAGATTAATGACAGATTAGTCAATGGTCCCTTCTTTCCCTAATGATATTAAACTCTAACATGTCATGGTCGCTACAGCCAAGACTACCCCCAACCATGACATCTGCAACCAGACCTTCTTTGTTTCCAGCATCACACCTGTCCTTGTTGGTTCTTCAACCACCTGCAGCAGAAAGTTGTCATCAATGTACTGCAGGAACCTTTTGGACTGCTTATGCCTGGCTGTGTGATCCTTCCACCTAATATCAGGGTGATTGAAGTCACTCATGAGCATGTGATCTTGAGGCTACTTCCAGCTGCCTGTAGAAGGCCTCATTGACAGCTTCTTCCTGGTTTGGTGGTCTGTATTAGATGCCCACAACAGTATTACCCGTGTTCGCGTGTCCCTTAACTCTTACCTATAAACTTTCAACACTTTCATCATCTCCCCCTGAGTTAAGCTTAATGCATTCTAGTTGCTTACTCACATAGAGAGCAACTCCACCAGCTTGCCTTGTCAGTCTATCCTTCCTCAAAAGTCCATAGTCGTCCATTACCACATTCCAGTTGTGCGAGCTATCCCACCATGTCTCTGTAATTGCGATGAGATCATAGCCCTGCGACCGCACTCAGATTTCTAGTTCATCTTGTTTATATCCCATGCTTCTTGCGTTGGCATACAGACACTTCAGAGACTTAGTAGAGGAGCATCTGTTACTATTGTGGGTATCACATAGTCCACTGTCCCCTACAACCCTTGGGATAGCAATGAAGCTGGTGCACTGTCCCACAAGCGTCCAAGGCTTGTCTCCATTGAGCCTGTTTTTTCCTCCTTCCCCCTTCGAATCTAGTTTAAAGCTCTGCCAATGAGCCTGGCCAACTCCTGTGATAGAATCCTTCTCCCGCTTTGAGAGAGATGTACCCCATCAGCCCCCAGCAGGCCTGGCCTCGTGTAGATTGACCCATGGTCAAAAAAACCAAAGTCCTGCTGGTGGCACCAGTCTCAAAGCAGATTTTATCTTTGTTGTATGTCAGGGAACAATAATATTTGAGTGTCAGTCAACTATGCTTGTTATTCTTCTGTCTTGAGCTTCTGCTCAAGTATTTGTTTCCTTGTCCTGGTTTATCACAAAACTTCAATTAAAATTGCTGAACTGTGTTTATAAGTATCTGTTTCAGTGATGTTTGAACAGGTTTACAGATGCTAGGTTTGTGAAGGAAAAAGGCTAAAATCAAAGAAACCCAAGTCCTATACAGTCTTTCCTTCATCTGAGTATCAGGTATTTTAGCCTGACTGTAAGAATTCATTATCTATCTTCTTGTTCTTCCTAATCCATTTATGTCTTGACAGAGTGAAGCGTCAGTTCTTTTGTTTTCCAAAACTGAACACTCTGACTTCATGGCTTAATAATCTTGATCATTGTCTAGTTAATAGAGTGGATTGTTACTGTTACAGCAACTAAAATCTCTCAAGATACGTGTTGGTAGACTAGCCTCCATGCTTAGATTGTGACTTTTTTTTGAGTTGGAGATAAACTGGGATTATCAAGCAACAGTAATTCAGGGAAGACAATATTGCACTATAATGATTGGTTATTAAGATTATGTTAGGTGACTTTCTTTGGTCTCTGTGTGCTATGCCAGGTCTTAATACCCAAAATTGAATTGTTTTGGTACTTGATGCAACCGCAAATAACAGACCAACTAATTGGGAAGATGAGGTTTGAAGAAGTTGTGGCCTTTGTGTAGTGTTTTGTTTTGGTGACTTTTTGTTTTAGTTTTTGTTTGTTTGGTTGGGTTTTTTTTGTGGTGTGTTTTGGGAGGGGGGGGTTGAGTGCTTTTCTTAGGAAAGAGAAGTGTAATTTAAGTGATGCATTTTGCCTCATAAAAAGGGGACACCTCTTCTAGTCGGAGTAACTGATTGAACCTAAGCACTAAAAAGCTTGTTAGCTATTTGTGGATGTTCTCTATCTTGACTTTATGTCTCATCCCACTCAGTGGACAACGAGAGAGGTGAATCTTTGTGATCCCCTGAAAGAGGCTGTCCCTGCGCGGCACTAAATTACGTCGCGACTAAATTTTGAGGAAGAGAAGAAAGAGTTATTAGAAAAGAGGAAAAGAGAGGGGGAGTGAGGGAGTGACTAAGATTGGGGAGGGAGGGGGGTTAACAGAGAGCGTCTGTTATAGGTCTAAGGGGCTGCCCTGACCCTAAACCGTGACACAGCCAAACGCAAAGGTTCTAGCCTCTGATTTCTTGCAGCAATGAACAGAGACATAAGGGGACATTCAGCTAGAGAACTGTGGATTAGCACCTTTCGTGAGGGAGCTAGGAGGAGGTGTTTGCCTGGACACCTTCGTCAAGCTCGAATTCAGCACTCAGGAAGGCACCATGTTGTTTGAGGGATAGCAAAAGTGCTAGCCTCCGATTTCTTGTGGCAGTGAACGAGAGACATGGAGAAGGGAAGAATCAGTGAAAGTTATCAAGGCTAGCACCTTTCCTGGGGGAGATAGTATGAGACATTGTGAAGGATGCCTCGATGCACTGCTCAAATGTGAAATAAGCAGTTGGGACAGCAACATGTTGTCCAGCAGAAAGTAAAGACACTAACTGGCCGGAAAACTGAAGCAGCTAGTTGTTCCATTAAATGAAGAACAAAGGAGTTCCTCTTAAGCCAGCTGGCAGTGTTATTATTGATCAACATAATCCAGCTGTACCTATGTTAATCCTATATTTATATACTGTTTGGCTGTATATTTAGAACAGAAAACAAAAAATGTAATATATCTGATAGTTGACGGTTGACACAGGTCAAAAAGAGCGATTGTGGTCTTATTTCTGAATGAGGATAAAGAAGACTACTGATTGACTGCATGTGTGTGACTGAAGACAGTCAAGGGAAGGAAGAATGTGTGTGAAGGAGTAGAAGGAGAAGTTATGAGAGTCAAAACAAAGAGATGAAAGAGCTCACCCTGATTGGTATATGTGATAGCTTTGTGCAGAAAACATATAAAAAGCTAATATAAAGAAAAAAACAGGAGGCTAGCTAGACCTCACATGCTGCTTAATTATAAAGACTCTGTGTCTTCCCTTCATCGCATCCACCCATGGATCTTGGGTAACTCACAGCTAACCTCAGATTTACTGTGACAGTGAACAAGAGCCATGGAGAAGGGGATATTCATGGATAGAATTCAGGATATAGCACCTTTCCTGAAGGAGCTAGGAGGAGACATTTGGAAAGTTGCCTGGATGCTCTATGCAAGCAAAACTTCAGCACTCGGGAGAGCAATACATTATCCAGCCAAAAGCAAAGGAGCTAGCCTCAGATTTCTTGTGGCACTGAACAGAGGCACAGAGAAGGGGAGATTCAGCGAGTGAACTCAGGGTTAGCACCTTTCCTGAGGGAGCTAGGACAAAACATTTGGAAGGTTGCTTGGATGCGCTCTGCAGATATGAATTCAGCACTTGGAAGAGCAATATGTTCTCCAGCCAGAAACAAAGGCTCTAGCCTCACATTTCTTGTGGCAGTGAATGAGGGGCATAGAGAAGGGGAGATTCAGTGAGAAAATTCAGGGCTACCAACTTTCCTGAGGGAGTGAGGAGACATTTGGAAGGTTGCCTGGATGCACTCTGGAAGCACGAATTTGGCACTTGGGAAGGCAACACATTGTCAAACTGAATGCAATTGCACTAGCCTCAGATTTCTTGTGGCACTGAATGGAGGCATGGAGAATGGGAGATTCAGTAAGAGAACTCAGGGTTGGGACCTTTCCTGAGGGAGCTAGGAAGAGACAACATGTTCTATCTTGATTTCCATAAAGCATTTGACACCATCTCTCACAGCATCCTTGTAGCTAAACTGGGAAAGTGTGGTCTGATCAGATGATCAGGTAGTGAGGTGGATTGTGAACTGGTTGAAGCAAATAAGTCAAAGAGTTGTGGTCAATGGGGCAGGTCTAGTTGGAGGACTATGTCTAGTGGAGTCCCTCAGGGGTCGGTACTGGGTCCAGTACAATTCAATATATTCATCAATGACCTGGATGAGGGAACAGAGTGCACTGTCAGCAAGTCTGCTGATGGTACAAAGCTGGGAGGAGTGGCTGACACACCAGCAGGCTGTGCTGCCATCCAGCAAGACCTGGACAGGTGTAGAGTTGGGCAGGGAGAAATCAGATAAGGGCAAGTGTAGAGGTTCTCCTCCCTCTGTACTCTGCCCTGGTGAGACCTCATCTGGAATACTGTGTTCAGTTCTGGACCCCTTAGTTCAAGAAGGACAGGGAACTGCTTGAAAGAGTCCAGTGCAGAGCCACAAAGATGATTAACTCAAGGAGAACAAATTAAACATGCAGAAGAAATACTCCACCTATTGGAAGCTGTCCAGCTACCAGCTAAGGTTGCCATTATGCATTGTCGTGGGCACCTAAGGGGTAACACTGATCCAGAGAAAGGGAACCCACTGGCTGACTATGAGGCTAAAAAGGCTGTAGAAAGAACACAAGAAAAGCAAATTTTGATCTTAATTCCAGGTAATAGGAATATAAATTTAGGTAGGCAAGGAAACATTGAATATTCTAACTCGGACTATGAATTGATAAAAGAATTGAGTGGGACGAGTTCTCTCTGGAGGTTGGGTTCAATTAGAGGATGGCAGGATGGCAGGATAGCAGTCCCTGCCAAATGAGTATGAGGAGTTGTGAGGGAGGAACATAGCAAGTCTCACTGGGGAGCAGATCCATTATATAAATTTCTGAATCAGAGATTGGTCAGAAAGACTTTATATGCAACAGTCAGGCAGGTAACACAACAATGTGAAATATGTTTGAGAAATATTCCCAGTATTAGTAATTGAATATAGTTGGGACAGATTGGAAAGGGAATGCTTCAGGGGATTGATTTTTCTGAACCCCCAAGAAAAGGGTGGTATAGACATTTACTGGTATTAACAGATACCTTTTCTGGATAGCCAGAGCCTTTTCCCTGTAGAACAAATAAGGTGAGAGAAGTGACCAATGTATTGTTAAACAAAATAATTCCTCGCTTTGGAGTACCAATGCTCATTTCCTTAGATAGAGGTACTCAAGTGGTACAGTGGGTTCGTTAGGAATTGAGTGGCAATTATATACACCTTATACATCACAAGGAAGTGTACAAGTGGAAAAAATGAATCATATGATAAAGCAACAAATAGCCAAGATATGTCAGGAAGCAAACTTATATTGGTGCCAGGCGTTACCTATTGCCTTACTTAGGTTAAAGGTGAAACCTAGGAGTAAGGAAAACTTAAGTCCTTTTGAGATATTGTATGGAAGGCCTTACCAAACTAAGTACCGAGGGGAAGACTTAAACCAATTAGGAAATCACTATTTACAAAACTATGTCATCTCTTTGGGGAAGCAATTAGAGAAAATCAACGAGATCATTTTAGGAACCAGAATGAAGGGATTGGAACATCCCATCCATCCCTTTACTCCTGGAGATGGAGTTTATGTTAAGAATTTTTCAGGTAACCCACTGGAAGAGAAGTGGAACAGACACTACCAGATCTTGCTGACCTCCTTCACTGCAATCAGGATAAAAGAACAACCTGCCTGGATCCACTGCTCTCGAGTGAAGAGGGCTCCAAATAAGCAGTGGACATCTGAACCTGCAGGGCCACTTCAGTTCAAATTGCAGAGGGAGTGAAATGGGAATCAGATATTTTATGATTGTGTTAATCCTTGTAAATATTCTTGTTGCTTGGGACAGGAACATACATTTTGGAACTGTCTGAATGCTAACCAATGCTACTAAAGACTGCTGGGTTTGTCCTGCCTTCCCTAAGGGAGACATGAGGCTGCCTCTGCACGGGTGGCCTCAACTCACTGGAACTGGGATAACAACACCTGGCCTGGACTCTGAAAAAGGCCTGATGGAGCTTATTGTTCTCCTGATAATTCGAGCTATAGGTTTGGCCCAAAATTCAATTTACAAATATTAGAGGATATCAAACCTCAGTTTCTGAATAGCAATAATAACTGTAGTTGGAGAAATAGATCAAAAAATTGCCTTTGCTCCCCATCGATCTGTTTCAATTGTAATAACTGTACTTGCAAGGATGGATGGAATGGTTATTGGATAAATCAGACTGCAGTGGAAGTAGGCACATGGAATCTGACAGGATTGAATGTTACCTACATAGACTCTTGTAATTGCACACAATTGCAAACTCGTGCAAGCTGAGGTGGGGACATACTGGGAAATCGGTCTTGTCAGTGTGGTCACCAGTGGCCTTGTAGGTACCCGATAGGTATGGGTGGTTGTGTGGAGACGGCATTAGGAGGAAGCAGCTCCCTGGGGGATGGAAGGGAATGTGTACAATTGGGCACTTAATCCCCCTGGATAAGAGCTAAACAGGAAGAGAATCCCTCAGCAAAAAGGGGAACAGGATTCCCTAGTTTTGTGAGGTGGTTTTTCCCTTGGGTAGGGGTCAGTGAACTCGAGAAAGCTACAGTGAATATTTCATTAAAAAAAAAAAAGAAAAAAAAAAAAGAAAAAAAAAAGAGAGAGAGAGGAAGGGGGGGAGGGAAAAAAAAAACCAGAAGACGAAAACGAGACCCCAAGCACTCAGCGGATCAGTCTGAGTCCAGACTGCACGAAGTGCATTTTAAAAACCAGTTTTAAGTTAATGCACCCACAAGATGTAGCATATCTGGGAAGGCATTGGAGAGAGGGGGAGGGGCCGGGTGGCTTTAAATGAGGTTTTTGGTGGTTCCTTGTTTAAATAAAATATAGAACGAGACTTGTCATTTAATCCCTCAAAAGGGGTGCCTTACCAATATCGATGCTGTTGGAAAATACAAGGGGTTTAATTTTCTTGCTTTTAGTCCAAACAAAGCTCTGGTGGTGTCTGCGCGCGATCAATCTTGGCCGCCAAAAGGTTTGACAGCTACTGGCCCTTAAAAACACATTTAAAGCTTCTTGCTCTTTCCAAGATCAAATGTGGCTCAGAAAAGAGGCAGAGCAAGAAACGCAAGTAAACAAGAAAAAAAGCTTCTTTTAAAATATGCTGGCAGAGGACTGAGCTGCTTGAGGGGAAAAGTCCGTTTTTATTTTACTTCTCAGTGTCTACCTTGGGGTCGGGTTTTTCTTTTCCTTTTTGTTTTTCTTTTTTTTTTTTTTAAAATTTTATTTTTTCCCCTCTGGAAAATATTTGGATTCACAACAGGATGACAAATAATAAAGAGAGAGGTTTGGACTTTAACCAGGCTTTGTGAGTAAAACCTGTGTGGGTGTTTCTATTCTGCACATTTGTTTCTTGTGGTCAGTCTAATACAAAAACCACCTGGAACAAAACCTTCGGAGAGAGGACGCGAAATTCTTGGGCATATCAATTACTTCTACCTCCAGAGGGATCTTTTAATAGGGTGAATCTTAAATGCAAAAATACAAATTCTTATCTGCAATCTACAGCCTCTGAAGAAGGGATTGAGCTCGGTTTCTGGAAAGAAGGGGGCAAAATCGCCTGTATTTTTTTCTTCGGAGTGGGAGGGGGGTGAAAAGCCAAATTCCTTCTTTTTGAACATTTTCTAAATGTAATTTGTGTTGCTAAAGTAGCCACACAGTAAGAATCACCAACTGTACCGTTATCTTTTGTTATATCTAACCTAACTGATGCGGGGGGAGGGGGTTGTCGGCTTGAATTTTATAGGGGTGTTTCTTTGAAACGAGCAATGTCTTGCAATGTTGCAAAAATGCTTCCTTCGCCTACAAAATAATAATTAGTCGTTGGTCTGTATTGACTAATAGTCAGGTTTCAATGAAAAATATCAGACTACATAACATTTCCTTCCACGGTTACATATCTATATATACAATAAACAGCACAGTATAAATATATTTGCAGTCCCTTTCTTTGACTAAGCATGCTTTATCTATTTATGCAGAAAAGCTCTATATAGATTCATGGATGCATGACAATGTTTCAGCATCAGGCAAGGATGATTCTGGGAACAAGATAAAGCCCAAAGATTAATAATATTTCAGCATGAGACCAAAATGGCGACATTTTTTTCTGTGCTCTAAAAGATACAGATGGTGAACAGCATGCGTTATTATCTACACAGCATAGGAATATATCTTTATAAACGTGCAGGGGTATATTTTACCTAGTCTATTAAGGTCCGTTTTGATTTATCTTTCGAGTTTCAATCTAAAAATTATGGACATTTCTCCTGAAAGGAAGAAAAATCAGATTTAAGCACACATTTGCGGGTTTCTGCCTTCCACCTCGAGTCTATTCAGACCGAAGCCCCCCGGGGGTGGCCGTTTGGGGCAGGGACAGTCACCCTTCTGCAATACCGTGTGCCCCCGGCCCCCCGCCCCAACACACAAGCACACACATCCATACCCCTGCAGGAAGAGAGGGAACACAAGACTCCCCTCCCCCACAGCTTCAGGCTGCAGTGGGGAGGGAAGGCGGTTCAGCAAAATTGAAAGAGTCCCAAAATAAAATGTAAAATGAAAGAAAGAAAGAAAAGAAAGAAAAGAAAAGAAAAAGAGAAGGAGAGAAGGAGAGAAGGAAAGAGAGAAAGAGAGAAAGAGAGAAAGAGAGAAAGAGAGAAAGAGAGAGAAAGAGAGAAAGAGAGAAAGAGAGAAAGAGAGAAAGAGAGAAAGAAAGAAAGAAAGAAAGAAAGAAAGAAACTGCGAGAACATTGAAAAACTCTTAACCCAACTATCATACAAGACTCTGCTCCTAGACATCAGCCTGGCCAAGGACCACATCACTTCCTCAAACCGCTCCTTTGCCAGGGTCTCTGGCCGTCGGCGCCTCCTCTCAGCGTCTGCAAAAACCCGACGTGAATGCACGCTCTCCGATGCTGCCTTCGAAACGCCAGCTCTGGCATCCTGCTCGCTACTAATTGGGCTCACTGTAAATGTCATCCCATTCCAAAGGGGGTCGGCGGAGGACCTACCAAAACAAAGGCAAATGGTGAAACCACTTGACGTAAAATTCTTCGCTCCCGAACGTCAGCCCAGCCTGCGACAGCCTCACCTTCCCAAACCGCTCCCTGGCGTGGTTCTCCATCCCTGAAGGCCTTCTCCCATCATCTGGGACAAATAAAGTGAGAGGCCTAGACTGATATACTGCTGAATGCTACAGCTGGGTTGCTACAGCTGGGTCCCAGGGATTCCACTCACTTAGAGCATCTCTTAACCATCAGCATCTAAAAAAAACAAAAAACCACAAAACCAAATCAATTCAGTTACTCATATACAGAGATAAATGAAACCATTCAAGAGCTCCTTACTCTTTAGGAACATCACCTAGAGCCAACCCAAGGATGGAATCAAACAGACCAAACTTTAGGCCCCAGAAGCACAAGTGCTAACATGTCAGCCGTGACTGCACGCCTCTAGGCAGAGCGGTTCCAACTCACGCGAGCACGCAGATTGGGACGCGGCGCTAGCCGCTACCCAGGATGCGCATCAAAGACAATGAAGAAAACTCTGCAGGAAAAGGGACCCTGGGAGAAGCCGCACTATCAAATTGCAAGACCTATGGGGCGGCGACTGTGAGGCGACGACGCTCTGAAAAAAGGGGGGAAAGAAGTCAAATGCAATAACTTGGGACAGGATGCAACTCAAAACTGAGCTGAAGGAAGCCCGAGAAGCTGAGCCGCAAGACCTAAAGATGTGATGATTGGGTCCAAAAACTCCCAGTCTGAAAAAAGACCGCAAGAGTGCAAAGCTGCCAGCACAGGCTCGAACAAAGCTGTGAGAGAAAACTGACAGAAATTACTGAACTGTGAGAAGTATCCATGAGCTGATCTTATCACATGAGAAAAGATGTGCCGGATCGACGACCTTCTTGAGGACTACAAGCATTGTAAATCCTGCCCGGGACCCCAGAGATGTATTTTATGCTCCTGAACAGGGATGAAAGAGGATGCCATCAAGCCCTGATGAAGTTGAAAGACACAGAGGATGCCATGTAAATGACGTGACACGCATGTTCGTTGGAACGGCCCTGCCTGTGGCATGCTAATGTGACGTTGGGGCTGAACTCTTGCCCTTTGCCCACCCAAAACAGGCCTATCCTGGGACAGGCCCCTCCCCTACGCTATAAAAGCCTGACAGCAATTCCAAACTTAGCTTCCCCCCACCCTGACACCCTCTCAGCCTCAGTCCTTCAACTTATCTTTCCGAGGAACGGGGTGAAACCACACTGGACAAAAGAAGCACATCAGCTAACTGGAATGCTCCCGTGGCCGTCCGGGTCCTCTTTGTCGACCACGTAAAAACGCGACACGTGTCGCAAACGGTACCGTTGGAGAGCTTTGCTTTGCCCGATGCCCCTGTCCTCGTGAGCTCTCGGGCCTCGTTCTCGCCTGCTCGTTCCAGAGTCGGATGCTGGGGATGTAGTTCTTTGTGCTACCTAAGGTATATAGAGAAAAAATTACCATGCAGCTTGCTGGACAACACCAGCCATGTTATCTGCTTTGCTATTACCCTGGCTCACCTCAGTTCCAAATATGGAGGCCTGTACAGCACCTGTAAAACAAAAAGAAAATTTCTTAACCTGGCTATCCCTTCACATTTGACTCAGGTAACAGACCGGCCCACAGCCACATCACCTTCTTAAACTGCTCCTCTGTATATGGCTTTATGCCCCCAGGCTGGCTTATGGCATCTGCCAAAAAACAAAAGCAAATGAAGACAGTCAGATACTACCAGACAAACACCAACCCTGTGATCCTCCTCCCTATCACCCCACCTCACCTTTAATATCGTCCAGTTCCGACACTTCACGGCACAAGCAAAAGGAAATGTTGAAACCGTATGACAAAGGCTTCGCTCTTAGCCATCGATCCGGGCCAAAAGATGGTGTCTTAAGCTATGGCATAGGTGAGTTTGGATAGGCCACATGTCCATTCTCTTCGAGATACATTGCCACACAGCACCAAGGCTGTTTTTCTAACATTTCCTGCCCCCCCATGGGATGTGGTGGACAAGATCTTAGGAGGGGACATGACTGGGACAGCAACCAGGACAGCTGACCCAAACTGACCAAAGGGATATTACATTCCATATGACATCAGCTTAACAAAGCTGGGGGGGACATCCACTTGTCCTCCAGAGCAACCGATGCATGTTTGAAGCCCTGCTTCCTGGAAAAGGGGCCAGACATTGCCTGCTGATGGGATGTAGAGAATAAATCTTTGTTTTCTTTTGCTTCCGCATGCGTGGACCTGCTTCGCTGTTCATTAAACTGCCTGTGTCTTAATCTACGAGTTTCATCTTATCCCCCCTGATCCAGTTGAGAGAAGGAGGAGATGATAGAGCAGCTTGGTGGACACCTGACATCCAGCCAAGGTCAAACCACCACAGCTATCTACGCAGCTCCTGTGTCATCGCCACATAGATAGGGGCTTAAGGTGATCCAAGGATGGATGGTTCTTACAACTCCTCATGCATCGCCTGCATGCACTAGACATTAGCAAAACTAGTTTATGAGCTATGGGCCAGATGATTCATACAAATTCTTAACAACCCTTTGCTGAAGAAATTTTTCCTAATATCCAATATAAACCTCCCCTGATGCACCTTGAGATCATTTCCACTTGTCCTATCACTTGTTTCTTGGAAGAAGAGACCAACACCCACCTCACTACAATCTCCTTTCAGGTAGTTATAGAGAGCAATAAGGTCTCCCCTCAGACTCCTCTTCTCCAGACTAAACAACTCCAATTCCCTCAGCTGCTCCTCATAAGACTTGTGCTCTAGACCCTTCAACACCTTCTTTGGACATGTTCCAGCACTTCAATATGTCCTTCTTGGAGTGAGGGGCCAAAATTGAAAACAATATTCAAGGTGAGGCCTCACCAGTGCCAAGTACAGGGGGACAATCACTACCCTAGTCCTGCTGGAAATGTTATTTCTGATACAGGCCAGGATTCTATTGGCCTTCTTGGCCACCTGGGCACACTGCTGGCTCATATTCAGCCATCTGTCAACCAAGCCCCCCAGGTCCTTTTCCACCAAGCAGCTTTCCAACCACTCTTCCCCAAGCCTGTATTTGTAAATATTGACTTTATATATCTTTAATAGTTAATTTTACAGTCTTCTTTCTAATCCTGTTTGGCATACTTTTTTTTTCCCTGTAATAATAGTGTTGTTATATTTGGATTTTTTTTTAAAATATTAGGGCAAATATAATGACTACATGTGCTGTCAATGAACAGCTATTGTTCCCACCTTTAAATAGAATATACCTATTCACGCCTCCTGAAATAAAAAGCAAAGTAGGTAGAAAGACCCTTTATGTACATTGTGTGGAGTAGTGGTGGGGTTTGAGACAGTATTTTGATTTGATGTCAAACTGAAAATACTCTCAAACTTGTAAAAATTTGCTTGTCATTGATGAACAATAAATGCCACTGCTTTGACTGTTTGAATTCTTAAATGCTGGGAAATGAAAAGTAGCGAAATGCAATGGTGGGGCCACATCACTCCATTATGTGACAGGGATTGTGGAGGTCAGTGCACTAAATTTTTAGATTTCTATATCTATGGAAATCTAATAACCCATACAGGACTCTAGTAGACATATATATGTGTATATATCTATCTACCTCATGGGCTGATAGACTCTATATGTGGTAGGTGGTTATAGAAAAACTTGTCTTGTTTAGTCTTGAGGCTGTTTAGTCTTGAGAGGAGAAGACTGAGAGGGGATCTTATTAATGTATATAAATATCTCAAGGGTGGGTGTCAAATGGAAGGGGCCAATCTCTTTTCTGTAGTGCACAGCAATAGGAAAAGGAAAAATGGGTATAAACTTGACTTGGAATGTGCAGGTGCACGGGGGAATCAGGCAGTCAGCCAGTCTTAGCCAGCTTCTTGTTGTCTGGCGAGCGATATCAGGTACCAAACAACAAAAGGACACCTCAAGGATGGGATGAGGATGTTGAAGATTGATGAATTGTTTAACATCTTCATCAGCGACATGGACAGTGGCATTGAGTGCACCCTCAGCAAGTTTGCCGATGACACCAAGCTTTGTACTGAACAGATCAAATCCGAGCTCGCACAGGCAGCAGCCTTTGGCCCAGTCCAAACAAAACAGGACATTAAAAATGTGCTCTATACCACAGCTGGGAATAATGGTCCTACCTGGAGCCCTTGGCAGAAAGCACCAGAGGAAACTCGAGGATGACCTCTAGGATTTTGGAGTTGAGGTTACGAAGGCTATGAGGCCAACTATACTCCAACTGAAAAACAAACATTGGCAGCATATGAAGAAGCTTAAGCTACTTCAGAAGTGATTGGTACTGAAGTACAGCTCCTCCTGGCATCACAGTTAACAGTCCTGGGATGGATGTTCAAGGGTAAGTTTCCTTCTACTCATCATGCCACATGGAGTAAGTGCGCTGCATTAATCACACGGAGCTTGAATAGGGAAACTCAGTCATCCAGGAATCTTAGAAGTGATCATGGATTGGCCAGAAGGTAAAGACTTTAGAATGCCACCAGAACAGATGCTGAAGAAGCCCCACCATATAATCAGTTATCAGATGATGATAAGCAATATGCTCTGTTTACTGATGGATCTTGCCATCTTATAGGAAACCATTGGAAGTGGAAAGCTGCTGTTTGGAGTCCCATAAAACAAGTTGCAGAAGCAGCTGAGGGAGAAGGTGAATCAAGTCAGTTTGCAGATGTAAAAGCCATCTGGCTTTAGATATTGATGAATGAGAAAAGTGGCCAGTGCTCTATCTCTACACTGATTCATGGATGGCAGCAAATGCCTTATGGGGATGGTTAAAACAGGGGAAGAAGGATAACTGGCAATGCAGAGGTAAACCCATCTGGGTTGCCACACTGTGGCAAGATAGTGCTGCTTGGCTAGAGAAAGTAGTTGTAAGAATCCATCATACGGATGCTCATGTTCCTAAAAGTAAAGCCCCTGAGGAGCATCAAAACAGTCAGCAAGTGGATCAAGCTGCTAATGTATTCCAAACAGAGTTAGACTGGAAATATAAAGATGAACTATTTTTAGCTCGGTGGGCTCATGATACTTCAGGACATCAGGGAAGAGACGCAACACACAGATGGGCTCGTGACTGAGGGGTAGATTTAACTCTGGATGCTACTGCACAGGTTATCCACAACTGTGAAACACACATGGCGATCAAACAAGCAAAACATTTAAAACCTTTGTGGTATGGGGGACAATGGTCCAAGTATAAGTATGGGCAGGCCTGGCAGATTGATTACATCACACTGCCTCAAACCCGCCAGGATAAGCACTGTGTGCTTACAGTGGTGGAAGCAACCACAGAATGGCTGGAAACCTATCCTGTACCTCACACCACTGCCTGGAACACCATCCTGGTCCTTGAAAAGTAGATCCTGTGGTGACACAGTACTCCAGAAAGAACTGAGTCTGACAATAGGACTCATTTCAAAAACAATCTTACAGATAATTGGGCCAAAGAAGATGGTATCGAGTGGGTGTATTCGATCTCCTATCATGTATCAGCCTCTGGCAAAACTGAGTAATACAATGGACTGTTAAAAACTACTCTGAAAGCAATGAGGGGTGGAACCTTTAAAAACTGTGACAAGCATTTACCCCAAGCCACCTCATTAGTTAATACCAGAGGATCTATCAATCAATGTGGTCCTGCTCAGTCAGACCTTTTACACACAGTAGAAGGGGATAAGGTTCCTGTGGTGGATGAAAAGAATCTGTTGGGGAAAACTGTCTGGCAAACCCATTCGTGGCATTGTTTTTGCTCAATGACCTGACAAAAGATGATGTAGAATGGGTACCCAAAGTAAATTCAACTCTGGGTGAGAATACTCAATTCAAAGCTGTATATTAATTGCATAATAGTAACAGTGTTCAATAAGTGTCTTTCAGGATAACATTGTGGTGATGACAGGAGCTAGCTTCAAGTGGCATCCAGTAACCTCCCGAGATGATCCTAGAACCTGTGGGCACAAACTGTGACAAATTCCAGTTTTCCTACCTTGAGAGACTTACGACAGATGAAAATCTACAATCATGAGTTAAACTTTTCTGTAGAAAGGAATAACCTAGTGATGGGTACAACAAATTGTATGGAATAAGGGGTGGAATGTCCTGGTTTGAATGAGAACAGAACTAATTCTGTTCAGTGATTTTACTTTTCAGCTCAGTTCTTCTAACTACACTGTCTGAAGGTAGCAGCCTGCCCTTCCCTTCCCTTCCCTTCCCTTCCCTTCCCTTCCCTTCCCTTCCCTTCCCTTCCCTTCCCTTCCCTTCCCCTCTCATTTTCCCTTTTCCCTTTTCCCTTTCCCCCTTTCCTTTTTCTTGATCCCCAGATATTTACTCTGAAATAAGAGTGCATTAACTACAGGAAGCCAGGATCAAGCATCTCTGAGAGTCACTGGATGGGCTGGGACCCTTGGGTGTAGGCAGCCTCCTCAGAAATGAGCAAGGCATCTTCAAAACTTTCAGAATTTGCCACTGTGCGGTTCTGTATATTTCTACTGTGAAATGATACCTCCCATTCATGACTCCTAATGAGCCTGTGCAGAGCTTTGCATCATGCCTGCAACATCTCAGTCTGATCCTTCTGCCTGGGGTTTCACCCACCCTTCTCTGGAGGACTGCAGTCACCTCAGCTTGCCTCCTTCGTACACTGTCCTCAGGAGCTCCTTGCAGCTGTTGACTTGCAAATGTTAGTGTATTCCTAGGACTGCCCTGTAAACACTGGCTTTGAAGCTGGCAGGTTCTCCAATGACCTTGAGAAATCACACCAATTGCTGCCAGAACCCCTAAATGTTGTTAGAAGTTTGATCAAAAAAGAATGTTACCATGAAAATTTTATTTTCATTTTTAGCATAAAAGATATGCCCCCCTCCCCTCCCCCCTCCCCCCCCCGAAAAATAAGCAAACCAACAATCAAAACCTCACCAAAAAAAGCAAACAAAATACCTGCTGCAAATGTTTGCTATTTGTGTCTGCAGAGAGGTCCTTCTCAGAGCTCTGGACATCTTGTCTGCTGTCCTGTGGCTGCTGTCACACAGCTCTTGAACTGCCAAGTATCAAACACACCAGAACAAGTGTCCCTGGATAAACCCACCTTTCAGAAAAAGGACAGTGACAAACAATTGTGTCAAACAATTTTAAATGGTGCAGATTTGTGGCAAAACCCAATTTTATTGCACTTTTAGTTATTTTTCTAAATACTTTAAAGTAAAAAATATTTCAGAGGACTATTGTCTCAGATAAACCAACATTTTCTTTACTAAACACTTTTAGTGTTCAACTGCTTATCTTTGTTAGTATATTAGTCATCCTGTTTAAATACTTTGATGACCTTTAAACATGAAGAATATATATAGACTGATTGAATATTTAGCATATAATACATGTAAACAAGCTGTAATTTCCACTCTAAAATGCAATCAAAAAGAAAAACAGATCACTTAAATTCACTTTTAAATATATTTTTTTCATCTGAATTTCATAATTTGAAAAGTGTGAAGAGTAATTTCTTCCATATTTCACATAAAGTATGGAGAGGTAGGCTATTGTTTTAAACCACAAACTGAGTAACTGACTGAGCTATCTATACCTTTTCAGGGAAAAAACAAGATTATATTTTTAGAGCTAAATTCTCTTTAAATGTGCCCAAACTAATACGTTACATTTACTTTGTCATCACCACAACAGATATTAATACAACCAATATTTGCTGTGTAGCCACAGCTGCAGAGACCACAGAGTAGGTTACAAAACTTTCTGTGGTCTTCACTGACATGATGCCACTCATACTCCTGGCTTTATGTACATCAGCATGAGAAAGTAAACTCCAGTAAGGCTTTCACTGTCTTTTAGGACCTCCACCTTACATGTGCTGGACTGACAGGAGCATGTGATATCTTAATTTAAAAAAAAAAAAGTTAAATTGAAAGTTTCCTTTTAGACCATAACAGTGTTCTGTTGTATTCAGGTGTTTGAGACACTGGGGAAAACAGTCACAAAAATACTCTGGAAGGATTGAGATTTGTATTTCCATGCTCTCTTTCCTGATATATGATCTATCTTTAACTGCCATGCTCTGCTGCTCTGTCTTGCTTTGGGACTGGTTATCTGATGTCAGGTTCTGTGCTGAATCCAGGAATGGAGCTACATCAGATAAACAGAAAATAAAGGAAATATTTAAAGAAGATCTTTGTCCTCTTTTAGATTTCATATTCCTGCCTTCTCTATGCTTTTTTCTTTATATTATCTCCTTGAAGGACTCATCTGTTGTTAATTTGTGTTACAATTCTTGTAGTAAATAAATATAGATCTTTTCTTTTCTTTTCTTTTCTTTTCTTTTCTTTTCTTTTCTTTTCTTTTCTTTTCTTTTCTTTTCTTTTCTTCTCTCCTAATCACAGCTGCAGCTCTGTGTGGCCGCGCTGAAGCCTCCCAGTCAGTCTGTCAGTCAGATGCAGCCCAGAGGTTTGACTGTTACTCTCCAGCAATGCCCAGCAGCTGTTCAGACACATGCTACTGACCCTGTCACAGTGGGATTCTTTATCCCACAGTCAGGTATCTGGCAATATCATCAAAACAAAAAGAGATAAGCACTAAGATGAAATAATCTGCAGAAGTCAGAGACAGTGCTGAAAAACCCAACAGATATTTACATGTTCTTTGACCCACCAGCTTTGGATGGATGCAGGAGACTGGAGATCAAAATGAAAACTTTGCTGAGGAAGGTAACGTGTTACAGAGGATCGGGGCTTTTAAGGAAAAGCCATTTTTGAATTATTCCTTTCATTTAGGCAACAAAAAATCTCTGCTTGAAGGAAACCATTCCCATGGGTACTTTCAGGTTTTAAAAGCTTGTCAAAAAAGGCACAACAGAGCTGAGCTGAAGTTTGTGATGCAAGTCTTTACAAGGGAACTCTAAACCTCTACTTCACAACACACAAATATGCACAAACTAATTCTTGGAGGTTTCTCCTCAGCGGCTTCATAAGTAGACTGATAAAAAAGTTTTGAAGATCACATCTCCTGAATTTTTCCTACTTAGTGTTTTCGAGCATTTTTAGCACACTTAAAAGAAATGTAAAAGTAGAACCATCACTTCTTTGCCTGGATATTTATTCCACTTTTGTGGATTCTGTATTTGCCTACAGAAAATCTTGTACAGAAGTTCTGAACCTTGCACAAGAAAATCTTAACTGCATTGAAAGTTTAATCCAATACCTCAACTTCCAAATAGGAAAAAGAAAGGCAAACCAGTTATGTTATTTCTTTGTAAACTCTGGGAAGCTGTTTCGTGTTAACACCTAACAATTAAGGTTTTACACTAGAAATTAAGTGTGACAAGTTTACGAAAGAAAGTTATCATTGTAGATGGAAGTTAAAGAGCTCTGAAGAACATGGTCTGCAATGTGAATATGGAAAACTATAAAGGCGAGATGTTTGACAGCACACCCTAAAACTGTATCAATATTACACAACACTACGAGTCCAGGTATTAGCAACAAAAGAGACAAATATGTGACCACCTCTTATTTACTGAATTGCTATTCAAGGCCTAGTTTATCTCCTAGGTTCAGCTAATTAAGAAAAAGTGGACTCTCCCTGGCACCAAGGAAGTGTACCATCCCACTTTTAAACGTACAAAGGAACATATTTATGACACAAGCTGGAGGCAAGCTTTATACTGGATGCCATGGACATACCAAGACACATCAAAAAAATTACTGCTGGGAGTAAGTTGGTATTTTTGACAAAATAAAGCAATGCTCACAGCATTAAAAATCATTGCATTTATACTTCCTTTAATACTTATAGCTTCGGATAATGTTCAGGGAATTCTTAAATTGAGGAATGGGGAGTAGTTTAAGTGTCTACATCAACATGTTGCAGCATCTTATCCATTGTCTGTAAATAAAAAGCAAATCCCACAGTTATCTTCAAGAAGGATGCAAGAAGATCCAGGCTGATCAGTCTCACCTCCATCCCTCAGAAGGTGATGAAGTAAATTTCCCTGGAGTGGTGGGTGGTGTTTGCATTGCCCTCAGTAAAGACTTTGCCACCCTCTTCCACAGTGTTCCCAGAGGCACACTGCTGAGACGTGGACTGGGTGATGGGTGCTATACTGAGCTGCCTGTCGGGCTGTGAGTGGGAGTGAGGGGTGGGACAGAATCCAGCTGGCGGCTGATTCCTTGTGGCGTCACTCAAGAACTGGCAGTGATGCCAATGCTGTTTAAAGGTCTGCATGAATGACCTGGATGATAGGTCAGAGGCTGGTCTCAGCAGGTTCATGGGCATACCCAGACTGGAGAGAGAGCGCAGTACTCCACAGAGCAGTGCTTCTATTCAGAGCAACCTCAAGAGGTAAGAGAACTGTGCTGATGGCAATCTCATCAAGACCAACCATGGCACACATTCAGAAAGTCCATACTCTGCACGGGCTAAACATCCCTTCTTTCACCACACACCAGAAAACACTGACAACCAGTACAAAACTTCCAGTTAAGCTTGCTGCTACTAAGACAATGCCCTTGGAACAGCTGCTTCTGTAGCACCCCACAGCCCTTCTGTGCTAGCCCTCATCGCCCCTTTGCAGATGGGAACTGTGTTCAGTAACTGGATTCAGGAACACACAGTCCCCCTCAGATGCTGTCCATTGAAGGAGGAACCAGAAGAGGACCTGAGCTGAGCAAAGCTCATTGGGACCCTCATGATCCCTCAACTTTATATCAAATATGACATATATGGGCTGGAATAACTCATTGGTCAGTTTAGGGTCACCTGTCCTGTCCGCTCCTGCCCACATGTGGCCTTTTACTTTCTGCACCCCTCAACATGCTACACAAGATCCAGCAGTGTCCTTATTCTGTAAACCAATCCTTGGTAGTAACTCTAAACATGGTTTTATCACTGCTAGAAGCAGACACTGTCTGTGAGAACAGGCTGCTACCTTCAGAAAGTGCAGTTAATTAGAAGAACGTAGCTGAAAAGTAAAATCACTGAACAGAATTATTCACTTCTCACTCAAACTAGGATGTTTTCTGTCTCAGTTTAAGGCTCAGGACAAGTCCACATGAAACAGAGCAGGATTAGCCCCCTTCCCCCCTGGGAAGATAAAAAGGGGAATATGGAAAAAGAAAAATGCCTCACCTGAAATGGGAAGTTAAGGGTATAACAATTTAATGAATAACAAGGGAAAAAACAGAAGAAAGGACTATTAAAGGAACAGGGATATAGTACTATATACAAAACCAGATAGTTATGGATTGCTCGGCTCACATGGAGTCAGTCCCAGCTGTGCTGAGATGCAGTAGCTACAGCAGAGCCCAGGAAGGAAGAGCCCCCCCGAACTTCCAGTCTTCTTATATGGAGTTTGGCAGGGAAGGCAGGGGAATAACAGCTGCCCTCTGACCCATCATGGTCCTAAGGTTACCACCTGTCCCATGTGTCTTCCCCCCCCCCCCCAGTGTTTTTACCCTTAAACCACAACATTCCACCCTTTTTTCCATACCATTTCCTGCCACACTCATTCATCAAGTTAGGAATTGTCTCTATACAACACTCTGTGGAGTCCAGGTTGCAGGTTATCATTTATCCTGGCAGTTTCTCAGGGCAGGACATGCAGGTCATGTTCTAGCAGGGCAGAAATGGAGCGGAATCAGGAGCAGTTCTCTTAGTGGGAGAGATGGTATAGAATTAATCAAGGTTTGTGCCCATATGCTGCAGGTTTATCCCGGAGCTCCTCGACTCCACATTGCTATATAGAAAGGAAACTTAACTACTTATCACTATTATACAGTAATTTATACTATACACCTTGAAATTACATTCTCTCAGCCAGAGTTACCTTTGTGATACATAATGGACTTCACCATCTTCATGCATTACCCACCAATTACGTCCAGGGCCTTGAGTAGAGACAACCCCACCCAAAGCAGGAGAGACCCACAGTTTTCTCTAACAGATGCCTCTCACAAACAACAGGGACTCCATCCCTTTCTACTATATGTAAGAGGTCTGACTGGGAAGGACCAGCTCAGTTGACAGATCCTCTGGTGTTAACCAACCAGGTGGCTTGTGCCGAATGTTTGTCCCAGTTTCTGAAAGTCCCACCACCCATTGCTTTCAGGGTAGTTTTCAACAAGCCATCATAGCACTCAATTTTCCCAGAGGCTGGTGCATAGTAGGGAATATCAAGCTCAATACCATGCTCTTTGGCCCAGTTGCCTATAAGGTTGTTTCTGAAGTGGGTCCTATTGTCTGATTCAATCCTCTCTGGGGCACTGTGCCGCCACAAGATTTGTCTTTCAAGACCCAGAATAGTATTACAGGGAGTGACACGAGGCACAGGATATGTCTCCATCCATCGCTTGCTTCCACAATTATCAGTACATGGTGCTTACCCTGGCAAGTTTGAGGGACTATGATGTCAGGCCTCTCCATAATTATATTTCAACCACCGCCCCCCATACTGTTCTTTCAGGTTACCTTATAGAGGGGTCTCAATCTGACTATCCAGGCATGTACATTCTCCAAAACCCCACCACACCCAAGAAGGCTTGTGTCTCTTCCTTATTAGTGGGTTGCAACATAGTTGCTATCTTATTAACCACATCCATAGGGATAGAGCAGCACCCATCTTGCCACTTAATTCCCAGGAACTGGATCTCTCTGGCAGGTCCCTTTACCTTGCTTCTCTTTATGGCAAAGCCAGCTTTCAACAAAATATTGATTATTCTCTTGCCTTTCTCAAAGACAGGTTTAGGTTGGGTATCAGGAAAAATGTCTTTCCTGAGAGAGTGGTGAGGCCTTGGAACAGGCTGCCCAGGGAGGGCTGGAGTCACCGTCCCTGGAGGGGTTTGAGAAGCATCTAGCTGTGGCATTTCAGGACATGGTTTAGTGATCTTGATAATGTTTAGTAGATGGTTGGACTTACTGATCTTGAAGATCTTTTCCAACCTTAATGACTCTGAAAAATACCTTCTTTCATGGCAAATGGTTTTCCCCTCTTGTATCTTAATGGTTTACCCCTCTTTGGGGAAATAAATGGGCTAGAGCTAAAGCCACCAGATTTCATTGAAAATAAAAACTACTCCAGAAGTCTCTTGCATTGGGTCAAGTGACTGTACTCTCACTGTAATGCTTACAAACTAGACAGCAAATTTAATAGTGTTTTCCAATTACAGTCTTGCTATAGAAGCAGGAGTATGGGCACCTCTTGTCTTTTGGCTGTATGCACATACAGTTTATGTCCCCTCACCCTTGAAGCACTGCACACTGTTCCCCCCACCCAGTTCATCCATAGAGGTCTCCTGGGGGGACTTCTTGGTCATCTACCTTACTGCTCCACTTGTCCAAAGGACAAGAAACATCAGGGAGCTGTGAGAGCAGAGCTGTTTCATGAGGAGGAAGAGCTGGGAGTGAAGGGAGAGTCAAGCACAAGCCATGTCCTCACTGACAGGACATGGTCCCAAAAGGGCTTAAGCCAGCAGGCAGAGATGGGTGCTGGTAACAGGGTCCATCCACAGCCCTGGTCAAGATGAAGGGATGAACCAGCACCAGGGTCCAGCCCAGAGCAGCAGAAGTTGTTGGAAGAGACTGGGCTGGAAACCCAGGGCTACAACCCAGGTGCAAGGTCCAGCCAGGAGACAGACACAAGGTAAGGCCACGGTGCCCAGGGCTGAGCAGGGGGTGTGGGTCCCTGGTAGAGTCTCATTGGGTTCTATTGGGCTCATCAAGAGCCCAACAACCATTTCAGTCTTGGACCCCAGGACTTCTGGCAGCTCTTACTGCAGGATGGTGAGTCTTAAATGTGGCAGTGAGGGTCTGTTGATGAGGGATCACACCCTTACCAGCAGACCCAAACAGCCATCACAAAGCCCTCAGGTCCCCACTGTTGACCCACCAGGTATTATTTCTGGCTAGGAAAGCCATGTTCACTCCCTCTTTCTTCTCAAGCAAATGGGATGAAATGGGAAACGGGGACGAGGGTTTTGCTTGTCCCTACCCCTCTCTTTTCCTTCCCAAATGCCGAAGTGTCGTTGCGTACCCCAGCTCCTAAGTGGTGCTCCATGATAAATACTTGATTTCCCTTTGCTTTATTATTTCTCCCCTGCGTTTTTATATCAACCGCAAAGACTTAATCTGAAACAGACGCAGGGAAAAGGGAAATTATTGCTACTGTTTTCAGAGATAATCAGTTTAATGTCAAATTCATGTGGATTTCTTCATAATGAACAGAACAAATTGACCTCAAATTCAAACAGTGGGAATCTGAGTCAGAGGGGAAAATTAAAATGAAGAACATTAATATCCTGATTTCTAACCCAACCAAGACCTGATTGTTTCCTCAGTGAAATCTCCCATCAAATTCCTCCCACCCACCCCAAAAGATAATTAAGCTGTGATTTCCGGGCTGAAATGGTGTCTGCACCGTTAACGCAGCAGGGACGGCTGCGTGTGTTACAAGAAGGGTGGGTGAAGCTTTAAATTGCCTTCAGGTGGCCATATTATTGCGCATTTTTAGGAAGAAGTTATTTAGAAAACACAGTAGAAGGTGAAACTCTTCCTGTGGTAGCAGGCTGTCAGTCCAGAAGACAGGAGCTGCAGGTTAGTGCTGGGGCACTGCAGTCAGTTGGAGTTGGGTTGCTCTCCCCAGATCTCCCCTTCCAGCTCAGGGACAGGGGCTGCTGGATGTGTCTCAGCATTGCAAGCTGAAGATGCTTGGGTTTAGCTGTCTGCAGGGTTGGTGGGTGTCATGGTCTGGACATGACTTGGTAATATAGCACCAAAAACAGGGTAGAGTTTGGTGTGATTATAAGGAGGGACAAGCAGAGGAGGGGGGAAAAAAAAAAAAAAAAAAAAAAAAAAAAAAAAAAAAAAAAGGAGAAAAAAAGAAAGAAAAAAAAAAAAAAACAAGGGAGCACCCCCCGGGGAAAACGTCATCAAGTTGCTATGAGGGGTAGAATGGGTTGTAGGCCTCGTGTTAGTGTGAGAATTCGGCTGTGTGTTCGTTCGTAGTTTGTGTTGGCTAGGCAGAATAGTATTGAGGAGGTTAGTCCGTGGGAGATTATGAGGATTGTTGCTCCTGTGAAAGCTCAGTGGGTTTGGATGAGGGTAGCAGCAATGACTAAGCCCATGTGGCTTACAGAGGAGTAGGCGATGAGGGATTTTAGGTCGGTTTGACGAAGGCAGATGGAGCTGGTTATTAAGGCTCCCCATAGGGCTAATGTAATGAATGGGTAGCAGAGGTATTTTGATGTGGGTGTTATGAGGAGAGTGATACGTATGATGCCGTATCCGCCTAGTTTTAAAAGTAATGCTGCGAGTAATATTGATCCAGCAATTGGGGCCTCTACGTGGGCTTTGGGCAGTCATAGGTGGAGTCCATATAGAGGAGCTTTGACTATGAAGGCTGTTAGTAGAGCTAGGCTGGATAGGAGGTCAGTTCAGGAATTGGCAAGAGTGGGGTGTGTTAGTTTTAGTATTGGAAGATTTAGAGTGCCGGTTTGTCCGTGTAGGTGGAGGATGGTAACTAGTAATGGTAGGGAGCTGATAAGAGTGTAGAATAGGAGGTAGATGCCGGCGCTTAGGCGTTCTGGTTGGTTACCTCATCGGGTGATGAGGATTAGGGTTGGGATGAGGGTTGCTTCGAATGCGATGTAGAATAGTATTAGTTCTGTGGTTGAGAAGGCCAGGATGATGAATGGTTGTACTATAGTTAGTGTGGCGATGAAGGTTTGTTTTCGTGGGTGTGGCTCATGTTGGAGGTGGTTTTGGCTGGCTAGGATTATGAGGGGAAGGAGTCAGCAAGATAATACTAGTAGTGGGGATGAGAGTTGGTCGATGCCTGATCATTGGGTGAGGTCTTTATATGGGAAGTAGGTTGGGGTGAGTCATTGGAGGCTTAGGGTAGCGATTAGGAGGCTATGCGTGGTGGTGTTGGTTCATATAGATTTTGGGGGTGATAGGAGGGTTAGTGGGAGGAGTATGATGGTTGGAATGATGATTTTTAGCATTGTAGGAGGTTTAGGTTGTGTAGGTGGTCAGATCCGTGGGTTCGTGTGGATGCTACTAGTATCGCTAGGCCGGTACCAGCTTCGCAAGCTGAGAATGCAAGTATTAGTACTGGTATCAGGGCGGATGATGGTGTTTGAGTTTCTACTGGTCAGATTGCGAGTGCGAGGTAGAGGGCTAGTATTATGCTTTCTAGGCAGAGTAGGGCGGAGACTAGGTGAGTTCGGTGAAAAGCTAGGCCTAGGCAGCTTAGGGAGAAGGTTGAGTAGAAGCTTAAGTGTATGAGGGACATGAAGAAAGTCATAGGATTAAGCTATGGTCTGTTGAGTCGAAATCAACTGTCTTGGTTAGACTAACTTTCTGCAGTTATTCTGCTCATTCGAGGCCCCCTTGAAGTCATTCATAGATTAATCCTAGTGTGAGGAGAATGAGGATGGTGAATGTTCAGGTTAGTGTGGTGGTAGGGGAGTGTAGTTGTATGGCTCATGGAAGGGGAAGGAGGAGGGCGATTTCTAGATCGAACAGTAAAAATAAGATGGCTACTGAGGAAGAATCGGATTGAGAATGGTAGTCGAGCAGATCCTAGTGGGTCAAAGCCACATTCGTAGGGGGAGAGTTTTTCTGAGTCGGGGTTGGTTTGGGCTAGTCAGAAGTTTAGGGTAGTTAGGATGATGCTGATTGTAAATGATAGTGTAAGTATGAATGTGAGTGTATTTATTGCTCTTCTCTGGGGTTGAACCAGATTTTAAAGATTGGAAGTCAATTGTAATGAGTATACTAGAAGAGCACGATCCTCATCAGTAAATGGTTATGTAGAGGAATAATCAGATGATGTCTACGAAGTGTCAGTATCATGCTGCTGCTTCAAACCCAAAGTGGTGGTTTGATGTGAAGTGGAATTTGATTAGTCGTAGTAGGCAGACTGATAAGAATGAGGATCCAATAATGACGTGTAGTCCATGGAATCCTGTAGCGACGAAAAAGGTTGAGCCGTATACGCCGTCAGCGATTGAGAATGGGGCTTCGTAGTATTCTATTGCCTGGAGGGCTGTAAAGTAGAATCCTAGGAGGATGGTTAGTGTTAGTGCTTGGATTGCTTGTTTTTGGTCCTCACCAGCCTCCTGCTCCAGCCCCTTCCCAGCTCCGCTGCCCTTCTCTGGCCACGCTCCAGCCCCTCCATGTCCTGCTGGGAGCGAGGGGCCCAAAACCAAGACCAGGGTTCAAGGGGTGAATCTGGGCTGATCCTCAACTCTTCTCTAGCCCTACCCCTTCACCAGCTTTGCTGCCTTTCTTTGGATCTCAAAGGTCTTTTCCAACCTGAACAACTCCACGATTCCCTGGCAGGCAGCCAGCTCAGGAGGCTGCCTCGGTGGGGATCAGCAAAGGACCCTGAAGAGCAGGGGCAGCCCTGACCCACGGCTGTGGCAGCTCCTCCCCCTCCTTTCTAGGACAAGAGGCCTCCTCCAACCAGTGCTGCCAAAGAAGGGGAGCGATGGCAGCCCAGCTGCCACCCACCCTCTGCTCAGTGGTGCCCAGCGGTGGGCAGCAGGCCCGAGGCCAAGGCTGCCAACCAGCTGCTCCCATGCCCAGCTACTTGTCTCCTCCACAGCCTTGGTGTTCACCCCGAGAGAGGCATGGGAAGCCAGCAGCTCCCGCAACAACAGGTCGTGATCACAGCATCATTTAGGTCAGAAAAGACCTTTAAGACCACGAAGTCCAACCGTTAACCCCACTCTACCAAGCCCACCAGTAAGCTGTCTCCCCAAGCACCGCATCTATTCAGCTTTCAAACACAGGGGTGGTGACCCAAGCCCCTCCCTGGGCAGCCTGTTCCAACGCCCCACAACCCCTCCCGGGAAAAAAATGTTGCTAATGTCCAGTTTAAACCTCCTCTGGTGCAGCTGGAGGACATTCCCTCTTCTTCTGTCACTAGTTGCTTGTGAGAAGGGACCAGCACCTGCCTCTCTGCCAAGCCCTGTCAGGGAGCTGGCGAGTGAGGAGGTCTCCCCTCAGTCTCCTCCAGACCAAACAGCTCCAGGTCCCTCAACTGCTCCTCACAGGACTTGTTCTCCAGGCCCCTCACCAGCTTTGTTGCCCTTCTCTGGCCCCGCTCCAGCCCCTCGATGTCTTTCTTGTATTGAGGTGCCCAAAACTGAACCCAGTATTCAAGGTGCAGCCTGACCAATGCTCAGTACAGAGGGGCAATGACCTCCCTGCTCCTGCTGGCCACACTATTCCTGACCCAGGCCAGGAGGCCATTGGCCTCCTTGGCCACCTGGGCACACTGCTGGCTCACATTCAGCCGGGTGTCCACCAGCACCCCCAGGGCCCTCTCTGCCCAGCAGCTCTCCAGCCCCTCCTCCCCCAGCCTGCAGTGCTGCCTGGGGCTGTTGTGGCCCAAGGGCAGCACTCAGCACTTGGCCTTGGTGCAGCCCATAGGAATGGCCCCAGTCCACCCAGCCTGTCCAGGTCCCTCTGAAGAGCCTTCCCCCCCTCAAGCAGATCAACGCTCCTACCTGGCTTGGTGTCATCTGCAAACTTACTGAGGGTGCTCTCCATCTCCTTGGCAAGGTCATTGATAAAGATGTTAAACAGTGGTGGCCCCAGCACTGAGCCCTGGGGAGCACCACTCGTGACCAGTCACCAACTGGATGTAGCTCCATTCCCCACCCCTCTCTGGGCCCAGCCAGCCAATGTTTTCCTCATCAGAACATCCGCCTGCCCAGGCCCAGGGCAGCCAGTTTTTTCACAAGGATGCTGTTGGGAACAGTATCAAAGGCTTTGCAGACGTGCAGGTAAACAATGCCCACAGCCTTTCCCTCATCCACCAAGCGTATCACCTTGTCACAGAAGGAGATGAGGTTTATAAAGCTGGACCTGACCTTCATGGACCCAGAATCACAGAATTACTGAGGCTGGAAAAGACCTCTGAGATCATTAAGTCCAGCCTATGACCCAACACCATCACATGGACCAGAGCATGGCACTCAGTGCCACATCCAGCCTTTCTTGAAACACACCCAGGGATGGTGACTCCATCACCTCCCTGGGCAGTCCATTCCAATGTCTGATCATCCTCTGTCAGGAAGTGCTTCCTGGTATCCAACTGAAACCTCCCCTAGCACAGCTTCAGGCTGTACCCTCTCCTCCTGTCACTAGTTGCCTGGGAGAAGAGCCCGACCCCCACCTGACTACACCCTCCCTTCAGGGAGTTGTAGAGAGTGACAAGGTCCCCCCATGGTGGCTGGGCCTGATTGCCTGGTTGTCTTGTCAATGGCATGTTATGGCACTCAGCCTTCTGATCTCTAATAAACGAAGTTTGCTTATCAATCATATTGATTTTCTGCATCTTCCCTCGTCGCTCCGCAGATAGTGTCTCAGGGAATTATGTCACATTTTTGCTTTTAAGATGAAAGACACAATAACATGCAATATGTGCATCTGCAGTGTAATCTGTAGTACTATTTTTCTCGAGGCAAGTACAGTATTCAGCAATTCCTTATCTGTTTCTGAAAGAAGAAACACTGAACGTCAAACCTTTGCTTTCCTGAGAAGAACTATTCTCAAGGCATGCTGGAATTACCAATGTTACTGGAGCAAGAACAAAGCTATATTAGGGCATTTGTATGACTGAAATCTAAAGGCTTATAAAAAAAAAATAAAATCAAACCTGTGCATTTTTAAAGAAGTGTCTGTATTGTCATCTGCTTTTGTAAATCCCATAAATATTCTGCATATTTTCAAGTTCTTCAGGAGTATCGATTTAGTGACTAAACTCATTTCATAGGGTTTAAAATATAGAGGCTATTCGGTAAGTGTAACTTAAATCAGTATAGAAAGAAATTTAGACAAATATTAGGAAAAAGTTATAATGATAGGCCTGTTTGGCTGTAGACTTAATAATAAGGAGTAGGATAAACAGAAAATGCTAACATTGAGAAGGATCAGATGTGAGGAGGGGTCCAAGGTCTTTCACAGATGAAGGCCAACCAACCAACTTGAATAAGTTTCAGTTGGTAAATTTGCCCTCCTTCTGTCAGTTAACTCACTTCATATTAATAAGACAGTAAAGGAAAAGTTCTGCTCTGAAATGATGTTCTTATTACATTGAACTGGTATTCAGGAAGAAGTCTCCGTATACAAATATTCCATGACACACTGGCATTTAGCCTATGTATTCAGGTAAGCTGGGTGCAATTTTTTTTCCCCCCATAAAGGGAAAACTAATTACATGAGAAGTTCATGATTTTCAAAAGAAAATTTAAACAATTTTGGGTATAAACATTGTATATTTTCATGGAATATCCATATAGTCACAAATTTAACATTGCTGTCTGGTATGAAATCTGTATGTCTTATCTATGTTACATTGCTTGTTGTATCAAATTTTAAATTATAACTCAAAGCTTTTATTTATTTTCTTTTTAATCTATTGAAATTATCTTCATAAATATTAGAACTTTATGGGTACCTTGAAAAATCTGGACTGACACAGTGACATTTTCCAACCATAATATTCCTGTTCCATCTACTAAAAATGCCATGCACTGTTTCAAATAGCTGAGATTTATGAAAATAATAGAGAAATCTTTTATCCTTGAAAAAACTTGTATATATGTGACTATTGCTATACTTCCTAATTTTACACAGTGATTTCAAGGGCTCTTATTATTATCCTGTGTGCCAACTATCTTGACACATAAAGTTACAATGTTTGCCAAGTATCTTAATAATATGAGCATATTGTTTAAGACTTAAGGTATCATCTAGTTAGCAATTACAAACCTGTTGCTTTTCACAGAATCACACAGAATCACAGAATGTTAGGGGTTGGAAGGGACCTCTGGAGATCATCTAGTCCAACCCCCCTGAGAGAGCAGGATCATCTAGATTAGGTCACACAGGAATGCGTCCAGGTGGGTTTTGAATGTCTCCAGAGAAGGACACTTCACAACCTCCCTGGGCAGCCTGTTTCAGTGTTCTATCACCCTCACCGTGAAAAAGTTTCTCCTTATGTTTACATGGAACCTCCTATGTTCCAGCTTGCGCCCATTGCCTCTTGTCCTATCATTGGACATCACTGCAAAGAGCCTGGCTCCATCCTCCTGACGCTCGCCCTCTATGTATTTATAGACATTAATGAGGTCATCCCTCAGTCTCCTCCAAGCTAAAGAGAACCAGCTCCCTCAGCCTTTCCTCAGAAGGGAGATGTTCCACTCCTTTGATCATCTTTGTGGCTCTGCACTGGACTCTTTCAAGCAGTTCCCTGTCCTTCTTGAACTGAGGGGTCCAGAACTGAACACAATATTCCAGATGCGGCCTCACTAGGGCAGAGTAGAGGGGGAGGAGAACCTCTCTCGACCTACTAACCACACCCCTTCTAATTCACTGTTTACAGCTTGTTGCGTGAAAGGTTAAAGTAATTTGGCAGAAAATAAACCCCCTTGCGTTCCAGCTGGTCCTCAGATATCAGAGGGAAAAGAAAAAGAAAAAGAAAAAGAAAAAGAAAAAGAAAAAGAAAAAGAAAAAGAAAAAGAAAAAGAAAAAGAAAAAACATGCTGAGAAAAGTAGGAGCAGCAGAACAGAGGTTGGGAAATTATGAAAGAGGAGAATGGAGAGAGGGATCAATGAGGGCAAGTGCTTTCATGCAGGTACCATTATTAAACAAGCAAACAAACAAAAAGAGCAGCAAAACAGGTGTTTTCTCTGACTTCATACTCCCCCATCCCTCAAAGGCATCTGAGGCAAAACCAGTGTCCACACCTTTCCTTGGAAACCAGATTACAGTGTATTTCAGTGCAACCAACATCATTACCATATAACAGCAGGAACATGGGAACAATTCCCTCTCCTCAAGGCAAAACCACTTTAGGAAAAGTTCTTTCTTCTTTCCCTGGTAAAAGATCTCTGTTTGCTTAATACACTCCTGCTCCCACAGCAATGCAAACTTGGTTGAGTTGTTTGCATTACCAGCTTTGCAGAAAAACAGTTAGTTACTTCTCTGTACAAATCAAGGCACTTGGTGGGTCTCTGAGGAAGGTAGAGGAGATGATGTTCCTGGGAAGCTGGGGAAGGAGAAAAGTAGTGATGTGCTTTGCCAATTGATTTTTTTTATTTTATTTTTTTAGTAAACTGGCAGAGTTAAACTTTTAACTCTACTTGATTATTCAATGCTGCTAGCTGGGAAACTTAGTTTATTCATGTGCTAGTATTTACTGCTGCTAGCTGGTTATTTTCATCCCAAATTTATCTACTGATAGGGATCACAAAGCTTCTGTGGGAGTACTTTTTGTTGGCATTAAATCTAGATCCATTGATTCTATCAAATTTGTCTGGTTTTCCACCCACTTTCCCTGCACTGGAGCCTCAGCCTATGCCCCTGGAACAGATGGCACCCACTACCAGTCTCATTCCTTTCAACTCACCCCCTTGATTTGGCCTACCTGATGTAATACTTTGATTTCCTATAAATGATGGACAACTGAAGAGTTAAGTAACTACAATTACTTATGTGCTGCTTTATGGACCTCTAATTGCAAGGTTCAAGATATGGAAAAATACACCATTACTTTTAGACCCAAGCCCAATTAAATGATAAGCGTGCCAATTTTAAGACCCTGAAGACTTAAAACAACATGGTGCTCCAAGGAACAACAAAAATCTATAGTTTACAGCTTCTCACCAGATACACAAGAAACACAGGTTCAGCAAAGATTTAGCAATTATGGATATCACACATGAAATTGTCCTGTCTTACAATGATTTTTTTATCCTAGTGCTAAATATGAGGGCTCTCTATTGCATGAGATACATAGATTCACATTTCCTTACAGAACCTGTTGTGCTGACAGTAAATTCTTTTGCTTGTCTGTCTTCCACTCAGTCCCAACCCTTTATACATTCCTTAGAAAAGGCTGAATGCTCTTTTCTAGTTGTCTCCAATACATTGGTGATCCCCATAATTACAGTAGACTATCTAACATTATTTCCTGCATGTCCATGTCCCAGAGATATAGCAGGGTAAGGAAAGTCTGTGTGTCTGTGCTTCAGACAGGAAAAAAGGCAAGCAATTTCTGCAGGGTCATACAAGAAGACAGCAGCACAAGAGAGAAGTGAACCTGGCTAAGTTCACCTATACTAATATGGTATACAATGTCTCTTATATGACAATAAATATATTTATGTGCTATTATACCTAAGATTCACATGTCAAATGGTCACAAAGAAATCTGAGGAACTATAAGTTATTTCTTATACAAGCCAGGATGCTACTGGCCTTCTGGGCCACCTGGGCACACTGCTGGCTCATATTCAGTCAGATGTCAACCAACACCCCCAGGTCCTTTTTGACAGGGCAACATTCCAGCCACTCTGCCAGAAGCCTGTAGTGTTGCATGGGGTTGTTGTGACCCAAGTGCAAGACCAAACACTTGGCCTTGTTGATCCTCATACCACTGGCTTTGGCCCATTGATCCAGCCTGTCCAGATCCCTCTGTAGTATCTCCTTACTCTCAAACAGACAAACACTCCCACCCATCTTGGTGTAGTCTGCAAAATTACTGAGGGTGTACTCTGATTGTCCAGATCATTGATGAAGATATTAAACAGAACAGGCCCCAATACTGAGCCCTGGGGAACACCACTTGTGATTGGCCACCAAGTGTTTGTTTTCACAGGTCTGGCTTGTTCATAAAGAAGAAAAGGGAATTGTTGAGGAATGGCTCAAGGAGCAGGGAGGACATGAATACGTGACTTAAAGCATGAACAAGCCAGCAAACTACTGGTCCGTCCTTGAGCAAGTGATAAGAGGAAACGAAAAGAAAGAAACAGCTAATGGTCAGAACTGTGCCCAGGGCGCTTTGACTGAAGAAGCAAGATGCTTGGGGGTGGGGTGGGCCAGGATTGCTTAAGCGTGTTTGTCGTATGTAAACCAATCGTAGTGTGTATCGGGGCACGTGGACGATGCTTGTAACCAATCAAGTAGTTTGCAAGGAATATATTAGTGAATCGCGGGTCCAATAAAGTTAGAACATGATTGCAACTCACATGGAGTCCTGATCATTGTTCCCAGGCCTTTTCCCGACACCATGGTATTCCACCAAGCAGATCCCTGAAGAGGTAAAAGTCTGCTCTCCTGAAGTCCCTGCTGTGCAACCTCCTTGATGCCCTGAGGATCTTGAATTCCACCATTTCATGGTCACTACAGCCAAGGCTGCCTTTGAGCTTCACGTTAGCCACAGCCCCTCCTTGTTGGTGAAAACAAGGTCCAGCGTTGTAGGATTGTTCCTGGAGGAAAACAGGCATGCCTGTTTTCAGCAAGACTGTGTGGGGAAAAATTGGGCTGCGGACGACGACCTTGAGATATGCTTGAGAATGGCAAAGGAGGGAGCACAAAGTGAAGCAAGAAGATAAAGAAGAAGAAAGTAGAAGATAAACAGGATGGGGGGGTGGTGATGGAGGCGGTGTAGGATAGCAAATGATTTATTAGTTCAGGACGTGTGAACAGTGTGTGTTTAGAGTAGTTAACCAATAGCTGTTAGTGGTAGTGTGTATACAGGAAGAGAAATCGTATGTAACCTTGGCAAAAACGTGAATAAAGCGCCCTCAACTTTGATCATATTGGTCCGTGTTGAGTTCATTTCCCACACAGCATAGCACCTTTTCTCATTGGTTCATCTACCACCTGGAGAAGGAAGTTGTCATTGATGCATTCCAGGACCCTCCTGGATTGCTGGTGCCCTGCTGTACCATCCATCCAACAGATGTCCAGGTGATTGAAATCCCCCATGAGGACCAGGGCTCGTGAATTCAAAGGCACTCCAATCTGATAATAGAGGGCCTCATCTGTTTGTTCCTGCTGGTCAGGTGACCTGTAGCAGATCAGTTTAGGGTCAGGGCAGCCCCTTAGACCTAGGACACCCCCACTGTGATATCACCTTCCCCCACCTTTCCTTTAACCCTGACCCATAAGCTCCCTGTCAGCTCCTTGTTCATCTGCAGGCCAAGCTCCATGGATTCCAGCTGGTTATTGATATAGAGGGTGACACACCCTCCTCTTCTCCCCTACCTGTCTTTTCTAAAGAGCTTGTTTTCTACACTCCAGTCACAGTAGCCATCACACCATGTCTTAGGGATGCCAATAACTTCATAGAGATGTGTGCATGTCTACAAGGCTAACTCCTCATTGGTTCCCCATGCTCCATGCATTTGTATAGAGGCATTTAAGTGGGGGACCCCATTGAAACTGACTTCCTGGCTGGAATGGTTACTAGCTGGAATACATTCTCTTGCACCTCACGTGCCCTCTTGGTGGTCTGCAATCCTTCTTCAGGGCCAGGGCATCTATTTCTAGCACTGGCCTCTAAGTGGGATGAATTGAGGATCCCCTCCCCCAGCAACTCTAGTGTAAAGCCCTTTTTACTAAATTGGCAAGCTTGTGACCAAAGATGGTTCTCCCCCTTCTCTGATAGATGGACCCCATCAGCCCCCAATGGACCAGGTTTCTCAAAGCAAGTCCCATGGTCCAAGTAGCTGAAGCCCTGGCTTCAACACCACTCCTGTGGCCATTTATTGATTTTGCCAATTCAGTTGGCCTTTTCAAGCCCTTTCTCTTTGACTGGGAGGATTGATGAAAAGACTACCTGGGGCCCCAAAGCCTTTCACCACTGCTCCTAGGGCTCTGTAGTCTGTCTTGATACTCTTGAGATTGCTTCTGGCTGTATCACTGCTGCCCACATGAAACAGCAGCAATAGACAGTGGTCAGCGGGACGTACCAGGTTTGGAAGTTTCTCTGTGACATCCTTGATACGAGTCCCTGATAAGCAGCAGACCTCTTTAGATAATAGGTCATGACAGGGGTGGGGGGAGCAATAGAAGGGCTTGGTGGGCACCTGGTGCCGTGCCAGGGTCAACCCACCACACATGGTTATTATATAAACTCTAAATTTCACAGTGCTTCATAAGAACTATACATATTCTTCACTGTCTATCTGTATGTTTTGATCTTCTGTCTTTCTGCCCCTTCCCTACTCAGCAATGCAATTAATTGAAAAAATCATTCCAACTTTTTAGGCATAGCTGGAGCTTAGACTGAGGCACTATCTATACAAGTAATCTCAGTTGTTCATAGCATCTAGTGCTTAGTACTATACATCCATTTCAAGAAGCAACACTGGAAAACATTACTAGCCTTAGAACTGGGAAGTTCAGGTGAAAAGAATTAATATAAAGAAGTGTATTCTTTTAAAAATATCAAATAAGAATGTTGAAACAAAGGACTTAACTTTTTCAGTTAAGATTTTTGAGAACAGTTCTTGAGGTGACAGGATAGGGCACAGAATATTTCCCTTCCTTGTCCCATTACGGCAAGGAAGTATGTTAGAAGCTTTGCTCTAAAAGAAAAAGAACCCCTTCCTGTTTTGTTTTTTTTAAACAGCTCTAACAGCCCTATACAGAGTGCCTAAATTTACCTTAGCAAAAGTGAAGATTATTATCTGAACTTCTAAACAGGACTAACACTTACAGACAAGCTTAAAAGAAGGAAGAATATGTGAGAGAAACAACTCTGCAGACACCGAGGTCAGTAAAGAAGGAGGGGGAGGAGGTGCTCCAGGTGCCAGAGCAGAGACTCCCCTGCAACCAGTGGTGAAGGCCATGGTGAGGCAGGCTGTCCCCCTGCAGCCCATGGTGGTTAACAGTGGAGCAGATATCCACCTGCAGCCTGTGGAGGACCCCACACCAAAGCAGGTGGATGCACCTGAAGGAAGCTGTGACCACGTGGAGAGCCTGCACTGGAGTGGGCTCCTGGCAGGACCTGTGGCCCCATGAGGGACTCATGCTGGAGCAGTCTGTTCCTGAAGGATTACAGTCTGTGGGAAGAACACACATTGGAGAAGTTTGTGGAGGACTGTCTCCCATGGGAGGGACCCCATGCTGGAGAATGGGAAGAGTGTGAGGAGTCCTCCCCCTGAGGAGGAAGGAGCAGCAGAGACATCATGTGATGAACTGACTGCAATCCCCATTCCCTGCCCCCCTGCTCCACTCAGGGGTAGGGGGTAGAGAAAATCAGGAGTGAAGTTGAGCCCAGGAAGAAGGGAGGGGTGGGGAGAAGGTGTTTTAAGAGTTAGTTTGTATTTCTCATTACCCTACCCTTATTTGAAATCCCATCAACACAGCCTTATGTTTAGAACAACAGTAACACACTAGTTGTTGCATCTGCAAGGCCTCAACTACATCTGTAAGTTAAAATGCTCAGTAACATTTCTAGGTTCTTAAGCCAACTACCATGGAATAATCCATGCCCTCACCATTAAAGCTTCACAACAAAGCCCCATGCCAACTGTGACAAATGTGGTCCCTGATGCATGCTGACACCCAAATCATGCCTAAGAACTGTTTAGGAGAATGCTATCTGATACCAGCCAGAACTGTGCTACTGATCAGTATAGCAATTTCACAGTTCTGTTCTAGCAGACACGAATAGTCCCTGTCACTGCTTTATTTATTGATAGAGATGCACTCTACAAATGAGCATTAAAAAATAGGGTAATGCTTTTGTACTGGGCCTGGCAAAGATACAGTTATTTTCTTCATAGTAGCTCATATGGTACTATTTTAGATTTTTGATCCAAACAGTACTGATAACACACTAATGTTAAAGCTTTTGCTAAATGGTATTTACATATCATCAAGGCCACCTCTGTTTCTCACTCTGCCTCCTCAGTGAACAAGTTGGAGGGTGCGCAATAGACTGAGAGGGGACACAACTGGGCAGATGACTCTAACTAATCAAAGAGATATTCCATAATGTATAATGTCATGCTCAATAATAAAAGGGAATAGAGGGGGGTTTATAGGTGTTAGTCATCTTTTGCTCAGGAACTGACTGGGCATAGGTCTACCCATGGGATGTGATGTGATTGTCTTTGCATCATTTGTTTTGTTCCATTTGTCCTTCACTTATTAAACAATTATTTAATTTTTGTTTGTCTGTTTGAACTTGACCCCCAAGTTTTCTTGGTTTTATTCTTCCTTTCCTTGGAAGTCCATGGTGGAGGTTTTGTTAACCCACATCCTTACTTCACTAAGGATCAAGAACTTAATAATTTCGTGGTCACTAAGCCCTGTTTGTGAAAAGCAGATCTAGTGAGGTTCATCCCCTGGTAGGCTCACTTATAAGCTGTGTCAGGAAGTTATATTCCATACACTTGAGGAACCACCTAGCCTGTCTCCTCTCTGCTATATTTCTAGCAGATGTCTGGTAGGTTGAAGTCCCTCACCAGAATAAGGGCTCTGCCAGCTGCTTGTAGAATGCTTCGTCTGCCTCCTCATCCTGGACAGACACCCAACAGGATATCTGCCTTGTTTGCCTTCCCCCTCATCCTTACCTATAAACACTCACCCTTATCATCACTATCATCAAGCTCAATACAGTCAAAACATTCCCTAACATATAGAGCCACCCCATCGCCTCTCCTTCCCTGTCTGTCCTTTCTGAAGAGCTTATAGTCATGCATTACAGCATTCCAGTCGTGAGAATTGTTCCACCATGTTTATGTGATGGCAACTATTTCATAGCTGTCCTGCCACACAATGGCTTCCAGTGACGTGCGGAAGACGAACTCCACTGATGAGGCGATCAATGATGGACTCAAAAATAACTCTATGAGAGTTATAACTGAAGACCTTTATTCACAAAAGCGGCTGCAATATATACAGTTCAAGCTCCTGATCGTGCACCCAAAGCTTAGCTGATTGGTTACATTTGTTTTTCCACATACTGTCCACGTGCCTTAAGCTAATACCTAATGGGCTATTCTACATCACTTCCATCTCTACCCCCATCCTGCTTATCTTCTACTTTCTTCTTCTTTATCTTCTTGCTTCACTGCTTTGCTTCCTCCCTTGCTGTTCTCAAGCATACCTCAAGGTCATCACTCACGGCCTAATTTATTCCCACATAGTCTTGCTGATAGCAGGCATGCCCATTCTCCTCCAGGAATGATCCCACAATTCCCCCTTTTTGTTTTTGTGCAAGCCAGACCCCTTGAATAGCTTTTTCAATCATCCTTCCCACCATCCTCATTATACAACATACTACAGCTAATATCACTAACACTATTATTAAAATAACCACCCCCTGTATTAACAGATCCTTAAACCATCCTGTAATTCCTCAGCTAGACAACAATTCAGATAGCCCACCATCTGTGACATAACTTCTTCATGTTTTCCTGTAATCGTTCGATCTGCTTATGGATAGATACAGAATGGTCAGACAAATTAATACAACACATACCTTCAAAGTCCTCACGTCCATGTGCTAACAACAAAAAATCAATTGCAGCTCTATTTTGCGAAGTAGCGTGCCCAATTCTATCTACATCTACTAAAAGCTCTGTTAATATTTTTGAGGTTATATTTAATTGTTTTGACACCCAACACCCTAATTTCTTCAAATCACCCAATGCTTTCCCTGCTGCTATGTTAGGAGTAAATAAAGAAGTTACTACTATAAGAGATGTGTTCCAAAATTGGATCTTATCTTTACATGTTTCATCAAAGTATGTTACCGACCTTTTTGCTCTATTCCTGTTATTGTTCCATATGGTCCTATTTAACATTTCTCTATAGGATGATGCAAACATCGAAATCTTTCCAATATAACAAGGTTTATGGTTTGGTCGGTATCCCTGGCCAGGCTCTGTCCCTGCAAATTAAAAATATTCCCAGCGGTAACAATTTTGCCGTACTGTTGTTCCATGCCTGCGAGGCTACCATCCCTGGGCAGTATTGGTTCTCGTTATGATACCATTTAGACATCGGATTGACTAGAGTACTTCCCATGGTATTGTTATTCAGCCACGGTCGCACATCCTTATTCTGAACCCATTTTACTGCTGCCCCAAACCATGCACCGCCAAATCTTATACAGCTTCCATTGGCCGCTACAGATCCTAATAGGCCTAATTCCTGTGGATCTAATCCACTAGTGTTCAGGTGGTTCACTAATGCCACCATCTGATATGCCCTATGTCACTGTGTCGAGTTCTCCAGCCACTTTCCAATATTCCTATTAGGATATGTTTTATTATACCATTCATTTAACTGGGTTTTATTCATGTTAAGGAATGTGTCATTGCTAACATATCCCTTAAAGACTGTTGGATCATGGGTTGGTGCCCCTATTAAACATGTTCTAAATGGGTCCCCAGGTGTGGCGAGAGACTGACAATACTAAACTAGGAGGAGCTGTGGAGTCCCTTGAGGGTAGAGAGGCCCTACAGAGAGATCTGGACAGACTAGAGAGCTGGGCAATCACCAACTGTATCAAATTTAGCAAGACCAAGTACCGTATTCTGCACCTGGGAAGAGGTAGTCCTGGCTATACATACAAACTGGGGGATGAGAGGCTGGAAAGCAGCCTGGTAGAAATAGATCTGGGGAGCTGGGTTGAAAGCAAGTGGAATACGAGTCAACAGTGTGCTCTGGCAGCCAAAAGGACCAACTGAGTCTTGAGGTGCATCAAGCACAGCATTGCTAGCCAATCGAGGGAGGTGATTGTCCCACTCTACAAAGCACTGCTGCAGCCCCACCTTGAGTACTGTGTGCAGTTTTGGGCACCTCACTATAAGGAGGACATTAGAGTGTGTCCAGAGGAGGGTGACCAATATGGTGAAAGGTCTTGAGGGCAGGACTTAGATGGAGTGGCCAAGGTCACTTGGCTTGTTCAGCTTCAAGAAGAGAAGGCTGAGAGGTGTCCTCTTCATAGCCTACAACTTCCTCACAGGGGGCAGCAAAGGGGGAAGTTCTGATCTCTCTCTGGTGACCAGTGATAGGACATAAGGAAATGGAATGAAGCTGTGCCAGGGGAAGTTCAGATTGGTCATTAGGAAAAAGTTCATCACTGAGAGGGTGGTTGGTCACTGAAACAGACTCCCCAGGGAAGTGGTCAAGGCATCAAGCCTGTAAGAGTTCAAGGTGCACCTGGACAACATTCTTAGTTATCTGGTTAATTTTAGGTAGTCCTGCAAGGAGCATGGAGTTGGACTCGATGATCCTTAGGTCCCTTCCAACTTCACATATTGTATAATTCTGTGTACTTCAGTAGTCCCTATGAAGCAAAAATATATCTGTTAAGCAGTGGGAAAGGACTTACCTAGATAAGTTTAAAAAGTTGATTAAAAAAACCACATTAATAATACAGTGGTTTGCACAACTATTGTTATACTTCCTGTAAAAATTGTGCTGGCAATTCTCATATAACATTTCTTTATGCAGAAGTCTCACTATTTAAAAATGCAATCCAATATTATTAATGCATGCAGTATTTTATAGTGGGTTTTTTATTATTAATAAAATTGAGATCCAACTTAATAGTGATGCTGCTCATCTTAAGAAAAGTAAGTATGTGGTAAACTTTAAAGTTTCAATAGGTTTAAATGACTCTTGTATTTGAATTCCAATTCAGTTTTGGAAGTCCAGTCCGGGTATACTTACTGTGCAGAGATCACAAGTTCTCAAGAAGCAACAGCAGCAGAAGGCAACTTCATCAGAAAGTGGTTCAGAAGAGGTAAATAACGTATAAGTTAGTAAATAAATTGTAAACATGCATGTCTCATTACCCCATATCTTAGAATAAAATTATGTAGAACCAAGTTCTGTTCTCTTAAGTGTGTGTGTGTTTAAAAAGGCTGGTTTTAGTCTATAAAAGTAATGTTCAAATAACTGACATCTTTATAAGGAAACATAGGTGGGGGAAAATATTTAGTTACATGTTTTCAGGTGAGTTGTGCCAAAATGATAGCAGTTTAGATTGATATTTTTAGCTAGATATTCTGTGATGTATGGACAAAATAGTCACATAGTATTAACTTTAATTGTATTTCTACTTTCTGAGTTCCATAAAGGCAGTTAAAAATACTAAGACTTTTCCAATATTGTTTCTAAATAAAGGTAGCTGCTGCCATTTTCAAAAACACTATATGGACTAGAAGGCTAAATTTTTGCAACTTCTGTAACAGTTATAAAAGTATTCTTGTATTTTAAGAACCACTCCTCAGTTTTAGAGATTTTTAAAACCCAAAACATAGGCTAAACAAAAGTTGACTTTGTGCAGTAGCAATATCTTTTAAGGACACTAGTGACTGAGGTTTAGAATTTATTTAAAAGCAGACTTTCATATTTCCTTCTTTATAAAAAAACCCCACAATTAAGCATTGTAATCATAAGTATTTAATTATTACTCTGGGTGTCTTTTCTTAGTCAGATTTACCTGCTTATCATTAAAACTAAACAAAGAAGTTAATCATATATAATTAAAATATTAATGTATAGCTGTTGCTAACTACTTTTTTCCTGAATACTCTTTTTCAGGATAAAAATGATCTAAATTTAATCTTTATGAGATTGGTTTTAGCCCTGCTCTGGGTGACCCTGCTGGATGGAGCAGGGGGGTGGCACCAGATCATCTCCAGAGGTCCCTTCCAACCCCAAACATGCTGGGATTCTGGGAGAAACATTCCTAAGCTCTCAGGTACAAGTGGGAATGGGGAGCAGCTCAGGGATCCAGGTCCCTCTGCAGGTACAGCTCCCTGCCTGCAGACACACACATAATAAGATCTTTTTTCACTTGAGCTGAACAGGAGTGAAAATGAAGGCTGCATTCACACTGTCACTTCTAACAAAAAGCTACAGCCTGGAAACAGGACAGCAGCCCTTTGGGGAAATTTCCTCTTATCTCACACTGCTCTTGCCCTTGGAATCTGTACCTTTCTCAGGGCCACTGAGGTCAAAGCCAAACGCAACAGCTCTTTTGGTGTTTTGGGTTGTTTTCCTTTTAAATGATAAAGGAGGGTCAAATTAAACCTAGAAAAGCTACATCCTTCATTGATGAAAACTTGTTTACTCAGGCAGCACAACCCTTCCAGGATCAGGCCAGTGGTGAGGGATGGGGCAAGAATTTTCCATGGGATGGGTTCTAGTGCAAAGTGCCTGTTTTTAGGCAATCAACATTTTCCACGGACGTTACTCGGAGGAGTTTTCAAGATTTTACTCTGAGGAAAGTTTCTGGAAAAACAAGAGAAAACTGTTTCCAAGCTGGAAGAAGAAACAAACAAAAAAAACCAGACAAAAATCCAGCATTTCAAAGCGGCTTAATTTTTAACGATCTCCCTTCCTCAAGGACACTTCAATTAATTTTCTTCATGCCTTACAGAAACGTGCCGAATAAAACTCACAGCCCAGCCCAGCTTCTGAGACAAAACAAGAGGAGACACAAAGACATGTAAAAGGTTTGATTTGATGGGGAAAAAAAAAAATAAAGGGTCCAAATTTAGCTGTACCTGCTTGGTTCCAACTGCGAGGCTGCAATGAAAGGAAGAAAGAAGTGCCAAGCCAGGCCAGATCCGTGCCCCTTGTCTGGAGCTCTGGCAGAAGCTCATCCCCCAGGAGCCTTCTCTCTCCACAGCCAGAGGTGGATCAGCCCCTTGAGAAATCAATTCCTCCTCCCTCACGCAGCCACTTCCAGCCAGACCCTGCTCTTTGCCTACGAATCGGGTTTTAATCCCCGCACAAGGGCAGGAGATACAACGCTGATAAGCCTTGTTGTATAAAAAGGTTTCGTCACGCTGTGTTTTGCTGTTCTGCCCGAGATGTTCCCTTTGCTCCTCTTTGTTTGCTCGTCCTTGCAAACTCAGAGGGAAGCCGTTCAAACAAGGTTCTCCTGCCTTGCTGCACCTGGGGAAATTCAGCATTAGCTACACATACCACAAAAAAAACCACAAACCCAAACCATAAAAAAACCACAACTAAACCATAAAAAAAAAAAAGCTAAACCATTAAAAATACCCCCAAACCATTAAAAAAACCAAACCTAAGCCATTATAAAAACCCCATACCATTAAAAAACCCCAAAAAATAAAAAAACCCAAAACATAAAAAAACCCAAAACATAAAACTCCAAACAATAAAAAAATCTCAAACCATTAAGAAAAACCCCAAACCATAAAAAAACCTAAACCATAAAAAACCTAAACCATAAAAAAACCCTAAACCATTAAAAAAACCCCAAACCATAAAAACCCCCAAACCATTAAAAAAAAATTCAAACCATTTCAAAAAGCCCTCAAACCATTAAAAACAAAACCCAAACCATAAAAAAAACCCAAACCGTAAAAAACCACCCCAAACCATTAAAAGAAAACCCAAAGCATAAAAAAACCCCAAACCATTAAAAGAAAACTCAAACCATAAAAAAATCACAAACCATAAAAAACCCACAAACCGTTAAAAAAAAAAACCCAAACCATTAAAAACAAAACCCAAAACATAAAAAAAACCCCAGACCATAAAAAAACCCCCAAATCATATAAAAACCCCCAGACCATTAAAAGAAAACCCAAACCATAAAAAAACCCCCAGACCATTAAAAGAAAACCCAAACCATAAAAAAACCCCACACCATTAAAAGAAAACCCAAACCATAAAAAAACCACAAGCCATAAAAAACCCCCAAACCATTAAAAAAAAACCCCAAACCATAAAAAACAAAACCCAAAACTATAAAAAAACCCCAAACCATAAAAAAACCCCAAAATCAAACAAAAACGCAAACAAATTAGCAGAAGCCACAGTACCTGCTGAATGTGACTTTGAGGGATCTTTTCCTCTCCAAAGTGCCTGTTCCCACTACAATTTAAAAAAAAACCCTAAACCAATAATGCAATAAAGCTGAACAGTTATAGATGAGTTGTAAGATAAGGAGCGCAGAAGCTCTAGAAGAAAATTTTCTTGATATCTGTAGCATTTTTTCTCCTTTACCCTTAAAGAATGATAAAGTTCACTATTAAGTCTTTTACATTCTGCACTCCTAGGTATATGCTGTCATGGATACATCCAACAGATGTATAGTGTTCAGAGAATACCATAACTATGTTTGAAGTCTTGGTCTTGTATCTGGGTGGTGTAAATATTGTGGTAGTTCATTTCAGTCCACACTCCTCCAGCAAACCTGTTGCCCAAAGCCCTAGATTAATGGTCTCAAAAAGCCCTTTTCTGTAGGCATAATAACAAAAAGTAAAGCCTGTTTGTTCAGGAAATTAGACCCTTAGGCTGTACCTCTACTAGTAAATTAAGTATGCTCAGGGATGTTTCCTAGACATTTAAACCCCCAAAAAGCACAGAACTGCACACATCTCTGCTAGCAAAATTGCTTCTTTCAGAGACCACCTATTGCAGATGAACTGTTGAACACAATAACTCCTGAAGGGTACTGAAGAGTCAGGCTGGTGGGAGCAGGGCACAAAACATGTGGGGACCATCCTAATAGTTTAATATTACAGATGACCATGTGACAGCACTATTTAATTTTCTGGAAAAGCAGTGAGTATGTTGTAAAAATAGAAGTCACCATCTCCCGCAAATCTTACTCTTCCAGCTTTGAGATGGAAAGAAGGAAGAACCCCATCTATGTAATACTAACATAATTTACTACTGCTAATCACACTGCTTGTTTAGATACCATGGTTTAGAGGATCGTATTTGTAGTAAAGAATAGACATGCAAAGTAAGTTTTTTAATCCCCTAGTTTTATCTGTCTCCCTGTGCTTTATTTTTCATGAGTCTATGTAACACAGCCTTCTGCATTACCAACTGGACTTTCGTATAATGTAAGAAAGTTAGACTTTTTCAAATAGTCTTGCTTGCTTACCTCTCATGCCAAATTTTCAAAAAGAATAGTTTCCATTACCTCCTTCCCAAGACTTTTATTATTCTGCTAAGAATGCTAAATTTAATTTTGCCCTAAAGAACATAGATAAAAACTTTTAGCTGATTTATTTTTCATAGTAATAATAATTTAATTTTAGTAATAGGGAAAGCAGCTTATTTTTTGTGAAGCTTGCCAACAGTCAGAAGATTTAAAGCAAGGGGATGTTTTACCCAGACTTACAGACAGATACAGCACATGCATATAATGACATCACTGGTAATTACATAAGAGATGCTATAACGTGTGCATAACAAATATTTTAATTTGGGGAAATGTATAGAATTTCTTTTATGAATTTAAACATATTCATTTGTATATAATCATAAATAGTTGTAAACAAAAAGGTAGTTATTGTAGTAGGAATTTAGGCATCCTGACTTTCCCTCAGTTCCCCTCTACCGGGAGAAGTTTTTTAGTGAGCGCTTCCTTCTGAATCATCCTTAATTGAAATCACTGGTTTTGTTTGGGTTTTTTTGTCATTCAGTTTGAAGTGCCAAGGGGTTTCTAGCTAGCTAGTATCTTGATCAGTTTGCCTTTCAGCCTCTTTTACATGTAGCTTGCACAGCCCCTATATTGAGTCTTTCCCTCTTTCTAGACTCTGGATTCTTCCCTATCTTTTTTTATAACATGTCTTCTCACTTGTCCAGATGGACACATTCCTGCCTGTTCCTTAACAGGGATTCATCCTCATGAAGTTCCTGCCCATGAGAGCTCCCTTGGGCATTTTATAGACATTCTAAGGAAGGCGTGTTATCAGGGACCCACTTCAGGCTGCACCCTACAGCCTTCCTGGTTTTTACCACTGGAGGGATGGGATAATCCTGGTGTGAAGGGGATGAGCCCCATGTTCCCTTGAGGGCCTAGCTTTCCCCAGGAAAGACTTCTTGCTTAGAGAAAGCAGGTTTCTGATTGTTGTGGTCAGCACATCTCTTCATACTTGCAATATAACTGAAACCAACTGTTAGCCAGCTACACTTCCTTCGCCTCCTCCACGCCGTAGGGAGTTGCCAAGTGGTGGGATTTACTAGATTTGCCTTGTATGCATTTTTATTGAACTTCTGGTTGTTTTTTTTCCAGGGAATTCTGGGAAATATATTTATAGGACAAAATAAATTATTTGTAGCTTTATGAAGAAATGTTTTCTGACAAAATGTTATCAGAAATAATTTTTTTCCTCTACCCTTTTCTTACTACTTATGTCAGTCCAATAATCATCAGTCTTTTGTGTTAGCTGGTCTCTCTTTAAATCCATGCAGTTCTCTAGATCTGCTTTACAATGCTAGAGCTTGAAGATGTGCCTTCTTTGATTTCAGTACTTCTTGTTTCTAAGAAAATCCCAAACTGTACTGCTATATTTTTTTAATTTTTTTAAATTATTTATTATTCTTCTATTTGTTTCATGTTAAGCAGCTGTGGAGTTTTTCTTCACTGCTGCTCAGCTTTGATTAGGATTATAAAAATGAGCATTTTAGTTTGGTAGAAAGACTTAGCACAATTAAAATGCATTTAAAATGGTTGTATACTACAGTGTTTTCTTCATTAGGTTCTTGATCTGTAGAATCATAGAATGGTTTGGGTTGGAAGGGACCTCTAAAGGTCTCTGCTCATTGCAGGAGGATTGGATTAGATGACATCTTCAAATGGATCAGGATGCTCAGAATCCTGTCCAACCTGACCTTGAATGTTTCCAGGGATGGGATATTCATCACCTCTCTGGGCAACATGTTCTTGTGTTTCACCATGTTCATCATAAAAAAAAAATTCTTAGAAGATGGTTTATAATACCTGTGCCTGATGTGCATTGAATTATGATCTTTATATAATAACCTGGAAAAATAAACACATTAAAGCAGTATTAAACTTCCACCATTAGAGGTAGATTTGAGCACTGACACTTTGTTCCCCCGGGTACACATTATGAAGTTAAGATGTCATTCTTTATATATCAACCTACCAGAAATTCTGGAGTGATACCCAGCAAAAATTAACAACAGATGTTGAGGCAGTAACATGATTTTTCTTATTCTTTCCTTACTACCTCTGACTCTCTTACAAGCTCTTCTCTCTACTTTTTCTTAAATCATGCACTAATTCCAGCAAGTGATATTAAACAGCACATAAGTGATATTAAACACAATACCTTAAACTAATGGTGTAGACATACCTGCTGTAGCTCAGAAATGGCTACTTTAGATGTACCATAAGAGAGTAATGGTGTTGACTTTTTGCTGCTTTTGTTTTAAACAGCGTCAAGGGTGCTACTGGGGTAAGACAGCCTTTAGAAAATTGGTAACTATTTTCAAAGAAAACTTAAGAGCTTAAGCTCTGGCAAGCTAAGTGTGAAACTAAGGCAAGCTCAAAGCTTTGAGGAAAACTTGTAGAACAATTTGGGAAACTTTCTTTCCCAGAAGCAGGAAGCTTCCACTATCTTTAAGACTGTAAGAGTACTAGTAGAACATAATGATGGAGGAAAAAGACAAATTAATTGTTTTTATACAAAGGACATGTCTTAGAATGTACCTCAGCTGGCCTTATACTAGAGGAAGAAAAAGTGATGGCTATCACACTCACTATAGAAAAAGCTCTTAAAAAGTTTCAAGAAATTAAAAGCCAGAAGGTACAAGTTCTTTACTGGGAAAGTAGAAGGGGACAGGGTTGAAGTCTACTAATCATAAATGTTGGTTGTTTGAGTTTTCTTGTTTGTTTTAGGGTGATTTGTTTGCTTGTTTTTAGCAGAACTCTACACATACAGGGGCTTTAACTTTCAAACAGACAGGGAAGTTACTTTGACTGTTCAGTCATTCCTGCATTAAGTAATGGACTGCAGTGCACAGATCTGACAACATTAGACTCAGGACAGCTGCTTCCTTGTGCTGCAATGCTTGAAGAAATAAGCCTGGAGTGTCCTCCTTTATGTTACTATAGTGATATGGCTGTATAATTTTGTGGGGGCTGAGGCCTGAAGGAAGGTCATAATCCCAGTCATATTACTAGAGTATCCAAAGGGCCAACTAATTCCTAATCACATACTATCCTCGAATAAAGTCACGATAGTTGCGATGTCAACAACTGAGCATCTTGGTGTCAGCAGCTGCAGGGACCATGGGTTGTAGGGCCTATGTGTTTGGGGTGCCAGCAACTGGAAGGACCAGCTTTTTTCCTCTGTGTAATATATGTGTAATTTACATATACATATATATGTATGTACTTTCCTCTGTGTGTTTTTACTTTCTCTTTCTTTCTCTTTTTCTTTCTTTCTCTTTTTCTTTCTCTTTTTCTTTCTTTCTCTTTTTCTTTCTCTTTTTCTTCCTCTATCTCACTTTTAGATATATTTTCAGTTGGTTACAAAATCTCAAACCTTAATCATTGCCAATCATGTGACTAATCTTGTCCTATCAGGTTTGTGAGTTTTTAGTAGCACTGTCATGTGTTCTTTGTTATGGCTAAATGACTAATTTATGCATGGGATAAGATTGTCACATGCTTGCATGTTAAAGCTTGTCTATGAAAGCGCATTTTAAAATCCACCCGAATGATAATACAATGCATGCAAATACTGTAAAATTAAAACCATGCATTACTTCACTAAACATTCAATTGCAGGCTTGAATTGCTATAATATGTTTCTAGACTTGTTCTGTATAGAATAGCTTGCTTGATGCTGTAAAAGTTAAATAGCTGTTCTGTAAGTGGTATCTGAGATAATTCATACTGCAATAGTATTATATGTTCTGCTTCTAATAATGATAGTTTCTATAAATATTTCATGTACATGTTTCTTTTGTATTTAATGGAATACAGGTCACACTTTCTAACTTTATATAGTGCAACAGGATGGCAAGATTCTGGAGATGATACCTAATGGGAATATACTAGTAAAGACTGTGTGCAACAAGTATCTTTTTAAGTGTTCAAAATAGTGTTTCAGATAATCTTATCAGTGTGACTTATTCCATCAAATACTGTCATCTAGTTCTGACTTTATTGAATGAAAAAGTAATAAAATTAGCTAAGTTTTGCTCTCCAACTTACTAGGTGCACCTCTCTGCGAAACATAAGAGACAATGAGGAAAAAGATTCAGCGTTCCGTGGGATATGTACCATGATCTCAGTCAACCCCAGTGGAGTAGTCCAAGTAAGATACATAAATAGATCTTAATTTTTCTTTCTTTACTCATGTGAAATTTAGTGAAAGCTGTATATGGAGTATGAAAAAGTTTAGCTTGATGTCACTTCCCTGTAATACATGTTGTAGATTATTTTTTGATGTCAAAGAGACCAAAATGTTTATATTTCAAATTACACATATCATGATACTTCAGGATTTCTGCTTCAGTAATTACCACTTATGGAAAGGTGTCACGTTAAGGATGCGAGTGAGACATTTGCCTGACAAAACCAAGGTGACTGAGCAGTTTTCCAAAATCAAAAGGTATGTCTGAGAATTGTCTCAGAGCCCTGGCTGAGGGGCAGTTTGTCTCAGATCCCGGTTAAGGACTTATGCTGAGACAGTTTAGAAGTTAAAACCAATAGGTTTGATTTATTAAAGCGACAGATACAATAGGTTTGGAATTGCCATTGATAAATGCACTAACTGCAAAAGGATCATCGAGCTCAGGTTAATAATTCCCAGGTAACATCTGATGCACTCAGAGGCACAGGCCTGAGTAATAGTGCTAATAGATAATAGTAATGCTGGAAAAGGAATCATGAATATTGAAGGCACAAGAAGGCATCCTTGTCTTGGGTGGAGGAAGACGAGTACAGCCCATCGACTGTCTGCTAGATTTTCAGTCTTTTCCCTCACCCTCCCTGAGAGATGTACTGTGATTTTTATATCCTGATCCCCTCTGTCCCTGCCTTCTAGGTGATGTTTAGCATGATTTGGGTGGAGAGTTGAGTAGCATAGTCATGTATGTTTAGCATGTACTCCCTTAGGCTTGTTGCCATAAACTTCTCAACCTTTCTCCCAAAGCACACTAAATTAGCTATATTGCTGGCTCACGGCAAACTAGGCTGTTATGCCAAATCATCCACTCTGTGACTATAGTCACTCAACACGGAATCCCAAATCTCGCTTATATAAAATCAATGTTGGGGGTACCCCTTATAGCATGCTTCTCTTCCTCCTTACCCAGACATGTTTCCATTTCTGTTCAATCAGATGTTATACACACCTCATGAATCAATATACGGCTTACCATAGATCTACTACAAGATAATAAGTCACAAAACATAATAATCACAATGACAACTATCAGTACAGATTGCAGCAAGCTTTGTAACCAACTTGTTAACGAAAAGCCTAATCTATGCAGAAGTTTATTCAACCCCCCCACCTCCAGACTTTCTGTAAGCTCTCTACTGGCCTTGGCAACACATTTTATATGCTCTTGTTTGCCAAGATCTAGGGTTGGAGGCGGTGTAGGATAGCCAATTATGTATTAGCTTAGGACGCGTGAACAGCTCGTGTATAAACATGTAGAACCAATCGTAAGTGTGGGAGTGATCAGGAAATTTTAGGGTATAAATTAAGCTGCAATTCAATAATAAAGTGGCTTTGCTTTATAACTCTCACAGAGTTGTACGAGTCCAGTATCCTCCCACACACAAACATCCCAGGTTTGTCTCCATTGAGCCTTGGTTTTCCCCCTTCCCCCTTCAAATCTAGTTTAAAGCTCTGCCAATGAGCCCGGCCTACTCCTGTGATAGAATCCTTCTCCCCCTTTGAGAGAGATGTACCCCATCAGCCTTCAGGAGGCCTGGCCTCATGTGGATTGACCCATGGTCAAAAGATAAAATATAATACAATAAGACTCGTGGTCTTATTTTATTCCAAAATATTGCCATTTTATCTTAAATTTTGCCCCAATTTAAAAAAATCACAGTTGGTATTAGGTAACAATATTTTGCCCTTTTATCTAAATCTGACTTTTTTTCGTTGCTGTAACTAACAAATCACCACTTACCCTATACACTCCCCAAGTTCTATTCACGATGAACAGAAATACTCATCAAGATAAACATAAGGCTTGCCAAGATATTTGTAAAGAACTCTTCATGATCGGATCACTTAGAACAATGGAGGAACAATTTAAGACAAACCATCTGTATAAAATGGATGATACATGCATCTTTTCATATTTTGGTTTACAGTATTTTGCTGTAATGGTGCTGTTTTTATAAGGGATATAGTTTAGGAAGATTCATTCAAATTTTAGTTCGTGTGCCACAGAAAACAACAAACCAGATGTTTATGTTTTTCTATGAAAAAAAATTTGTACAGATAGCACTCCAAATATGTGTAACCTTAGTGCTATTTTTTGTAAATCAGTTGTACTTATTCTGCCAGCTTCCTTTTTAATCCGATCCACACATTTCTACACTAAATTCAGATAGGCCTGTAAGTGACTGTGCATCATAGCCAACCGTAAAGCACACAACAGGATTATAATCTACTACTGCATGGTGTCAAATGGATTCATTGGATAAAAAGGGTAATGTTTTATAAAGGTCACCTAATACTACAGTGTTATTTGTAAAAACATCTTTAAGCATGTTGTTAAAAATATTTACATACAATCCACAGTTATGGAGTTCATGTGCAAGTAATATTCACTTTTTCCCCCTGTTCTATTTACTGCTATTTCTTGGTAGCCCTGTTACAGCATTAGATCCAAATTAGTACCCATTTGTCTGCAAACAAGAACAACTGTTAAATGCTTGAATTCTGAGTAATGAAGACAAGATACTAAAAAGGAAGTTCTTTCAGTTAATTCCAAGTTTTGAGATATATAGTTCTAGATACCAAATGTGTTCTTCAGCTGTCTTAGACACATTGTTATAGCATAAGTCTCATTAAGATTAACTCAAGAGTAAAATGGAAACAAAAATTCTATATTTGTAATGTTTTATGTAATAGCTCAGTGATCACAGTTATCTTAGAAGCCTCATTTAGACCTAGAAATCAATAAGTGACAAGTAATCATATCAGTCTCAACTGTATTTGAATACTATTTTGAATTACAGTCATGGATGAGTGTTTCACTTAGATCACTTGTCACAAAATCCTGATATAAGATCCTGTGCAAGGAAGGGGAGGTAGCCCTAAAAATGGTCCTCTTTAAATCAGTTAAGTAACTTGTTGCAGAGCCCTAGTTAAGACTCTGTGTATCCGTACTGGAACATGTTGATGCGTTGTTGCGGCCCTCCAGCACACCACTATCTGTTGTTACACTGCACTGGAGAGCACAGTACTCGCTCCCACGTCTGGAATGTGCAGGTGCATGGGGGAATCAGGCAGTCAGCCTGTCTTAGCCAGCTCCTTGTTGTCTGGCGAGCGATATCAGGAACCAAACAATGAAAGGACTTCTCAAGGACAGAATGAGGGAGCTGAAGATTGATGAAGTAACGACCACCAGAGATGCCCTAAGACCCCCACGCATACGCAATGGGGAATGACCACTGTTAGCCACTGTGGGTGGAGTAATACTGTTCAGCCTCAGTGCACGTGCTGGCCATGCATGCACTGATGCTGGAGCAGTTTCCACACCCTACCCCTCCAAGGAGAGCTATAAGTAGCCTGCTGTGGTGGGGAGAGAGGTGTGAAGCACCTGGAGACAGAAGTTAATGGATTGGCACTCTCCCTTTACATACTTTACACACCGCAAACTTGTGGCAAATACACCCTGGTTAGCCAAGGTCTTTAAAGCAATTACAAAAGGTTAATTGCACAAAATTAGCATATCTAATATGATACTAATGCCATGATATGTGGTGAATACCACAGTTTGATCCACCATATGTATTTAATTGTCATATCCATTTGTCGAAGTATTTCTGAATGCAATAACATCTTGAATGTCTGCAGCTGGCTAGTTTATTTTTTTTTGTAATATTATTTTCTTCTAGTAGTAGGTGAATATTGAGCTTCCTTCTATATTGCACAGACCTTTACACATCTGTCAAGCTGCGGCTTTGTTTCTGCTATCAAAAGTACAGGAAGTCTAGTAATCACAGCTTTGCACCTCTTGAATAAACATTCAGAAAAAAGAAAATGGAGCTTACATGTCCATTAATTTCAGAAATGACACAGAGTAGGCTCAGTGAAGCAAACTGCACAATGGTTAAACTGCAACATTTAAGTATCCATTATCATGTGCTTGCTCTTATGTGTTTTTTATACTAATCTGAAAAAATAAATGGCAATTTATTAAAAGATACTAGTACTAATAAAATCCTAAACTTTTCTTTCCACTTGGTTAAGCTAATCCACTGGTGATGTCTCTAGTGATAGCCATGGTTAAAAGAGGAAAGACTGAGTTAGATTTGAGCAGGAAAAAACAGTCAAATCTTAACCAAGCTTTTACTTTTCAGAACTACATTAGTCATATGACAATGCCAGCTTACATTGTCTTACCACAAAGGTCTCTGAGGGCTATGATTTTCATGACACTTAGTGAAGAAAGGTAAAGTATGAAATTATTTTAATCACTAAAAATGATTGTGAGATGAAGGGGAGGGGAGGGGACAATGTCAGAGTGCTTTTCTTTAACTGAAAAAAAATTTATTTTAATTTTGTTTTCACAAACTGATTTAACAAATATCATTGGTGGTATATGGAAACAGTGCCCTGATGAAGTGAAGTCACATCAAGCAGAACAGTACTGAGGAACAGAGACAGAGAAGTTAACTTAAAAAAAAAAAAAAAAAAAGAGAAAAAGATAAAGACTATAGATGAGAAGATGACATTTGAAATAAGATTAGAAGAGTTGTAAAAAGAACAGAGAAAAGAGAAAAATGAAATAAATATTCCTTTAAGTGTATTCTGATTTAGCAAGTTCTGAAAAGGAGGAAATAAATATATCAAATACATGTTTTCATTATATAATGAATGATGTAAAAAAAAAATAAAATTAGAAAAGGCTTTTGATACTGTTTCCCATAACATCCTCGTGGGAAAGCTCAGGAAGTGTGGGTTAAAAGAGCGGACAGTGAGATGAGTTGAGAACTGGCTGAACAACAGAGCTCAAAGGGTTGTGATCAGTGGTGCATAGTCCAGCTGACGACCTGTAAGTAGTGGTGTTCCCCAGGGATCAGTACTGGGTCCAGTCTTACTCAGCATCTTCATCAATGACCTGTATGAAGGGATAGAGTGTACCCTCAGCAAGTTTGTTGATGATAGGAAACTGGAAGGAGTGGCAAATACACCGGAAGACTGTGCTGCCATTCAGCAAGACCTGGAGTAACTGGAGAACTGGGCATAGGTGAACCTAATGAAGTTCAACAAGGGCAAGTATAGAGTCCTACACCTGGGAAGGAACAACAGCCTATACTGGGACAGGTTAGGGGTAGACCCGCTGGAAAGCAGCCCCATGGAAAAGGACCTTGGTGTCCTGGTGGAAAATAAGTTATCCATAGGACAGCAATGTGCCCTTGTGGCCAAGAAGGCCAATGGTATCCTGGGGTGCATAAAGAAAAGTGTGTGCAGCAGGTTGAGGGTAGTTCTCCTCCCCCCCTACTCTTCACTAGTGAGATCACATCTGGAGCATTGTGCTCAGTTCTGGTCTCCCCGGTTCAAGAGGGACAGGGATATACTAGAGAGAGTCCAATGGAGAGTTACAAAGATGATGAAGGGACTGGAACATCTCTCTTAGGAGGAAAGGTTGAGAGCCCTGGGACTGTTTAGCCTGGAAAAGAGAAGGCTAAGAAGGTATATTATTAACGTTTACACATGTCTGAAGGGTGGGTTTCAAGTAGAAGAGACCAGTCTCTTTTCAGTGGTGCCCTGCAATAGTAGAAACGGTGCCCGGGCTGCCGGGGCCGGCCGGGTGCCGGGGCTCGCCGCGGCTCACGGGCAGCGCGGGCAGGAGGCGCCGCCGGGGCTGGGGATCCCTCTTCTGGCGCACGGGGGGAACAACAGCCCGAGAACGGCGGGACCGACCCCGCGCCGCTCAGCGGGGGCAGCGCGGAGAACGGCGGCCCAGGAGCGCCCGGCGGCCTCGGCACCCTCCGCCGGTAGCTCTGTGCGGGGCTCTGGCCCTCGCCGCTCTCCTGTCCGAGCTTCCCGCCCTACGCAGCCTCTTGCTCTCTTTTTTTTTTTTTTTTTTAATTCCATCACTGCTTAGAGCGGCCACAAAGAGATGGAGAATTACTCGTTAAAACCACTTGAGAGTTTGCTGAAGAACCAATACACACTCCCCCCTCTATCTTTTAGGGGTAGATTAAGGGGTGAGAAGTCGCGTTGCATGAGAAGACAGGGACAGGGAAGGGAGAGCAGCAATAGGGGCTTGGGAGCAACTTTCACGAATTACAGCAGTAATTTCATTACTGTAGTAACTCTGTGGCTAGCTCTGTGCCTCATCTTCCAGTGGTCTGGCCCCGTTTCTTGAAAGCCCTCACCCGCTTGTACTCCTGAATTCTGTCAATCAGACACAAGCTTTATGTGTAGCATATTCCCACCAGCAAAGTAAGCAGCTCTGTTTACAAATTAACAGTTTAAATACTTCCAGAAGGCCCAAGGGACAGCTTTGAAAGAAAGATTGAAGCTATTGCATCCACATGTCTTTCACACTAGAGCTTCTGGACAGAAAAAACCCCATCCATTCTGTGAAAAGTCTGTTCTTTTACTTCAGCTGTCAGAGAGGCACTACAGACAAACAGTAAACAGGGTGCTGCTTGTGTTCTCTGGCTGCTCACATGACTTTTTTTCTAAGCCATGTTACAACATCAGGAACAGGTGACAAAACAGCTCAGAAAAAGGGCCCAGAAAAAGAACGTCTGTACAGTTTGAAGTATAAACCCCACCAAACAGCACAAACCAGATCTCTCATTAGGAAGAGGATCACAGGGTTGTTTGGTTCAGCCTCAGGCTGGGCCAGTTGACTGACTGGTATTGATACTGTGCAGGAAAGATTAAGCTTAGTGTGTAAATCTGTAGCTGGAACGTACAAAGTACCATGTGTGTGACTAACACAACCGTACCCTTAAACAAAAATGACAGAGGAAGAAATGGAAAATCTTGAACATGCTGCTATAAAAATGCTACATCTGCAGCATGAGCAAGAGGTACAACCACTAGCACAGCTCACTGGTCAGTAACTCAGCAGGTGCTTTGGGGCACCTCCTTCAGTAAAACCTGTGCCAAGCTGCTGTGCAAGGCATCAAGCAATGCAAACTGAAAAGATTTTTCTTGGGATGAAAGATGAGCAGATCTTTTGCAAAAAGAAGCTTTGACGTTAAAAACCACGTCAGGCAAGATGAAAGCACAGGCCACGCAGAAGGCTCGAGTGGGGGGCGAGTTTCTGTTCAATACTTTCAAGTGTCAGACTGACATCCAAAAAATGTCCTTCTTACAAGTACAAACTCACGGTGTTGATATAGAAAAAAAAGTCCTTCCAACAAAGCCACACGGTGTTAATGATGTTGACAAATATTTTCCTCTCAGCACTCCTATCCTTAGCTCTGTTTTTGCTCTGCATTGAGCTTCAACATTTCATGGCCCATGAATTTCACTTGAATTTCCATTCTTGTGCATTACCTATCTCACAATCTCTGGGAATGGGATAGATATCAAGTAACTAAAATATTCCCGAGTTTCTGCACAGTATCACATTTGCTTAATAACGATCCATTAGATCTTAAAGGGTTTTTCATCCAAATGCTGCCCCTTCTTTTCAAACGGATGTATTTCCAGGCTTTGATGTGGGCAGTGATCTGCAACAAGGTCATTATGGCTTAATTTCAGTTATTTCCCTGCCCTGGATTAAATGTTTTCCTTCTACATTATCAAACCCACCTCTCCTTGGTTCACTTTGGCAGAGAGACAAAAGGAGACTGCCTCAGGGTGATGGACTAGCCTATTTTCAGCAGCTCCTGTGTTTATGTGCTCACAAACCCAAACAATCTTGCTCAGTGCAATTAAGGACTGCATGTACACCAGGAGAACCCACCTTGCTACAAGAAATAAATACTGGAGTCAGAAAGAATGACCAAACCCATAACTACAATGTTCTTTCCCATGGCTTCAAGATCAGCAGATCTGTATTGCTGCTCCACTGACTGCTCATCTCATCTCCCACATAAGTGCCACCAGGGGTGTGTGTGTTGGGTTCGATACTGTTTTTGTATATATTTGTATATATTCCATATTTTTATTAGTATTATTACTACTCATTAAAGCTGTTCTAGCTTTCTTTTCTAATCAAGAAGTCTCTCCCTTATTCCCTTTCTCTTCCCCTTTGGGGAAGGAGAGGGATTAACAGAGAGCATCTTTTATAGGTCTATCTGATGGCCCAGACCCTAAACCTTGACAGTGATTGAATGACTCTCCTCAAAGGTTGATCAACTTTTTTCCGAAGTCACTTGATTTTTTTTTAAGAAGTTCCTTTTACAGAGTCTGAGGAAGATTTTACTGCCCCGGAACTCTCTCTTTTTTGCTGGAAGTTTATTGTGCTCAAGAACCAATATCTTAGGAAAAGTCTTTTGATTGTAAGAATAATGTTTTGATACATGACATGGGAAGACACGAACAAGCCTGCATTTGGGGACTGAGACAAGGAAAAGTTGCTTCTTACTGGAAATTTTCTTTGATGTACCTGAACTTCCTGAGATATCATCAAAAGACAGGGAGGAACTGGAAGAGGTGAACTCACTTGATTTTATGAATCTTGGTTATAGAATGACAGTCTAGACACTATCCAAACTAATAACCAATATAGCATTCTAGACACTAACCCAAATAAGTCAGTGTGACTGATACCTCTGTGTTATACAGAATGAGCATTCAACACTGAAAAGCAGATGTTATGTTGGAACTTATTCTCCAAATGCCATAAAGCCAAACTTTTTAAAGAGCACATGGATATTTTGTATCATTCAGAGAGTTACTGGCTAAATACTAGTATGAGCAAAAGGGCCAAGACTAGATCCTAACCTCTTCTTTGTACCACAAACCACATATGGAAAAGTAACATTCCTCACAAAATAACTAACAGGAATTCTCTGCAGGTATGTTTAGATAATAGATGTCCTTGTTTTTTCCCATGATTTAGTTACCCTTCACATTTTCCTCATATCATTAATGACTGGGTTCAGACTTGCCTTGCTTTTCCTGGAACATTTCCAATAAATAATTTTGTTTTATATTATTACTTACTGACCTATTTCTTCTACATTATAAACTCTTCTGTAAGTTTAATTAAACTTGCTTGGGGCTAATGATCTTTTTTTTTTTTTTTAAATATGGGAATGATGAATCTGTGGTGTTCCTAGACTGTTGCTGATTTGTTAAGCAAACAAACAAACAAAACAACAAAACAAGACAGTGGGATTTTCATGGAGTTTCTGGTTTTTTTAGAAGGTTACAAAAATGAGTCACTGCAGGCACCTGAAATCCAAATACATATATCTGACTTTCAAAAAAGCATTTTTGAAAGTCTCTGCCACAAACTATGTTTTAATGAACTACAAACAAATGAACAAACCCCCAACAAAACCCCACCATCTTAAAACACTTTCCCTAAAGAAGTTTAAACAAGACCAAAATGTTTAGTTTATGTGTCTGGAAATGTTATGAGGTTTATGGTTCTAGAAAGTGTCGGTGTACTGCAGAATGATGGCAATGCATGGGCCACCAGGCCAAATGCAGGCAGTCATCTTAGGTGACTGCTAGATTATGTTTTTCTTTTATGCCTTAGAAGCGAATCATTTGATTAAAAGTTAGATGAGGCTGGGAGAGGCAGTATGGCAAAGAATCCAAGTGATCATGCTATCAGTGATACTTTTCCTTTTTTCAGAACAGCAGCTTGAAACACCCACTGAATTTGGGAGTTAGGAGCTACTGCTTCTTCTAGATGCTCCTCTTGGGATGCTGTTGCTTCCATACTTGCCTTGTGGCACTCAAAAGCTGATGTTGTTATTGTAGGAGTGGCAAGTAAACAAAGTTTATGCGTCTCCTCTCAGCAATAAATGTCATTTCAGGTTAAACAGAAAGGTTTAAACTTTACACCTGTATAGCAGTTATAAAACCCAAACTAACTCAGCAAAGAGGATTGTTTGCTGAGGAGAAGAGGATTTCACCAGTGTTAGCAGAGAGCAGAATTCACCTATTAGCTGCCATATTAGAATCATAGAATCATAGAATCATAGAACAGTTCCGGCTGGAAGAGACCTTCAAGATCATCAAGTCCAGCCTTACTAGAAAGGCAGGACTCTCACCGAATATTGTGAGAACCTGAGAAAATCCCTCTGCTAGCAGCTTTTCAGCATCCATATAAACTGAACTTTCTGACATCAGAACAGTTACATATCACCAAATGTCACTATAATTTACATGTATTTTCCTTTTTTCTAGTGTAAGTGTATTTAAAATGTTTAGCTGAAAAGTTGACACAAACAATGGGATTATAGGGCCTTTCTGGAAATGCGGCAGAAGGAAGGGGAAATATGAGAAGTGAATTAGTGGTTTGTTTAATGCTCAGAGATGAACAAACACGCATTTGCAAGCATGTGTATGTTTTTAAGAATAAAGACACTCATAGAATGTAACTAAAAAATACAGTCATGAAAAATGATGACAGAAATATGATAAATAAATTTTTAAGGTAACATTTTCATAGGCTCTGCTACAAAGGGCTAGGAGTCTATACTTTCTGATATAGCGTGCGTCTTTATGTGAATCCATCAGGGACAATAGAAATATTTCCCACAAGAGCCATCCTTCTCCCATAATATAAAGCTTTCATTCCACAAAGAGGTTTGGATTTAAATTATCTTTGTTTTGCCATCTGTCTGAAACATAGTTGAAGATAGTAGTAGGCCAGATTATTTTTTTAACCTGATTGGGTGCATCAGTTCTTCAAGGTCCAAATTAAACAACAGTTGAAGCAACTGTAGATTCATTTTCAGAGAGTAGTTTCTCAGAGTAAGAAACCCAGGTCCTCTTTGCAATTAAGAACTACACTGATTTTAGCTCCTCTTGGAGGACTCATTTCTATGCTATGTTAGGGAACTGGAAAAGGTAAATTTTTTTAAAGTATCTTCAGAGTTAAAAGTGATTATAAATAAGGAAAAAAAAAAACCCTGACATTTTTATGTCCTTTTATATTAAAAGAAAATAAAAATATATTTTGGGGCATTAAATGGAAAGAAATTTTTAACTTACATGGAAAATGACCAACATGGTAAGATCTTTTCAGTCATGTGCTTTGTGTAACAAGTCTCTGTCAAATTACAGAACTTTAGGTTATCTTATATTATTCCTAGGTATTAACTTTAAGATAATTGATGTTTACAATTTTAAATACATGAGAATATGATATCTGAAGAATATTCATTAGGAGCTACAGCTTTATTATGCTTAAAGCTTGCTGAAATAACACCTCTGTCAAAAATATGTGGCCATAATTTTGTAAAATTATTCTGGAAGTTAAGCCACTGATTTACTTTTCTTTCCTTAGGGAGATACACATCTGAGAGTGATGTATGGAGTTTTGGAATCCTTTTGTGGGAGACCTTCAGTTTAGGAGTATGCCCATACCCTGGAATGACAAACCAACAAGCACGAGAACAAGTGGAGAAAGGTAGTTAATTGTAGGGAGCAAAAGAGATGCTGTGTAGATCCATAGGGATGTAGGCACATAGAGTATAAAAAATAGCAAAGACATAACATATGGGTTATCTAGGAACTTTAGCAAAAATATGGGATCATTTAATTGCTGTTTAGCTTTCTGGGAGAAGTAGTGTGATTTATAGGCTTCTTGCAAAAAGGAAGATAATGACTAGTGACTTAAAGGAGGACAGAGTTATAGCATGTTGCCTTTCATGGCTACAGAACTAAAAGGTGAAACTGAAAGGAGGGATTGATTGTTGTGCAAATAGAGGCTTGACCAGAATGAATTACTTAAGATAATGCAAGTGGAAATATCTCAAACTGCTAGAAGAAAAGTATCTATATAATTATATCTTCTCTATTAAAGCATTTTAGACAAAATTTTAAGTTATGTTGGAGATTAGCAAGTTGACTGAACAGTGAATACCACAGTTTTTTTCTCTTTTACAGAAATATCAAGACTTTTATTTAAAAGTAACAAGAAACTGTGAGCAGGGTTTCAGATCTTTGATTTCATAATCTTTAGTGGTATTTCAGGAATCTTCCTCCTCTACATATTTCTACTGTGTAATTCATAAACAGGTTCTTAGCTAGTAAAACTACCAAATGATAAAGAAGCTAGTTTGCTGGGTTATATAAAATGTTATTATTAATTATAATCACTGTAGATGACCATGGAAGTTTGTCCTTAAAAAGCCAAATCCAGATCTGACGTTTTTCAGAGCAAAGTAGTTTATTAAAACAAGTCTTACTACCTAAGTGCTGCAATTCTGTATGACCCCACTCTGTCCACACCTGTATAGTTTGCTAAGCCCGCCAGTATTTGCCTAAACTTGGGCTTTTGGCTGAACAACCTGAGAATTCAGGGCAGATCCTTGAACTCCAGGATGCTCCTTCGGCATCACCGCTGACATTGCAGAGACCTTAGCCAAAATACAGTAAAAACGACAGAAAAGGGGCTTCCCTTCTCAGAACACTGCAAAGATGACTCTGGGAAAGGCTCAACGTGAGATAGAGCATCAGCACATCACTGTGCTGGGCAGTGATGGGCCCTGGGGAGCACTGGGATGTGGCTCTGCAGAATTTGGGGTACAGTGTCCCCAGGCAGCTCTAAGGAACAGAAATCATGTGAATCTGGCACGTCAGCCCGCTGAAAAATGACTCTAAGATCTGCCTGCGTCCCCCAAAATCTCAGTCCGGGTCTGGGTCGTGCACCCAGCCAGCTCTCCAAGAGCAAAAAGGCTGGAATCCTTGCCAAGTGACATCTAGACCGTGCAATCTGTAGGAGGAGTTTGTAAAACACAGAAAACCTAGCATTCAGAGAAATGGTACAGTGGCTTTTTCAAGGGACAGTTACTTTCGACGGAGAGTTTCCAGCAGCGTCTGCATCCCGACCACCAGCGCTGGGCCACTAGCACTGGCCCAGGGCACTTGGAATATCGGTGGCAAGGTCTGTTTGCCTTAACGAATTCCCAGGGGGAGGACAAACAACCCGCCAGGAGAATAAATGCAATTTTTGAAATTCTTTCTTCGTCGTCTATGCAGCCATCCCCGAATGAGATAAAGTTCTTTTGAGTACATGTAGAATTCTAATCAAGATAAATGCCCGGTTTCATGCCTAATTTGCATGAGTATTTTGCTGCAAACTGTGCTTGCAAATGGGAGAATTATGTATGTAACCAGATAACCTGAATGTGCTCTGGCGGTACCATGTATGCAAAACTTAGTCGTTGCACTTGAATAAAACGTAAGCTTCAGCAGAAAGCAGCTCGGCTTTAAAGGACTGGCACATTATTTTTATCACCAAAAAAAAAAAAAAAAATCAGGTTAAAACTGATTTGAGCCTTCCAAGAACACATTCGGCTGCTGAAGCAAAGTCCAAATCACGCTTCTTACTCAATCTAGCCTCAATAATTGACTGGTTTGAGTTGCTGTGCTGGCAGCGCTGGAATCTTTTTAATTTACCGATGCGAGAGAATTCCTACATTAGCACGTGTGCTACTTAAAAAATACATTTCTTAAAGCTGGCTGTGGACTCATCTGTAAATTAATAGCCTCGCTTTTAAAGAATCTGCCTCATTACTTTCAGACCTTGTGAGATTTCCCCGGAAGATATCTGGGAAGATTTTTCTCCCCTTTTTCTCCCTCCTCCCACCCTTACTAAGGAACAGCCGTGTCCGTTTAAAATTGATTTCGATCTCTCAAAGCAGGGTTTGATTTCCCTGAGCTTCCGCCTGGAAAGAGCGTGCGATGTCGCAGCGATCCGGAGATAGCAGCTGCCAGAGCTCGAGCCCGGCAGAAAATGAGCGGTACGGGCACGAGCCCGGGGCAGCGAAGGGATTTCCAGCATGAGGGTGGCTGGGTTCACATTCCCAACCCCAGTGCTGAGAGAAGGGTAAGCCCAGAGACGTAGAAAGGTCCCCGTTGTGGCTCCAGCAGCAAAACTTCCTTTGGCAAGGAAGGATTGAAAAGATCACCTGGGGGTGTGTTCGGAGTGTGATACCTGACTGGGTATCACGCCGAGTACCCATTTGGAAGGCCGAGCCTTTGCTGAGATCCTCAAGATTGCAATGCAGCGAAGTGTTAGGAAATGAATTCGGCCTCCTTCACTTTCTCCTGTTTGTTGTGAATTAACAAAAAATGAGATGAAAAGCTAATTAAGGAGCCAAAATTAGAAACATATTATTTCCCAAAATTGCTCTGCTTTATTCTTTTAACTCTAACTTTTACCTGGGGCTCAGCGGCTCAGCAGCAAGTCTGTGTCCCTAAGGGATGGGGGTCCCTGGCCATGCAGATGAGGCACAGAGAGGTTGGAAATCATAGAATCAGAAAATTATTTTGGTTGGAAAAGACCTTTAAGCTCATCAAGTCCAACCGTTCCCCCAGCACTGCCAGGGCACCACTAACCCCTGGCCCTCAGCACCACAGCTCCACGGCTTGGAAACCCCTCCAGGGATCACAGGGACTCCACCACTGCCCTGGGGTAATGGGTCCCATCACAGTGCCCACACAGGCAGTGATGCAGCCGCTGCATCTCCATCTCACAGACTACATGGACATGACTGGGGACAGCAGGATGCCATTATGATGATGGGCTCTGGCCTATGTTGTTGCCACCTGCAGAGAAGCAGTCAACAAATTTATTCCCACGGTAGGTGTTCCTATGCTTGGTCTTATCCTGCAATCCTTGAGGACTGTATGGCACCCCAAATCTTGCTAGCATCCCTAAGCCTGACTGCATGTATCTTAGTATCTCTCAGATTTTGGGGCTACATCAGTGTTTCCTGTTCTGATCTTGTATTTTCTGTCATCATCACTTGTTCTTATACAAGAACTTGTTCCCTGGTTATGCTGTTCTTCCTGCAGTAATCAGCCTTATCCTTCACCTGCTGCAGGTCCAGCAGCACCTTTTGATGCCCATAATTTAGAATATCTCAATTGCTGATGTAGCTCTTTTCCTGGAACAGCCCTGGGGAAAGCAGTGAGAGGAGAGGGGAGACTGTTCAACCAGCTTAGTTGTCATTGCTACTGCATCAACCTCCACAGTCCAAAGTAAGGCTTCAGGATTGCAGAAAATGTGCAACTTTCTTTAAATTACTGAGCCCAAAAATTAAAACCAAGCGACAACAAGAACAAAGAGGGAGCACTGTGTTCCCCCTGCATGTCCCTGTGCCTGAGCCTCAGTAAGATGCTTCTCAAGGTCTTCTCTGGTAAGAATCAGACATATTTGCTTGTACTTGCATGGCTCTGCAAATGAAGTCTTGAGGAAAATGACAGTGCAAGGGTGAGTGGGTGTTTTCAGGGTGGGAGACATGCTGGAAGCATCTCACTGAGATGGAAATGCCAGGGAACTTCAGCTCTTCTGCCTGGGCTTTGCTTTTGTCTCAGCACCCAAAGACACACCCAAAGTGGATGGGGGCAGCCATGTGTCTGCTGCTTGCCCCTAAGTGATGCTGGCAGCCAGAAGCAGGTTTTCTGCTCTTCCTCACCAGAGTTTTGTCCTCCCATGGCTGATAACTTTATCTCCTCTCTTAGGTGGGACACAAGCCACTTCAAGAAGACAGGAGTCATCCAGAGAGGCAGCTACACCATTCACACCAAGTTTGCCTTGGAGGCTTACTCTGCCCTGTTGACACTGGTGAAAAGAAAAGATGGGCTTTCATTAAAACTGGCTTGAGCAACCATTCTCCTTTGAACTTTTCCTACACAGAATCACAGAATTGCTTAGATTGGAAAAGACCTTTAAGATCATCTACTGACAAGTCCTCAACTAAATTATATCCCTAAGCACTACATCTAAAGGACTCTTAAATACCTCCAGGGATGGGGACTCAACCACTTCCGTGGGCAAGCAGTTCCAATGCCTGATAAGCCGTTCAGTAAAGAAATTCTTCCTAATATCCAATCTAAACTTCCCTTGGCCCAACTTGAGGCCATTTCCTCTTGACTTATCACTTGTTACTTGGTTGAACAGACTGAGCGCCACCTCTCTACAGCCTCCTTTCAGGCAGTTGTAAAGAGCAGGAAGGTCTCCCTTGAGCCTCCTCTTCTCTAGGCTAAACAACCCCACTTCTCTCAGACACTCCTCATAAAACATGTGCTCTAGGCTCTTCACCAGCTTTGTTGCCCTTCTTTGGACACTCTATTACTTCAGTGTTAGACCGTTGGACATGGTGTCAAAGGCTTTACTAAAGTCCATATAGATGATATTCACATCCTTTCCTTCATCCATCTGCTTGGTGGCCATGTTGTAGAAGGAGTCTGGGGAAGACCCCAGGGAAGGGGGATAAACTTTAGCGACTGCTGGCTTGGTGTGCACTTTAACAACCCTCAGGGGCTGGTGTCCTTCCACCACCTGCAAGCTGGAGATCAAGAAAGCACGCAAGGCAAAGTTTTCAGAACATAGTAACACAGCCAGAAATAAAAGCAATTGTTGATATCTGTGTTTGTCAGCCTTACTCTGGGCTGCTTAGTGTACGCTTGCTTTTGCCAAGTCATCTAGGAAGAGCTGCCAAACATATGGGAGGCCAAGCACTGAGATGAGCTAAATAAGGAGGGAGATTTGAAAGTGTAGTGGGTCTGGCTGAGCTGCTTTTCCCCATCCAGCCCTCATGCTGCAGTACTTGGAGCTGGAGGGTGTTGATAACACACCCGTGTTATGACTGCCAGTGCTCACATGGGGATGTTATGGGAGACAGTGTCCAAATCCTTGCTGAAGTCAAGGTAGAGAACATCCGCTGCTCTCCCTGCATCTACCCATTCAGTCACACAGTTGTAGAAGACTATCAGATTAGTCAGAGATGACTTCCCTTTAGTGAATCCGTTTTGGCTACGTTTGATAACCTTCTTTTCTTCTATGTGCTATGATCTCCAGAATGAGATGCTCCATTACCTTTTCATGGGTGGAGGTGAGGCTGACTGGTCTGTAATTACCAGGGTCTTCCTTCTTTCCCTTTTTGAAGACTGGAGTGACACTGGCTTTCTTCTAATCCTTAGGCCCCTCATCTTTTCTCCATGATCTTTCAAAAATGATGGCAAGTGGTAGAGCAATAACGTAAGCAGCTCCCTCAGCACTTATGGGTGCATCCCATCAGGGCCCATGCATTTATGTGTGTTCAGTTTACATAAGTGATTTCTAACCCAATCCTCATCAATCAGTGGCCTTCCAGGCTTTCAGTCTTACTCCCAGGGTCAAGGATTCCTGAGAGCTGGTCTTAGCAGTGAAGACTGAAGCAAAGAAGGCATTCAGTAACTCTGTCTTCTCTGCATCCTCTGTCACTAGGGTTCCCACCTCGTTCAGCAGTGGGCCCACATTTTCCCTAGTCTTCCTTTTACCATTGATGTACTTGAAGAAGCCCTTCTTGTACTCCTTTACTTCCTTTGAAAGTTAATTCCAAGAGGGCCTTGGCCTTCCTTGTTGCATCCCTACAAACCCTGACAACATTCCTATATTTCTCCCAAGAGATCAGTCCCTTTTTCCACATGCTATGAACTTCATTCTTCCACCTGAGTTTTTTTTTAGCAGCTCCTTGCTCATCTGTGCTGGTCTCCTGCCTCCTGTGCTTGATTTTTTACTCAAAGGAATGCACCTGTCGTGAGCTTGGAGGAAGTGATGTTTGAATATGAGCCAGCTCTCTTGGGCCCCCTTAACTTCTAGAGATAGAAGGGATTCCTCCAAGTAAGTCTTTGAAGAGGACAAAATTAGCTCTCCTGAAGGCCAGGACTGCAATCTTACTTACTGCCTTGCTTCTTCCTTGTAGGATACTAAACTCTACCATGTCATGACCACTACTGCCAAGGCTGCCTCCAACCTTCACATCCCTGACCAGACCTTCTTTGTTCATCAATACAAGGCCCAGCAACACTGCCTTCCTCATCACTTCTAACACCTGCATCAGGAAGTTATCATTGATGCCTTGCAAGAGACCTCTGGACTGAGTATACCTCACTGTGTAGCCTTTCCAACATATATCCAACATGACCACCACGACATGTGATCTTGAGGTTACTTCCAGCTGCCTGCAGAAGGTGTTGTCAACATCTTGTTCCTGGTTTGGTGGTCTGTAGTAGACACTCGCAATATTTTCACCTATATTTACGTGCCCCTTAATTCTCACCCATAACCTTTCAACACATTTTTCACCTCTTGACCCTGGGAAGAGCTCAATGCATTCCAGTTGTTCACGCACATAAAGAGTGACTCCACTGCCTTGCCTTGCCGGTCTATCTTTCCTAAAAAGTACTTAACAGTCCATGACAACATTCCAGTCATGTGAGCTATCCCACCATGTCTCAGTAACTACAATGAGATCATGGCCCTGCAACCAAACATAGACCTCCAATTCTTCCTTCTTACTCCCCATGCTGTGTGCATTGATAAGGATTTCAGAGAGAGGGTTGAGGGTATCGTTTTCACCCTTGGGGGTGGGAAGACCTTCTGGTTATCAAAAATGTCATCACACTGCCCCACAAGTGCTGCTGTATGACACCCATGGCCATGTCTAGCTAGTCTGGATACATCCCCCTCTCCCTTCTTATGTAGTTTAAAGCCCTGTCAATCAGCCCTGTAATCTCTTGTGCAAAGACTTTCTTTCCCCTTTGAGAAAGGTGTTTCCCATTAGGTGTCAGGAAACCCGGTGCTGTATAGGTCATCTGTGGAATAATGACCGGAGGTGATTTAAAAATTAAAATCATACTAAAGGTGCAGCATTGTTCACACATTAAGGAAAGGTATAACATATGAGAAACTTTCAGGGTAGAACACAACTGTTCTGCAAGGAATCCATTTCAGAACAGTTCCCTGTGCAACACTGCTTGCAAGCAGCATGGTGGATGGAGTAAAGATTTCATAGCCAGGTCCTGTGAAATCACAGCAGAGCCCTCCACTTTCCTGCCACACTCCATATAACAAGGAGACAGGAAGTTCAAGGGGGCTCTTCCTTCCTGGGCTCTGCTAGCTGCAACTGCATCTCATCACAGCTGGGCCTGACTCCATGTGCACCGTGCAATCCATTGCCATCTGAGATTGGGTTTTGCATATAGTTCTGTATCCTTCTTCCCTTAATATTCATTTTTCTGTTTTTCTCCTGTTATTCATTAAATTTGTTATAGTCTTAGCTTCCAATCTTGGGTGAGGCATTTTTTTTTTTTTTTTTTCCCTTTTTATCCTCCCCAGGGAGGGAGGGGGGAAGGGGGCTAATAGAGAGAAATCCTGCTCTGTGTTTTATGTGGGCTTTCCCTGAGCCTTAAATGGAGACAGCCACGAACTGGATTCACCATAACTCTGGGCTCATCCATCCAGACAGTTTTTAAGACAATGAAGAGTACATATGTCTAAGCCATGAGCTGCCAGCTTCTCTAGCAGAATGCTGTGGGAGATGGTGTCAAAGGCTTTACTAAAGTCTAGGTAGACAAGATCCACAGCCTTTCCCTCATTCACTAGACTGATCAACTGTTCATAGAATGAGATCAGGTTGGTCAAGCAGGACCTGCCTTTCTTGAACCCATGCTGGCTGGGCCTGATCCCCTGGCTGCCATGCATGTGCAGTGTGAGTGCACTCAAGATGAACAGTTCCATAATTTCCCTGGTACCGAGATCAGGCTGACAGGCCTGTAGTTTCCTGGATCCTCCTTCTGGTCCTTCTTGTAGATGGGCATCACATGGGCAAGCCTCCAGTTGTCCCAGTCCTCCCCTTTTAACCAGGACTGCTGATAAATGATGGAGATAGGCTTGGCAAGCTCCTGCGCCAGGTCCCTCAGCACTCTTGGGTGGATCTCATCCAGCGCCATAGACTCTTGGGTGTCCAGGTGGCATAACAGGTGGTTAACTGATTCTTTCTGGATTATGGAGGGTTTATTCTGCTCTCTGTCCCTGCCTTCCAGCTCAGGGGGCTGAATACCCTTAGGATAACTGGTCTGAGTATTAAAGACTGAGGCAAAGAAGGCATTCAGTACCTCAGCCTTTTCCTCAGCCTTGGTGGAGATGTTCCCCCTCATATCCAATAAAGGGTGGAGATTCTCCTTGGCTCTCTTTTTGTCATTAATGTATTTGTAAAAACATTTTTTATTATCTCTTATGACAGTGGCCTGATAGAGTTCTAGCTGGACTTTTGCCTTTCTGATGTTCTATCTGCATGACCTAACTAATCCCTGTACTCTGCTTGAGTTGCCTACCCCTTTTTCTAAAGTTGGCAAACTCTCCTTTTGTTCCTTAAATTTCCTTTCCTAAATCCTACCTGACATCTGTTCTGTTTGGTTTTTGGGTGCCTCTGCAACACCCACTAAGTGGGTCACATTATCAGAGAATCAGAGAATTATAGAATGGTAGGGGTTGGAAGGGACCTCTGGAGATCATCGAGTCTAACCCCCTGCCAACGCAGGAACACCTAGGGCATGCCACACAGGAACAGATCCAGGCAGGTCTTGCAAGTGTCCAGAGAAGCAGACTCCACAAACTCTCTGGGCAGCCTGTTCCAGTGCTCTGTCACTCTCACAGCGAAGATCAGGTTAGTCAAGCAGGACCTGCCTGCCTTCCATAAACCCATGTTGACTGGACCTGATCACCTGGTTGTCCTGTATGTGCCGTGTGATGGCACTTAAGCTGATCTGCTGCATAACCTTCCCCTGCACTGAGTGTGGCAGGTACACTTCCACCCCCTCCCCCCCAGCAGATCCAACAGTACAGGGGGCATGGTGGCTATTTTGGCAGAAAGTGCATACAGGCAGAAAGTGTGGTACAGGACACGTAAGCAGAAAGACCCCAGTCATGTACCCCAGACACCTGAGCCTGCCAAAGACCACCACAGCCAATAAGCCTATCTAGGACACACTCTCAACCAATAAGAGCTGTATATGACCACAACCCCCAATCCGACTTTTGGTATAAATGGGGCTTGCTGGAAGTGCACTTTGACCCAATCTGCCTATGAGCAGCATATCTGCAGTCAGGAGATGTGGATGCTGAAAAGATGCTAACAGAGGGATTTTCTCTGATTCTCACAAATATTCTGTGAGAATCCTACCTTTCTCACCAGTGTTATGAAAAACAGTAGGATGTTTCTTGTAAGCTAGACTAACATCTCTCTCCCTTATTCCTTTTCTCTTCCCCTTTGGGGAGGGAGGGGGGTTAACAGAGAGCGGCTGTTATCAGTCTAAAGGGTCGCCCTGACCCTAAACCATGACACACACATACAAAATAAAACACTGAAAAAATGAATTTAACCCATGCACAGAGAAACTTCATTAACAGAGTATGAGGGGTGTCAATCACCAATCAATATTCTCCAGCCTCGTTCTTATTTTCCCTTGAACACTACTCTCCTTTCTATACCTCTCCTTTCTTTGACTGCTACAGGCCAAAGCAGGAACACAAGCAGTTCACAGTACATTTCTGTCTTTTCCCTCTTCACCGAGTTGGGGCTTTTCCCAATGTCTTATAATGTTACCAATGACCAAAGGAGAAGAAAACACATATAGCACAAGCCTACATACCATAACAGTCTTACAGGTAGCTGTAAGCTCTCTAGTAGGTTAGAATCAAGGTTGGAAAAGACCTTTAAGATCATCGAGTCCAACCATTAACCCTACTCTACCAAGTCCACCACTAAGCCATACCCCCAGGCACCACATCTATACAGCTTTTAAACACATACAGGGACAGTGACAACACCAACCTGGGCAACCGTTTCAATTAAATAATTTTTCCTAACGTCCAGTTTAAACCTCCCCTGGTGCAGCTTGAGACTGTTCCCTCTTGTTCTCTCACTAGTTACTTGTGAGAAGAGACCAGTGCCTGCCTCTCTAATACATCCTTTCAGGTAGTTGTAGATAAGGTCTCCCCTCAGCCTTCTTTTCTTCAGATTAAAGGTTGACCTTAGCTGTTCACCAGGTACCTACCAAGCTTCTCTCTCACTCCAATCCCTCAATAGGGCAGGGGGAGAAAATATGATAAAAAAATCATGGTTTGAAATAATGACAGGGCAATCACTTACATATTATATACTTATCATGGGCAAGACACAGAACCTGAGGAAATGTCCTGGGAAATGATGGAGACTGGCTCTTGTACTCCCTCCTTCTAATGCTCTTCCCCTGCTGTAGTGTGTGGTCCCTCCCACCTGATACAGTCCTTCTTATGGGCTGCAGTCCTTCAGGAACTGGCTACTCCAGCATGTGTGTCACAGGTCCTGCCAGAAAACCTGGTCCTGCATGGGCTCTACTCCACAGGCTGCAATTCCTGCCAGGAGCTTGCTCTGGCATGGGTTCTTCATGGGCTACAGCTTCTTTCAGGGCATATCCATCTGCTCCATCTTGGTGCTCCATGGGCTGCAGAGGGACAACCTGCATCACCATTTTCTTTTCCACAGGCTGCAGAGGAATCTCTGCTCCAGTGCCTGGAGTGTCTCCTCCCCTTTCTTCTTCACTAATCTTGGTGTCTGCAGGGTTGTTTCTCATATTTTTCTCACTCCTCTCCCTCACAGGTGATGCAGGTGACTGCAGCCTATGAAAGACCCCAAGCTGGAGCAAGCTCCCAGCAGAAACCATGACCCATGGAGAAGAGCCCATGCAGGAGCAGGCCTTCTGCCAGAAAGTGCAGTTTGTGCAGGCTCCACACTGAAGCAGTCTGTTTGTGAAGGACTGTACTCTATGGAAAGGGCCCATGCTGGAACAGTTCTTGAAGTACTGTATTCTGTGAGATGGACCCCATGCTGGAGCAGAACAGTGCAAGGAAGAAGAAGCAGCAGAGAAAGTGTTACAAATTGAACACAACCCCCACTCCACTGTGCCACTCATGGGAGGAGGTGGTAGACATCAGGAGTGAAGGTAAGCCTGAGAAGACAAGGGTGTGAGGGGAAGATGATTTTAGTTTTGTTTCTCACTATCATACTCTCTTATTAATTGGCAAGAAGTTAATCTTCCCCTATTCAAGTCTATTTTGCCTGTCATGGTAATTGGTGAATGATCTCCCCACCCTTATCCTAACCAATGAGCTTTTTATCTTATTCTCTTCCCCTCTCCTGGTAAGGAGGAGTGAGTGTGGCTTGGTGGGCACCTGGCAGCCAGCTAAGATTAACCCACTACAGTTATATACCTCATTCAACAAAGAAAACATCCACATTTATTGCTTCCAAAACAACTTAAATATTTTTAGCTTTACACCAGATAGGTATTGTTTGCAATGTATACTTTAACCACACATTTCTTTCATAGATACAGTAAACTTTTTCCTCCTCAAGCACAGGATTTTGGGGGTGGGGTGGCACACACAGTAGCAGGCCAGGGGAGGTTGGCCGGGGCTCTGAGCACCCTGCTCTAGTTGCAGATGGCCCTGCTCCCTGCAGGGGGGTTGAACCAAATGAGCTTGAAAGGTCCCTTCCCGCCCAAACCAGTCCATTAGCCCATTAAATCCACGGTACTCCTGCACCTGCCCCAAACGCAGCTCCTGCCCTGAGGTTCTCCCATCTCTCCTGGTTTCCAGGCCCACCATTGGAGGCAAGTACTGCCTGGGAGAGCGGAAGCGGTACCGGTCCTGCAACACCGACGTGAGTACTGCCGGGGCCGGGGGGGCAGGAGTGGTGCTGGGCTGGCGGGGCGGTGCCACTGGGGCGGGCAGCGCTGTGGCATGGCACAGAAGCAGGATGAGTCCTCTCTGCAGAGGTGCAGGTGTGAAGTGGGACCTATGGGAGGAGGTGGCTGGGTGGGGGTGAGCTGCACTGTGCTGGCAGTGATCCCTCCATGGGGAAAGCCAAATAGGTCCTGGGAAATGGCAGCTTTAACACTCACAGGCTGGTAGTGAGGGAAATAGAAGCTTTTCCATTGCTTCCCCTGGGCTTTGCACCTCACTTTTAAAGGATTGCTTGCAAGAGCAAGTGCTGTATCTCCAGACAGACCAGCTGGGGTGCAAGGGCTCATGCTGTAACTCTTCCAGTAGTGTCTAGCTTTTTAGGAAGGATGCTCCTGCTGTACTGCAGCAGCATCCAGTTGTCAGGGCTGGTGGTGGTGGAGCAGCTCCTGCCCTCCTAGCAGGTCAGACATGCTGATGGCTTGTTCTGTGGCCGCAGGACTGCCCGCCGGGCTCCCAGGACTTCCGAGAGCTGCAGTGTGCTGAGTTCGATAACGTCCCCTTCCGAGGGAAGTACTACACCTGGAAGACGTACCGTGGAGGTGAGTGCTGGGGCTGGGCTGAGCACCCCTCGGCACAGGCCAAACCCGAACAGGGCTCTGTGGGGCTGCAAAGACAAGTCTGGTGGCCCCAGTGGCCTGCTGGGCAGTTAGTCACCATTTCTGCTAGCCCAGGTCCCACCGGCTGCCCGCTCTCTGTTCCTGGGACGTGCTGCCTCCCCCTCACACTGCAGAGCCAAAGGCTGCCCCCAGAGCTGGCCCATGACTGTCCTGTGTCCCTGTCCCGGGTCACTTACCCCAGTGCAGTTGTCCTTGAACTTCAGTGCTCTGCCAGAAGCAATTCACAGAATCACAGAATGTTTTTGGTTGGAAGAGACCTTCAAGGTCATCTGGTCTGGCACAACACTGCAAGCTGCCCACTAAACCATTCCGGCAGCATCAGAGCTGTTCAGCTTCTTTCCTCGAGTCTGTTTCCTGAACTGCTGAGGGAGCAAAGAGGAAAACAGACAAGAGACAGGAGAAGTTGGTGTCTGGTACCTGAGGGGGAGAAAACAGGGCAGCCCTCCCTGCGCAGGCAGGTGAAGCTTCCAGCTCCTGCCCAGGGATGGGAGCTGGCGGATCCTCCAGTGAGCAGCACTCCCCCTTCCCGAGATCAGTTCTCCTGTGTCCAGCTGAAGTGTCTAGTGAGAAGAGAGGGCAGGAGGAGGCCTCTGTGGCAGAAATCTCTTAATAATGAGAAAGAACAGCGCGTCTCCTTCATGTAGTTAATGAACTTGACTGGGGAAATCCTTTGCAGCTGTATAAATAAGCACAACTCCCAGTGGGGCTCAGGCAGCTGGAGCAGATGTGCTGAGGCTGCAGGGGATGGATCAATAAAAATGTAATAAAATTGCAAACCAGAAAGTCACAAAAAGACCCCAGTGGATGCCAAGGTGGAAGACAGCCTCGCGGGCTGGAACTGCCCTCGCTTGGACCTCTCTCTTCCCAGGCATGGCCCAGTGGTCTTTGAGTCCAGGGGATGGTTGGCCAGTTGAACATCAGCCCTTGAGTTGTAACCTGGCTATGATGTGGATTGTTGCTTTGACTTTCAAGAAAAGTCTTCTCCTGCTTCTCTCTGCTTCATCTTCTTCTTCTATAAAACAAGGTGATGAAAGTTTTCCCCTTGAGAGGCTGGGAGTGTTGGCACAATGGTGTCTTGCCTCAGTGTTCAGCACTAGGGAGGCCACCCCTTGAATCCTGGGGTCAGTTTTGGGCCCCTCACTCCCAGAAGGACATTGAGGGGCTGGAGAGTGGCCAGAGAAGGGCAATGGAGCTGGGGAAGGGGCTGGTGAGGAGCAGCTGAAGGTCCTGGGCTGTACTACAGCTAACATTACTAACACTAAGATGATGTCTTAAGCTATGGCATAGGTGAGTTTGGATAGGCCACATGTCTGTTCTCTTCGAGATACATTGCCACAGCTGTCTACTCACATATCTAAATGTCCCATCACTATAACATCATGGTGCCAAACTTGGTAAATTATAAAGCCACTCAATAATTTGAGTATTCATATTTATTATTTCAAGCTAGATTAATTCCTCCTCCTCTGGGTTTCTTTCTTTCAAAAATAAGATAATGTGAGTAATAGATTATTAAGGAATACAGAGTTTTACTATGTTAAAATAATTCCTTCAAACAGACTGAATTGTGATTTTGCTGTTTCATCTTTCCTATTAGCTCCCCTCATCTGGGAAGGAATTTACAAAAAAAAAAATCTACCTTGTTCATATTATTTCCTTGTGGAAGATCAACAATCATACATAAAAACACGTCATGAAGAAAAGCAGCTCGTGCAACATTTTGCACTAGAAATGTTTCTTCAAGCAAGGTGAAATCCTGTGTGAATTATGTTTTCAAATACAACTCTCACTTTGAAAGAGTTATCCTCATGAGGGTGAAGCCAAATAAATATTCTGATCTGAGCTTGAATTTGGGGAGATTAAATGAGATTATATATGTACTTTATTTAACAAAAAAAGTATCTGAGTGAACAAAGATGTCGGGGGAGGCTTTCTGTGCACTGGTATCAGAAACAAAATTGATCTTTGAAAGTATAAATATCTGCAATTTTATGCAAAATAGCTGTTCACTTCTACTTGCTTAAAGAAAAAAACTGTTTGCCTTAAAAAAACAATCGAGTTATTAACTCTTTTGTAGTCACTTGGACGAGCAACACACATTCACTTCTGATAACCTAAGACAAATCTACCCTGAAGTACTTCAGATGTGAATGTCATAGATTCCATCCATGGGTGGATGTAGCCTTGTGCTTTTGTCCAGTTGAAATTAGTTGTACTAAATAAAGCAGGGTCACCCTGCAGGGGACACAATATGAAACATTTCAGGGTGCTAAAGAGCAAAGAAAGTATACGCTTACCCTCAACAGCAGTTCTACAAGCAGTGTGATTCTTAAACATTTACTAATTATCTTTATTTGTATTGTTCTTTTTTCAGGAGCTGATATAAATTATGTACCAGCCACAAACAATGAAATAACAATACCATCCATGCCACAGTGAAGGCTGGCATCCATATATCTCTTTAGAGATGTTAAAAGAAAAAGAGTATTACAGATGAGTGCACTTTATGACGGAATGTCCTAATAGAGATTTAATATACTTATCTGGCTTCTGAAGCCATTAATGTGTTTAGTTTACATCCAGATTCTAACTAATGTGTTCACACTGAACGATGTTCAATTCCCATTGTTGCAAGCAATATATGTATGTGCACGTGCAGGATCCCTTTTACAAAATTCTCCATCATGCCTTATATTTTAGGGTTGCCCATGCATATTTCAGTCTAAAATGCCAGGTATGCTTTCCTGTTAGGCTCAAAGAAAGTGGTTATTACTCCTTTAAGGGATCCCTCCCCCTTCTCCTTTGTTTGGCAGGAAGAAGAGGCATCACCTGAGCTCAAGGGGCTCATGTTAGGCTTTCTGGGAGATTTTAGGTAAGCATGACTAAAATGTTTAGCAGCACTCTTCAGGTTTGCATGGAGCAAAAATGTCAGTACTCTGTCTATACTATGGAGAGATCAAAGATTTTATAAAAAGCCAGACATAAAGAGGCTAATGTTTGGGTCAAAAATATTTGGAAATAAAGAAAGAAAAAATAATTAGAAAAAAAAAAGTGTCACAGTTATTTTGCCCTTATATTTAATTTATTTGCTGTAATGACTGCCTAGATACACATAAAACTCAGCCTACAACTGAAGTGTAGTTGAGACCATACAATACTGAGTAAATAAATGTAATTATATCTAGCTGAAAATCTAAAATCTTAAAGCAATAGCATATAACATGTCCCTCCACCAAAGAGCCATCAGCATGTTACAAAGATAGACTTTGAACACAGAAGCTATGCGAGTAGCCTTCAGAACATCTTTATTCTTAACAGGATGAAGCTGGTGAGGGACTTTTTAGGCTGTCAGGCAATGATAGGACTAGAGGGAATGGATTAAAACTAGAGATAGGTCGATTCAGATTAGACATTAGGAAGAATTTCTTCACCAGGGCTGCCGAGGCAGGCCGGGGACCCCACACCTCAGGCCTCTGGGACTGTGGACAAGCTCACTCGCTTCCTGCTTCTCCCTCACACACAACCTGCTTCTCCTCAGATTCTGCAGAGGAGTGTTTGGGAGGAAGATTCCGGCACTGCTGGAAGGCGGATTCCAAACGCTCCCTGTTGGTGTTCGCTGCGTCCGAGCGAGAGAAGACCCTCGACTCGATGGAGCAGGGTGAGAGCCAAGCATCCTTCCTGCTGCCTGGCCGAGGGGTCGTTGGGGTGGTCAGCATGGGGCCAAGGCCACTAGCAGGGGGAGGCAGGAGCTCCCCAAGCACCCCACGGCAGGGTCCATGCTCTCCTCAGCAAGCAGGTCACAGGCTGGGCAGTGGGCACCTGCAGGGACCCCCGTGCCTGCCATGCCCCCTTCCTCTGCAGAACCACCAGACCTAGCCATCAGCCAGCCAGGCAGGGAGAGAGCAGGACAAGGGGGCAATCCCTGAGGGACACCCCCCTGGCCCTGCAGAGCTACTCACTCCCGCTGCCATCTGCTCTCTCCCCTCCAGTTTGCATGTTCTGCCAGCGGGCAGCGGCCGACCCGGAGCTCTGCGGGGACAGAATTGAGCTGCCGGGCTTCAGTGGCCATAAGTTCTGTCTGGTGAGTTCCTCTGGGATCCCTCCTGCTTTCTGACAGGCAGCCCCTGCCCCGCTCTCCCCATCAGCTCCTTCTCTCTTCCCTTCTCTAGTATTTTGCCAGCCATCTTTATCGGCAACCCATCGAGTCAGAGGGATGGGTCAGATATTCCTCTGGGAATATCAGATGTGCCATAGAGGCGGCAGTGCAGAAGGTGAGGACCGGACAAGATCGGGGAGATTTGTGCCAGAGGAGGTTTGCGGGAGCTTAGCCCAGACCCCAAGAAAGAAATCCCAGCCCTTCCAAAAAGCTCTGGGACAAAAGCCTTGCTCCCAGCAGCTCTTCAGAGGCTCCAGCACAGGAACCTCGTCCGCCAGGCAGGTCTGCAGAGGGTGACCCAGCAGTGACCACATCCTGCATCCTGCCTGGCGGTGTGGGGCTGGCTGCACAGGCCCTGAGGCTGGTGCTGATGGGGGTGCTGTGACCTTTGCAGGTCTGCTGTGTCTGCCGAAAGAGCGGGGCTGCCATCGCCTGCGGGGAGATGGGCTGTGAACGCAGCCTCCATCTCCCCTGCGCCGCCAAGGGAGGGTGCGTCACCCAGTACCATCCTCAGTACAGGTACCTCCTCTGCCCTCTTCACCAGCACCACCTGGGAAGGACCCAGCACTTCTCCCCTCACCCATCCCTTCCCTCTTCCCCCCAGAGCCTTCTGCCCCGAGCACAGCCCGGTGCAGGTGGTGGAGGCGGCCCCAGAGAAGGGCACCACCTGCCTAATCTGTATGGAGAAGGTCGAGGGCAGGAAGACCTTCCGCACCCTGGTGTGCCCGGCGTGTAAGCACGCCTGGTTCCACAGGAGCTGCATCCAGGTAGGAGCCCTTCCCTCGCCCCACCCTGGGGCACGGCAGGTGCTCAGCAGCACCAGGGCCTCCCTCATGCTCCTGCCGTTTCTCCTGCAGGGACAGGCTCTGCGTGACCGTTTCGTCGGGTGCCGATGCCCACTCTGCAGAGAGAAGGGCATCTTCCGAAGGGAAATGCTGAGACTGGGGATCCGCATACCCTTCGGGTTGGTGTCCTTGTGTCCAGCTCACAAGATGGGAGGGTGCAGGGGCTGTGCCGAGCCAGGGGCTGCCCCTGCCCTCCTGGCCCTGAGCTGTCCCGTGAGTCTGGGCTTCAGCTTCACGGAGGAGTGGCAAGCAGGGCACGGGGGAAGAAGGGCAGGGACACCTCTGCCTTGTGCAGGGGCCCATCAGTGTTCCTTTCTCCATCAGACGGCCACCAGTAGACCCCGAAACCAACGCAGAGCTCAGCTTCAGGCACAGCCGCTGTGATGCTGGGCAGTGCCTCTGCCCTGGGGGCCGGGAGCAGGCAGGGGAAGAGGGGTGAGTTCCCAAAGCTGCACCCTGAGGCTCTGCACTGGGGCTCTCTCTCACCAAGGGCTCGAAGCACTAAGAGCAAGAGCTCTGCCAGAGAATCCCACGCTGCGGTCACTTTGTCCTCACTGCCATGAACCTCTTTGCTCCCCTAGGCCCTGGCAACTGCTCCTGTGCAGCTCCTGTGCCGCTGAGGGCACACACAGCCTGCGCCCCCAGCCTGGGCTGGCACCGGGGGTTGTCCCGACCCAGGGGCAGGGCAAACGAGGAACTGGAAGCAGACTAAGATACTTCTTCAGCCCCAAGCTTTCACACTCCCCAGTGAGAAGCACGGGATAGAATCAAACACAGCAGGAGACCTCCCAACATGGTGATGTGACCCTTCACTTTGCTCATCACCGTGGTCCACAGACCCTCTGCTTCCCTCCTCCTCCTCCCACCTCCTACAAAAAAAATACAGAGCGAGCCAAATCCCTTCTTGCCACGAAAAAAAAGAAAAAAACACCCAAAAAAGGTGTAAAAATGAGCAACAGCAGCCGTGTGTGTGCAGAAGCTCGGAGCAAACGGCTTCGGATCAGCAATAACCCCGCTCCTCCCCGCCCCGGCGCGGGATGCGCATTTCCATAGAGCCACCGGGCTCCGGCAGTATAAATAGTTTATGGCGTATCAAACTATTAAACATGATTTTAATCCCACTTGTGATGTTCGGCGCATAACTCACAGGAGGCTGACTTTGATGTGGCTGGTGGAACGGAAATCACATTGAACAGATGTTCCAGCTGGAGTCGCTTAGTGTTTCCATTACAGCCCCTGCTCTTAGTTTGGGTGGTTTTTTTTTTTCTCCCAGTTCCCTTTTTTTTCTTCCCCCTTTCTTTTTTTTTTTTCCTTCGGAAGGGGAGGGTTTTATGACTCAGCTCTTTCATCGCTGCTGAGATGGTGAAGGATGAGATTGATGGCAGCCAAACTTCAACTTTGCATCAGCTGAGCGAGAATGTTCTCCCTCCCTGAGCTGGAAATCACTCCCCGCCCCGCGTTTCTTTGCCGAGCACGAGCAGTTTTGATGCTCTTTTGAACTGCGCAAGAAAACGAAAGCAGGAGGGAGTGATTTGCCAGGCTGCTGCATCCTGGGAAGGGATTATTTTTGGTTCCCTGGGTTTATTTTGTGAGGTTGTCTCTTTCAAACGGTGCAGCCGGGCAACGTGCGCTACGGTGTGAGGAGCGGAGGTGGAGATGTGGAAGGTCCAGGTTGTGCCAGGCTGGGGTCAGCTCACCAGCCAACACCTCCTGCCTCCTTCCCTATCCTTGCAGAAACCAATTCTGGGTTTTTTGTACCCCTCAGGGTGATGCTTCTCTGCTAGACCTTGGAAGAAGCCCCATGGAAGAAGCTCCCCATCGCTGGGGATGCACAGCCTCCCCTGCCTTTGCAGCCAGGATCGTTCCCCAGGACAAACGAGTGCCCTGGGTCATTTTTTCTTAAGAAATATACTTTGCAAAGTGAAAATCAGCCGGTTCCCTACCAGGTCGGGAGTGAAACCAACTGGGCTGGGCAGCAGCTAGAGAAAGCTCGGGTATCTGGGACAGAATCCACAGTCTGCTTAATCCATCTGGGTATTTTTCTGCCCCTCCATCGCCCAGCCAGCGCTGGGAAATTCATATCCTCATTAGACCCCATTAAGAACAACATACTTTTAATAGCGGGATAGGGCATTATTCTTATCATTATTCCTATTACTTTCACAGCGTGGAGTATTTAATGGCTCGAGAGTCGAAACTGGGAGTTCTTCATCGGGCCTTTCTCTTTCCAAAGCCAATTCCATCAGGCTCAGGGATTCCGGTCACGTCCCCGGCCCCGCTCTCTGCAGCGCGGAGCAGCGATGGCTCCGGCTCCGTGGTGTTTCTGGGAGTCTCCAGCTACTGGGACTGTTTCCTGGCTGTGAAATAACCCGGGCTATTATCTCATTTCAGCCGGCCCGTTCCATCAGGACGTGCTATCCGGCGACCCAAAGAGCCTGTTCATCTTCCGGCAGCGAAAGCTGGAAGTCTTAAATGGTGAATTTTCTGCTGTGCTCGAGTTTGTTCAGCCAGTTTTAATTGGACTCTGGAAAGCAGCTGCCGTGCTAACACTGAACAGCCTGCATTTGCAAATTGTTGGTAAATACAGCTGGAGGAATTGGGTGTGCGAACGAAGCCCGGCTGGAGGGAGGTCAGGATGAGCCCGAGAGCAACAGCTACTGCCGAGGAGGGGGGAAGGGATCTGTGAAATGAGAGGTTTTGAGGAAAGAAGATTTTGCTTCATGGATTTACAGTAAAGGGTAAATGATATGGGAGCCCTGGGGCCAGCTCGGGAGTGCTCAGCACAGCAGAGACAGGGACCTGGTGGAGCAGGGCCAGAGGAGCCCCAGCAATGTTGGGGAGGGAGGGGGGTTAACAGAGAGCATCTGTTATAGGTCTAAGGGGCTGCCCTGACCCTAAACCGTGACATATGCACAGTTCTGCCATGGTGCACCCAAGACCCAACAACAGGGTCTGAACTTCTTCTGATAAGACAGGCTTATCCCCTGGGCAGGTGCAGGATGATGTTTTCTGCCACCTGGGGCAAATGTCTCAGTGGGGTGTGAAGTGGAGAGTCTGGGTCGAATAAGGAGACAGACAGAAATGGATGCTCTGGGTCCAGCAGGGTACCTTGGTCTATACTGTGACAGGCTTAATCCCAGCCTAGCTCAGCTTGTGAAGTTAACCTCTGAAAACAGCAGCAATAGTGTGAGGGAGCCCCAGCCTGGGATCCAGCACAGGCCAGGGCAGACAACAGCCATGTGCAGGGTGATATTTGTGCTGTGTTCTCACCTCCGAACAGGCTGATGATCAGGAATGTCTATGACACAGGGGAACTAGGCCCATGGGATTTCCCAGATGGACCAATCTCCCAGTTCCAGAGCTGTTGGGAATGCAAAGCTGATTTGCACAGTCAGAGAGGCTGGGTCCACCCCACTTGCACCTGAGATGAGTCCAGCAGCTTTTTTTGTACTTGTCCAAGAGCCTGGCATGCTCACTGGACTGTCTGCCAATTTTATGCACATACGTCTTAAGAGAAAAAAAATCCATGGAAATTCTTGCCAAAGGTGGGTGGGTCTTTTTCACAGAATCATAGAATAATTAAGGCTGGAAAAGACCTACAAGATCATAAAGTCCAACCTTCTACCCAGCACCTTCATGACCACTAGACCATGTCGTGAAGTGCCACATCCACCCATTTTTTTTAACACATCCAGTGATGGTGACTCCACCACTTCCCTGAGCAGCCCATTCTAATGCTTAACTACTCTTTCAGTAAAGAAATTCTTCCTAATATCTAATCTGAACTTCCCCTGGAGCAACTGCTGGCCGTTTCCTCTTGTCCTGTCATTAGTTACTAGGGAGAAGAGGCCAACACCGGCCTCACTACAACCTCCTTTCAGGTACCTGTAGAAAGTAATAAGGTCTCTTCTCACGCTTTTCTTCTTCAGTCTAAACAACCAAAGCTCCCTCAGCCTCTCCTCATAAGACACGTTCTCCAGTGCCCTCACCAGCTTCGTCTCCCTCCTCTGTATCTTCTTTTCCAACTTTGCTGCAAGCTATAGGTTTGATGGGTATTCATCAGCCACTGTTTTACAGGGGTGACAAGCTTCAGACAGACCACACTCGCCTGATCCCAGCACCCCTCAAAGCTCTCAGGTCTGGTTGCAGACCTCTGAGAGATGACTCATCCCATATGTGCATTACCTTTTGGTAGATGGCACCACAGGAGTTAGTGCATCACTGGCTTCAGTTTTCAAAAGGGCGTTTACAACCCTTCACACACACACATCCCCAGCTCTGAGAGGGGCAGCCTTTGCTCCACAGTACCTTGCTGTCAGAGAAGAGTCTGTCTGGAAAATTAGGATAAAAGCAAATAATTATGTATTCATGGGTGGAGCAGAGGTTTCTGTGCAGCTTGCACGTTTCAGTCTTTTGAAAGATTCAACTAATGGCTCAAGACCATCCTTGGTATAACTCCTGCCCTTCCAGATTGTTCCCACTACAATTTGGAGCAGAATGTGTCAGCTGAAGAGATCTGTTCCAGCTGCCTTGTTCTGCTGGGCATTGAGCTGTGCTCTTTGCTCTGCTCTGGCACACACCCCCCCATCTCCTGCTGCCCAGAGTTTTGGGTCTGGGGTACAACAGGCTCTTCAGCCATTGCTGGAACAACACACTCGCTTTTATATTTATTCAGGGAAGAGAGTACGATCCGCACAGCCCAGCTCCCAGCTCCCGCCAGTGTCCCCATGCTGTGTGAGGGCCATGACAGTGTGGGCTGCTCACCTTTCCCAGCATGGTGCTGTCTCACACAGCATGAGACAGCACTATACAAGCTTCCTGGCTTTGATCAGCACCAGTGTGGCCAGCAGGACTAGGGCAGGGATCGTCCTCCTGCACTGGGCATTGGGGAGGCTGCCCCTCAAGTCCCAGTTTCAGTTTTGGGCCCCTCACTCCAGAAGGACATTGAGAGGCTGGATTGTGGCCAGAGAAGGGCAACGGAGCTGGGGAAGGGGCTGGAGCACAAGGGTGGTGAGGAGCAGCTGAGGGACCTGGGCTCAGCCTTTTCCTCATCCTTGATAACAATGTTCCCCCTTGCATCCAGTAAGGGATGGAGATTCTCCCTAGTTCTTTCTTTGTTATTAATATATTTGTAAAAACTCTTTTTGTTGTCTCTTACAGAGGTGGCGAGGCTGAGTTCTAGTTGAGCTTTTGATGTATGAGGGAAAGCTAAAAAAGCTGTGAGAGTTCAGCCCGGAGAAGAGAAGACTCAGAAATACTTAATGGGAGGGAGTGAAAATGAGGGAACTAGACCCTTCTCTGTGTTACTCAGTGGTATAATGAAACTTTTTTCTTTTTTTTTTTTTTTTGAGAAGGTTATTGAATTTTAGAACAAGTTTCCTAGAGAGGTTGTGGAGTCTCCATCCTTGGAGATAATCAGAACAAAACTGGACATCCTGCTATAGCTGACTCTTCTAGTGAGCAGAGTGGTTGGACTAGGTTATCTCCAGAGATGCTGCCCTGTCCATTGGAGACGACTTTTTAGCAGGGCCTATAGTGACAGGACAAGGGGTAATGATTTTAAACTAAAAGAGGGTAGATATAGACTAGATAAAAAGAAGAAATTTTTATGATGAGGGTGGTTAAACACTATAAAAGGTTCCTCAGCGAGGCTGTAGATACCCCGTCCTTGGAAACATTCAAAGTCAGATTGAATGGAACTCTGAGGAACCTGATCTAGTTGAAGAGGTCCCTGCTCATTGCAGGGAAGAAAAGCAAAGAGCTGGAAAATGTAGTAGAATTCCACATTTATATGTGCATCTGGCAGTGCTCTAAGGGGTTATATAGGACAGTGGCCAGGATTGAAGTCTCATTTCAGACTCTGGTTCAATTTGTAGGTATAGGAGCCCAGCCCAGTAGCATTATAATTTATGGGGAGACTTGAGTTACTCAATGAGTAATACTCAGGCCACTTATTTCTAGGGGGTACAGGGGTGTAATTGACATGAAGAGGTCCCAAACACAGACATAATAGCTACCATAAGAGTGACTTTTGTGGAAACAGGTATCAACAGCAGACCAAATGGGAGGTAATGGGCTTTTTAGTAACTCAGTGTGGTCCAGATGAGAAGTTGAATTAATTCAACCCCAGGAAAAAAAACAAACAACAACAACTTGACTACACCATGAATAATTATAGACAGTGATCCTGAAATAGTTTTGAAGCATAAAATGCTTTAGGTTGCAAGGGCTCTCTTTAAGTCAACATAGTCTATATGCTTCTTAAAGCAGGACCAATAACAAAGTTAGGTCAGGTTGTTCAGGGCCATGTCCAGTCAAGTTTTTAATGTCTCCAAGGCTGGAGTTCTCACAGCCTTTCTGGGTGCCCTGATGTAGTGCTTAAGTACTCTCACTGTGATTTTTGGTTTGCTTTTTTTTTTTTCCACTTATGTATACAGATGAAAGGAGTCCTGCAAATTGTGTCTGTCTATTGCCTTTTGCTCTTTCACTGTGCATGGCTGACAGAAGTCTTGTTCTGTCTTTTCTATAAACCCCTTTAAGTTTTGGCTGACTGCAGTTAGATTTTCTTGATTTTATCTTCTACAACCTAACTCCTACAGTCATCATCACCTCCTGCATTGAGTGCTGCTCCTAATCATCTTAGTAGTCAATAATTGGACTTCCTGAAGCTTGTCAATCTCTCTTTTGTATAGGAGGGGGCAATATTTGGCATACTTTTGTATATATGGCCTCAAAATATAAAAGAGAAGGGAATAATTGACTTGCTGATTACACCATTACTAGCAAAGTATCCAATTAGTTTTCACTGTGGCCAGGGTTTTTGTCCACCAGGGATGCACAATCTTTTTTTGCAGTGCATCTTCCTAGTTATCAGGCTGTAATATTCCATGAGTTTATTCCATCACAGATGTCTTCGATGAATTCTTGAGTTTCTGTTGGCCTCTGTCTCCAGTTTGTCAGTGTCTGTGGACAGCAACCCTGCAATCCAGTGTATCAAGCAGACCTCCTAGTCTGAGGTCTCACATCAACTTAATAAATAAATATTCTGTTCCGAATCACAGAATTACTGAGACTGGAAAAGACCTCTGAGATCATCAGGTCCAGCCTATGACCCATTACTGCCATGTCAGCTAGATCATGGCACTAAGTGCCACATCTAGTCTTTCTTTAAACACATCCAGGGACAGTGACTCCACCACCTCCCTGGGCAGTCCATTCCAATGTCTGATCACCCTCTCCAACATGGGCTCCTCTCGCCACAGGGCCACAGGTTCTGCCAGAACCTTGCTGCAGTGCAGGCTTCCCAGGGGTTCACAGCCTCCATCAAACATCTGCCTGATCGAAAGTGGGGTGCTCCATGGGCTGCAGGTGGATATCTGCTCCACCATTAACCTTCATGGGCTACAGAGGGGGACCTACCTGATCATGGTCTTCACCATGGGCTGCAGAGGAATCTCTGGCACCTGGATCACCTCCTCCCCCTTCTTCTTCACTGACCTTGATGTCTGCAGAGTTGTTTCTTTCACACATTCTCACTCTTCTCTTTGGCTGCTGTGGAATAGCAGTTTTTTCCCCATCTTAAATACATTATCACAGAGGTACTACCACTGTTGTTGATGGGCTCAGCCTTGGCCAGCAGTGGGTCCATTTGTAGCCAGCTGGCACTGGCTCTTTTGGACACAGGGGAAGCTTCTAATAGCTTCTCATGGAAGCCACCCCTGCAGCTGTCAGCTACCAAAACCTTGACATGTGAAACAATACAAGAGGGTTACATAACATGAGAAAATATGGGAGTAATTTTGCAAATCAGCACAGAAAAGCTGCACCATATGAACCTAAGCAAGAAGCATTCAGATCAGATTTATGGAATAGTACATTCTATGAAGCATAAATACATATGTATTGTACGGCTCATAGTTCACAAGCAAGTTTTGGTTAACATCTAGAGCGTTCATGTGACTCATGGGAGTTGTCAAAGTGACCCAGCCTTTGATAGCCTTAAGGCCCTATGTATTTGTAAATGACACATGGGGAGCTGTGTGGACAGCTCAGCCCTGAGTTATCCACAAGCCCCAGGCCAAACAGGGCAATGCTATACCATACAACGAACTAAAACCTGAGATGAGACTTGAAATACCTCAACAAATGGTACGCCCTCAGTCTTAGTTCAAACCATTACTGGGCTTCCTGAGAAAGTAAGATAAAGAGAACCTGGAGGGCTTCAGTGGTGGTTTCAGCTTTTGTGTATCCAGATGTTATAATCCAATCAGGAATAGTTTTGCCACAATCACCTATGCAAGACAACAACCTTGTTTATTCAGACTGTATAATCAGCCATATAAACCAGGTGATAAAAGTCCTAAGGTTTAGCTTAGGAACTGGGAGTCAGCCTCTCCAATGTTACATCTGGCCTCCATGGAGACCCTTTCCCCTTGGCCAGGACTTTGGCCAACATCACTTTTGAAGGATTGCAAGTCCATACGTGGAGAAGTAATTGAATCTTTAGCATGCTGTAACTTCGCAAATGCAGGTGATTTGCTAACACAGGTAGAGCATGCTTTCTGGTTTGTTATAATGTGTTCTTGCTTTTACGTTTTAATAGTGCATTCCTCCATTGTATCCATGAAAACCTGTATTAGTGGCATAGTAGATGTGTGAGTGAAGTTCAAATAAAGTATTTACTTGAGCCTTACAGCTAAACCTGTGAGTGAAGTTCAAATAAACCATTTGCTTAAACCTTGCAGTCTCGTCTCTTTTCAACACAAAGTAGTGCCGAATTTAAATATTGTAAAGTCTTCTGCTTTTTTTGTTGTGTGTTGTTGTTGTGTTTGTTTGTTTTTAACAATTTTGGAATAGGGAGTGGACTATATAAATCAAAGCTGACTTCCTGAAGCTACAGGCTCACCTGTGAAGCTTTTGTTTAAGCTTATCTTGGAAACACCTGTCTGTGTTCCCTTAAGTCAAGATAGCTTTGTTACACAACAGACTACTAGAAGTGTTCTTTCTTGCTTAGAGTGAAATAGGTTCAACTTTTCCTTTGCTGAATTCCTTTTGTAACTTTCTTTTCAATAATAATGAGTGTTTTTCTGTAGTCAGGTTTATCTACTAACCTGTGATGTGCAAATTATCTGAGTGTGGAATAGCAATGTTTGTGTTTACCACCATAGTGTTTATTTTCTTACACTTAGGAACAAAAAAGAAGGGAGTCAAAGTTTGTTTTCAGCATCCTGTTCTACTGTCCAGCTTCCTACACTATTCTGCATATTTGGTTGGTATGTGTCTTAATACAGTCAAAACATCTGCAAGGTACTAACTGATTTAAAATAATTAATGATTTATTGTAGACAACTTGTTTGCTCATTTCACAGGTATCTAAAATAATAAATTATTTTTTAATAGGTTTTTGTTTCTATTACATAAGAAAATACAATAAAGGAGGATGGTATTTCATTGTGTGCCCTGGGGGGTGCTGCAGCTGTTTGCAGCTTGTAGGGCACGGCAGGGCATGGCACTGCACGGCATGGCACTGCACTGTGCCGCACTTCTGCCAGGGCACAAGGTAGGTTCCGTTCTTCTAAGTGATCAGCCAGTGAGAGTGAAGGGGAGGAGCAGCACTGCAGGAATGTGAGAGCAGGGCGTGTGGGAAGCAGCACACAGTGGTTGGTTCCCTCCTGGCCAGAGAGAAAATCTTGGTCACAACAGGGCCAAGAGTCCCAGTGAGGAAGAATGTGGGAATTCAGACAGAGGTCCTTCACAAACAGGCAGCTGTGCAGGTCTCCACCTGCTGTGAGTACCTGAGCCTGGCACTTGAAACAGAGAGAGTCAGAGACAGTATTTGTGTGTGGTGTGAGAAAAGAAACTACCTGCTCAGGCAGGTGATTGAACTGAGAAAGGAGGTAGATTGAGAACGATCAGAGAGTGTGAAAGTGAGATAGATTGGTGAAGCCACACTCTGAGGCAAAGGAAGCAGCAAGAAACTCTACAAGAAGTGGAGGACCCCCTCCTGTCATCAGACAGAAGGAGGGGACATAAGGGACAAGAGGGAATGGAGGGAGGTCCCTCCTTGGCGAAGCAAGCAAGAAACTTCTTGGCTCCCCTCACCTTCCCAATTGCTGCTGTACAATAGGTATGGGGCTTTGGAACTTGATAGCCAGATGAATGAAGATGGAAATGAGGATCCATCCAGTGAGTCACCCACAGCTTGTCACTCATCCCCACGCCTTAGGACCTCTTCAATTAAGAAGAAAAGGAGGGTAATTGTAGCAGGCAACCCTCTTCTGAGGGGAACAGAGGGGCCCATTTGTTGACCAGACCCATCCCACAGGGAGGTCTGTTGCCTCCCTGGGGCTCGGGTTAGAGATATTAAAAGGAAGGTCACTGTTCTGGTGCAGCCCTGATTATTACCCTTTATTAGTTATCCAGGTTATGATGAGGTTGTAGAGAGAAATCTAAAGGCAGTCAAAAAGGACTTTGGGGCACTGGGGCGACTAATTGAAGGCTGGGATACTCAGGTGGTGTTTTCATCAGTCCCTCAAGTTGTAGGGAAAAACACTGAAAGAGAGTGGAAAACACCTGATTAACATGTGGCTCAGAGACTGGTGCCACCCTTGGAATTTTGAGTTCTTTGATCATGGGGAAGATTATATGGCACCTGGTCTGCTGGCAACAGGTGGGACAGGTAAGATGCACCTGTTCCAGAGGGGGAAAAGGATTTTGGGGCAGGAGTTAGCAGGGCTTATTGACATGGCTTTAAACTAGATTTGAAGGGGGAAGGGGTTGTAGCTGGGTTTGCACCAGTGGGGCGGTGCTCTAGTATTAGCACTTCTCTGAAATGCCTATACACTAACGCATGCAATTTGGGGAACAAACAGGATGAACTAGAGATCTGTGTGCTATCTCAGGACCATGACCTCATTGCAATTACTGAGATATGGTGGGATAGCTCGCATGACTGGAACACTATCATGGATAGCTATGTCCTTTTTAGGAAAGATAGGCTGGCAAGGTGAGGTGGTGGAGTTGCCCTTTATGTGAGGGAGCAACTGGAATGTATTGAGCTCTCCTTGGGGGGCAATGAAGAGTGAGTTGAAAGCTTGGGGGGTAAGGATTAAGGGGGGACTAGTATGGGAGACATTGTGGGTATTTACTACAGGACACTGGATCAGGATGAGGAAGCTGATGAGGCCTTCTACAAGCAGCTGAATGTTGCCTTGCAATCACAGGCTCTGGTTGTCATGGGGTATTTCAATTACCCTGACATTTGCTGGGAAAACTACACAGCCAGACACGTGCAGTCCAGCAGGTTCCTCCAGTGCATTGACAATAATTTCTTGACACAAGTGGTGGAGGAGCTGACAAGGAGAGGAGTACTGCTGGACCTTGTACTAATAAACAAAGAGGAACTGGTTGAGGATGTGAAAGTAGGGGGCACCCTTGGCTGCAGTGACCACGAGATGGTGGAGTTCAGAATCACATGCAGCAGACACAGGGCCAAAAGTAGGATTGCTACCCTGGACTTCAGAAGGGCTAACTTTGGCCTCTTCAGGGAACTGCTTGAAAAAGTCCCATGGGCTAGGGCTCTAGATGGTAAGGGGGCCCAAGAGAGCTGGTTAATATTCAAGCACCATTTCCTCCAAGCTCAAGACCATTTCCTTCAGCAAGCATTTCCCTTAAGGAGACATGACCCTTGTTTTCTAGCCATTCCCCAAGAGTTATTCAACTAGAGACATTAAATAGCCATTTGTTACTTGGTTGGTATCTCCTTCCTTTCTTTTGCTCACAAATTATACATTTTCCTCTTGTGTTTTCACTCTTAATATGTTTATATAGCATTTATCAAAATAGATGCAAACAATGTAATCGGTGCTATGTGTCAATGATAATCAAAGCCATACTGCTTAAACCACTTTGTAAAGGTTTGGGTTTCCTCAGTATTCTAAGGTGTATTTGGAAACAATTAGGTCTGTTTTTAGAAAAGAGATTCTTCAGAGTCTGAAAAGTTTTTCTTATTCCAGATTGAAGAATTCAAACAAAAGCAAGTTTTCTATTGAGTGGTTTAAATACTTATGGGAGATTAATATCTAGATTAAACTTTTATATATCCAATTTTGTTGTGAAATAATCTGAAAGATACTGTTACTGCAACACTAATTCAATATGTAGGATAATACTCCTCAGACAAATACTGAATTTTATAGGCAGGTTTGTATTTTCATCATGTTTCTACCAAGACACAGGTTTCAATCAGGGTTTGGGGGGGAAGAGTCCTGTCATGTGTAGTATATATGTTTTGCTGAAATAATTTGAAAATAACTGCATCTGTTAGGTATTGGTGTCCTTGATTAATAGGCAAGTTTAAAATAACTGCTTATACTTATGTGCTTCTGATTCTTTCCTTTGCAAAACAGACGAACCTCTATATTCCAAAAATTGTTCCAAATCATATTTTCTGGCATTGTTCTTACTTTTAGTCATTGTATGAATTAAAATATGTTCCCTACCTCTTGCCTAAGTTGTAAGAAAAAAGTCTCTATGGAATTAACATGCATACAGTTTTTGCAATCTTTTTTTTTTTTTTTTTTTAAGCAATGTTAAATTTACTTGAGCAGCATCTCTTGTTTCGACTAGTGGAAGATCTAAAAATACACTACTGTATTGAGTGAACTAATTACATTTCAGTTCTAGCCACTACCATCTGGATCTCTCTCTGGTTACATTTTCATTGCACAGATTGCAAACGAGCGATTAGCACCATGAGTTGGTCGTCCAAATTTTGTTCTGGAAGTTAGCAGCAGCTCTACAGAGCTATACAGTGCCCTTCATCTTCCTCTGTGGATACTGTGTTCCAGTTGGGAGGGCCCCCAGTTCAGCAGGGATATGGAGAAAGTGGGGAGAGTACAGTGGCTGCCAAGGTGGCCAGAGGCCTGTAGCCACCTTCTTACTGAGAGAGGCTACAAGGGAGTTGGGCTTCTCTAGTCTGGCAAAGAGAAGGCAATCAAAATAGCTGCTTCCTTGACAAGAAGTCAGAAAGATAATGAAGTCAAACTCTTCTGAGTGGAGCCAGGTGACATGATGTAAGGAGTAATAGCCAGAAGTTGTCATTTGGATGGCTGAGACTGAGCATCAGGATGGAAATATCCCCCGGGAGACCATGGCTGCACTGGGCCAGAAGGGTTGTAGAGTCTCTCTATGGAGGTTTTCAAGACTTGTGGAAATAAAGCCACAGATGACCTGCCTGGTGATGCCGTTAGCATAACTTCAGGCAGGAACAATCCCTGTGAGCAGAACCTCTGTGGGATCTGACGTGCGGAAACAAACTTGAAGTCTTTATTACTAGTTGAGTGGAATTTTTACCTGAAGCTGTGTTGCAAGCAGATCTCATGAACATAATAGGCAGCATTTCAGGAACTAAATTTTATGTCTTAACAATCTAACATTGTCCAATTTATTCAACCTTATTGACTGTCTTTTGTTCGTATGTTCATGTGATACTGTAGTACAGATAATAGAAATTGTCACATTCACTGAAGAAATATCTTTGTTATTTTTTATTAACTAGCCAATAATTCAAGAATAAGGATGTTTTAGGGGAGGCTGTCAACAGCAAATAAAGTATGAAGTAGTGCTGATCAGCTGGAGGCTATGTACTATAGTGAGGCATGAACAAGTCTCAAAAAATTCAAGTGATGCATGGGTTGTAAAGGTTGATGGAGAAAGTTTATTACATACTGGATTTAAAAAGACAGCTTTTTTTTTTTTTTTTTTCTTTCTTTCTTCCACCCCCCCCCCCCTTTACCTTTTTCCCCTGTTCCTCTTCCCCGTTCCCCCGTCCGTACTTTACCTATCTCCTAATCAGAAGGTCTCCCCTCAGCCTCCTTTGCTCCAGGCTCAACAAGCCCAGGGCCCTCAGCTGCTCCTCACCAGCCTCCTACTCCAGCCCCTTCCCCAGCTCCGTTGCCCTTCTCTGGACACACTCCAACCCTTCAGTGTCCTTTTTGTAGGACATACAGCTGAGCAGTCAGAAAAGTCACCTTGAAAACCAAGATTCCGTAAGGAAAATAAAGGCAGGGCTCTGGGGGAAGGAACAATTCTGCTGTCACACGTAGTGCACAGTGTCAAGATGTGACATCTTTGTGGTGATGAAGGTGCGGTGTGTCCTTCCTCCTTTCAGAACTTTGTCTCCCAGCTTGATCACCTAAACCCCTTCAAACTCTGCCAGACTTCAGTGGGTGGAGCAAGAAGCTGGTATTTCAGCCTGAAACTTGGTGGGATGCCAAGGCAGAAAGCAAGACACGCCATCAGTCGTGTTTGCCTGACAGAAGATTCTTGATGGGCTTTTATTAATAATAATACTTTGTGCAACTGGTATCTTCCATCCACGGACATGCAAATGCTGACTGATGGAGAAAGTCCCTGCACTCGCCTGATGGCTTTTCATTGTTTGGTTTTTATGTGATGCAATAAATTCTGAATGTCGCATCCCATCGGTACAAAGCCTGGGGGGGATGTTCTGTCCCTCACTAAGCAGAACCTTCCCAGTCTGGAAAGAGAAACATCAGCCTGGAGATGCCAAACTGGAGAGAAGAGAGTAGAGAAAGGAGCAGCCAGGGGAAGCTGTAATGAGGAAGATGAAGAAACAGCAGATCCTTTGATACGCTTTGAGAACTGTGCTGCAAAAAAAAACCCAACAGAAGTGGGTAAACTGATAGAAAAACAAATCAAAATTGGCATGGGAAGTCCGTGGCAGGATTGGGAAGAAAACCAAAGTGTCCTCATCCAGTAATTTTAAGCACCAGACCGACCTTTCAGGGCCTCTGTACACGAACCCACGTCTATTTATGCTGTCTGCGGACCTAGCCTTGGATATCTTGATTGGAATCTATGGTGGTAATTATTCATGCTCACCATTTGTATTTCGGGACTAATTAACTATTCGAGGTTCCTATAAAGAATATTGTCAACTATTTAACGGCTCATTGAGCTTCGAAGGGGATTTCTAGCGTCTCTTTTACGACTTCAACAGAATACTTATTGTGATTTGTGACCTCGAGTAACAGCTAGTGAGCTGTGAGCGGCCCGTGCGTGTTATGATGTCGGTTCCACCCTTCCACAAATAGGTTTTAATTGGCTTTACACGGGCTCTGCTTGATGATACTTGGCACCTGAAGGTAGGATGTATGAGAGGAAGAAGGTTGGGGTTTGTTTTTTTTTACTCAGAACATAAAAAAGCGTTGCCGTCGTGCGTTCCGCGGACGCTTTCCAACCGTAGGCAGCGAGGATGAATATTTAAACTTAATTCCCCTCTGTGTTGCTCCGTTGATCTTGCCTTCATAAAGACCTCCCAGCCAAGGTCTTCAGGCGTATTTTGCACGAACAAAAGGACTTGACTTTTCTGACTAGCTCAGGGCTGAACGCTCCCGCAAACGTCTCTTTGTCCAGAGAAAAGCGCGCGCCGTTGCGAACGTGGAGGTCTAAATTTGCTTGCAGGGTTCTTCAAAACAGGGTCTGGAGCGTTCCTGAAACGATTACTTGTTCAGTAAGTCTTTCAAACTCACACTTCTCGGGGTTTTCCCAAGGGAGCGCGTTTGCTGGGATCTCGGGAACTGCTACAGCACTGGTGCTGAGCGGGGATCTGAGAACATCCGTCAAAGAGGAGCACCCCCTGTGCTCGCCTGCCCACCCCTCTTTTAGTAGATGGTGAAGGCAGCTCTTTCACAGGCTGGTTGGGGCTTTTTAGATTGAACTCCTGCCCGAGCTCTTCCTCAGGAAGAAACCGGGAGGGTGGCGAGAGGAGAGCTTTGGTGGGATGGTGTCCTTTGTCTCACTCGTGCTTTCGTGGGGTTTTGGGGTGTGGATCACAAGGTGACCAGGGCAAGAGAAGGAATGGAGGAAGGAAAGAGGTTCTTTCTGTTCGTGGAATCACAGAATCAGAGAATGTTAAAGGTTGGAAGGGACCTCAAAAGATCATCAAGTCCAGCCCCCCTGCCAGAGCAGGACCACCTAGAGCAGGTCACACAGGAACAGATCCAGGCAGGTTTTAAATGTCTCCAGAGAAGGACGGGACAGACGATTTCTCGCTTGTTGGCAAGCGGGGGCACGGGAGGAAAAAAGCCGTAAGGACGCTCGATCGCCCGAGAGAAAACAGCTCGTTTTCTCGCTGCAAAGTGCAAGCAGGGCAGGGCGAGTGGCAGAGCACAAGTGTAGGGCTGCAGGTGAAGGGATCCGGAGCAGGAGGAATCAATTAAAAGCTCTTCCTTTGCTCCAGGAGCGATGGTGGCTACTCGGAGGAGGAAGACTGTGCTCCCAGCACCCACCCAAATGGGAATTGGTACCCAGGCCCCAGGCTGTGAGGAATGGCACAGCCTTGCACCGGCAGCCGGCAGCAGTGCTGACCATGGCTGTGCGCGGTGCGAGCAGATTACTGACCTGCTCAGCCGGGTGCTGCAGCTCCAAGATGAAGTGATGGAGCTCAGGGAAGAGGGGAGTAGGTTGAGAAACATCAGAGAGAGAGAGAAGGAAATGGACTATTTTCACAATCTCATTTCTACAAAAATAGAACAGCAGGTAACTCTTGGTGGAACAGAGGATTCTTTAGTCAGGCAGGTAAATCCTAGTGGAGCAGAGGATTCCATAGCCTCTCATCAGCAAGCCCCTCAGCATTCCCATTGTAACCCCCCTGAGCAGGGTCAGTGGGAGCAGGTCTCTGCCAAACCAAACAAAAAGAGCAAGCGTGTTCCTTTAATAAGCACATCACTTACAGTGCCCTTGCAAAACAGGTACAGGGCTCTGTGGGAGGAACTGGTCGAGAGCAAGGATGAGGGCTCACAAAAACCAGCTGAGCCACCAAGATCAGCTCTCCCCTGGCCAGCCATCAAAACTGACCCTAATAAGAAAAGTCGAAGGGTCATTGTTGTAGGTGACTCCCTACTGAGGGGAGTGGAGGGCCCAATATGCAGACCAAACCCGCTTCACAGAGAGGTCTGCTGTCTCCCTGGTGCCCGTGTAAAGGACATTGCAGGTAAACTTCCCTCCCTTGTGAATCCTTCAGACTATTACCCACTTCTGGTCCTTCAGGTGGGAAGTGAGGCTCACAATCAATTAAAAGAGATTTCAGGTCCTTGGGACAGCTGGTAAAGGGATCAGGAGCTCAAGTTGTGTTCTCCATCCCTTTGACATTGGCTATGGAAGAGGGAATATATAGGAAGAGCCAACAGGTCAATTCATGGCTCCAGGACTGGTGTCGCCGACAGGACTTTGGTTTTTCTGATCATGGCTCAGTATACAAAGCATGGAGCTGCGAGCACCTAAGGGGTTGCACTTGTCCCAGAGGCGGAAAAGGATTCTAGGGCAGGAGTTGGCAGGGCTCATTGATAGGGCTTTAAACTAGATTTGAAAGGGGAGGGGGTCAGTAATCTTACATTTTCAATTGCTTGTGACAAACAGTGGGGCAGAACATCATGGGCTGAGGAATGGTATCCTAGTAAGGGCTCTCAACTTGGTACCCTGAGGAAAGCCAGTGACAATGCAATGGGACACCCCATAGGAGTCAAAGGGGAGTCGCACAAGAGGGCAATCCGGCCAGCCCAGCTGAAGTACCTTTACACAAATGCACGCATCTTGGGCAATAAACAGGATGAATTAAGGGCCACTGTGCTGTTGGAAGGCCATGACGCGGTGGCTATTACTGAAACTTGGTGGGATGAAAAAGCCTGGTTGACTAGCACAGACTCTTACCCTTTCACTTTATTTGAGACAAAGGCTAGAAATTTAGAAATCATGGGAGCACCTGAAAGGGGTTTGGAAGGAAATGGGGGGTACACTCACAAAAAGATACTGGTATCATTGACTCATCTGAAGTGCACTTATACCAATGCACGCAGTATGAGCAACAAACAGGGGGAGCTTGAAGCCATGATGCACCAAGAAAACTACAACATAGTGGCCATCACAGAAACGTGGTGGGATGCCACACATAACTGGAGTGCCACAATCGAAGGCTACATGCTCTTCAGGAGGGACAGACAGGGAAGGAGGGGTGGTGGAGTGGCCCTATATGTTAGATAATATCATGAAACCACAGAAATCAAGTATAGAGACGATGGAGTTGAGTCTGTCTGGATTAGGTTAAGGGCTAATAAAGCTGATATAGTTGTAGGAGTCTGCTATAGATCCCCCAAACAAAGCAGTGAGATGGATGAAGCTTTCTATAAGCAGCTGAGAGAAATCTCGCAGTCACTTGCTGTTGTGCTTGTGGGGGACTTTAGCAAGAGGTGCAGGCAGGGGACAGTGTAGGACAGTCTGCAGGAGAGATGGCCAAGGGCTCTGGCCAGGATGAAAGGCAAAAAAGGACCAAGATCTTGGTCCCCTTGGCTCTGGCCATTGCCTCTGCCATCAAGGCCCATGAGGAGAAGCTTTCTTTGGAGGCTTTCAGGCTCTACTTGTCCATGGTCTGTGGTCAGGGCTTGGCCTTTTAGCTTCATCAACCAAACCCAGAATTTTCTCACCTTCATTTTGCCTTTGTCTACCTGCAATCATGGCCTCCAGTGATCAGCTCTAAGGAGTCCCAGGGGAGCCATTGTTAGTAAGGATCCTTAGTGGGGCCAATCAAAACTTCAAGGCACTTTGTGTTTTGCTTCTGACTTCTTGAGAGGTTTCTTCAGTCTCCTCTGAGTACCTCAAGTTGATGTAAAGAGCCCCAAGTGCCCTCTTGAGCTGTTTATCACTTTGCAGTTCTGCTCAAGTGGGGTTTTTTTGAGGGAAGTCTTCTTTACTGCGTAAAGAAGAGGTGATCAAGGCATTGTCCAAGTGATTTTGATCCAGGGGCACCCTCAGGAGTTCTGGACTGGTAGGAGAAGATGTCCCTTCAGAGCTGACACTCCAGGAACAACTTGGCTCCTCACTTCCCCAACCTCCCCATTCCTGTCCTTGCCCACCTGGCACTGACATCTCTGGTCCTTGCCTCAGACTTCTGCCCTGCTCTCTGCAGCTAGAGGGTCCAGCTCCATGGCACCAGCTCCCACCTGCTCTCCTCAGAGAACTGGCTGCATATGGGCACAGGAGAATTTCTCCTCTTTGTGAGAAAAAAAATTCTTCTCTTTTTTAGGAAACAGATTTAAAGCCTGATAAAGTTTCATGAAAAACGAACCCCCTCTGTAACCATCTGCTCAGAACAAGGTGCCTCTCATGAGGTGGCCTCTCTACAAGGGAGAATCTGGTGAGAAATGTTTTTGGTAGGTAGACACTAACAGATGGATACAAACACAATGAAAGAGTTATCTGAGGAGACCATTAGACTGTTGAAAGACATGTCAGCTTTTGCTCCCTGAAACTCCAAACAGCCGCAGAGGTGAGAGGTGTCTGAATAAACAAACAAAACTAAGGGAAGGAGAAAACTGGAGAATGATGGGAAGGGCCTTTGCCTGGACACTCTGCAGCTGAAAAGATGACTTCAGAGATCACCCTTGTTTCCAGAAAATCTGAAAACAGATGAAGGATGAGAGAAATCCTGTACATGGTGTAAGCAGCAGGTTCTGACATGGTCCTGGTTTAGCAGCAATTTCAGAGTCATTGTTGATGAGAGGGAGATGAAAATGTTGGATTTTAGCAGCACTTCATCATTCGTGGTGGAGTTGAGTATTTTATGAGGAAGAAGTAGGGCAATAAGTAGGATTACAACCCTGGACTTGTGCAGGCCTAACTCTGGACTCTGCAAAGATCTACTTGCAGGAGTACCAGGGGCTAAGACTCTGGAAGGAAAGGGACCCAAGAGAGCTGCTCAACTTTTGAATACCACTTCCTCCAAAACCAAGATAGGTGCATTCTTTTGGGTAAAAAATAGGGTAGAGGTGGTAAAAGACCTGCCTGGATGAGCAAGGATCTTCTGAAGAAAGTCTCATGGCAGAAAGAAACTAACAGGTCATGGAAGAAGGGACTTGTCACTTAGGAGAAGTACAGGGACATTGTCAGGGTTTGTAAGAAGGCAATAAGAAAGGCCAAAAGCCTCTTAGAACCTAAACTGTCAAAGTAACTACAAGAGAACAAGAAGAGCTTCTTCAAATGTATCAGTAGTAAAAGGAGGAACAGGGAAAATGTGGGCCCACTGCTGAATGAAATGGGACCCCTGGTGACAGAGGGAGCAGAGAAGGCAGAGTGGCTGAACACCTTCTTTGCTTCAGTCTTGACTCCTCAGACGAGCCCTTGGGAACGCCAGACACTGGATATCCTTCAACATTGTCCCACATTAATTTATGGTCTCCAAGCTGGTGAAATATGGATTTGATGGATGGACAAGTCAGTGGATAAAGAACTGGCTTGATGGCCGCTCCCAAAGAGAGGTTGTCAATGGGTCAGTATCCAAGTGAAGACCAGTGACAAGTGGAGTCCCTCAAGGACCAGTACTGGGACCAGTCTTGTTTAACATCTTTGTCAGCGACATGGACAGTGGCATTGAGTGCACCCTCAGCAAGTTTCTTTTGCCTGCTCTTGCTGATTTTGTGTGTTGCTGCATCTCTCCGCTCCTGGTATAAACAGCAACAGTTCCTCTACCACTTGGAGAAGGAAACTGTTATCTATGCATTCCAGGAACCTTCTGGATTCTGCTGCCCTGCTGTGCTTGTCTACTGAAATAATTTATGAACAGAGCTTTAAATATTTTTCAGTAGTGTTTCAAGAACATCTTCATTAGAGGTAATTTTGGCTTGGGAGATTTCAGGAACATATCAGAGGGTCCTGTAAAAAAAAAAACAAACTAATGAACTAAAAGCAGCAGTAGAAACCCACCTCCTTGACAATTCTACATTCAGAAGCAATCCAAACATTATCATCAGTTCACCTTTCCAAAATTGTATTGTGCCTGTGTCTACTGATGCTGAAGCATCACTATTAGCACCTCACAGATGATCCACTTCATAGGAGTAGCCCAGAGTTGAAACCTGTTAATATTGCTGTCCACTTTTGAATAATATTTGGCCCTGGTGACAAGGAGACGTGAGTCATACTTTGTAGCATGATAAGCAACTTCAGCTTGAAATGTACAGCCCACTTACTGACGTGACGCAGTTTGCATGATTTACAACAAACCTAACAAAAGGAGCATATTTAAAATCATGAGTATTTAGGACTCAAGTGTGTGTTGGGTGGGGGCAAAAACTCTTTTGGTGCCTCATTCTATCATCAATTGTCTGTAAAACGAACCAAAAAAGCTATCAAAGAAAACAATCATTCACCAATTGATCTTCAAAAGTTAACTATGCCATGTATTGGTACTTAGGTGTAAATTCACATAAATAACAGCTCATATACAAATGGAGTAACATTTAGGGAGGGTGAGAACAAACATTTATCAATCGACTTCATAAAATGAAATTTTTAAAGAAGTGGTATGACATTGTTCACAAACCTTGACTAAAGTGCTAACACAACGTGGACTGCATGCTATGACCCACCCAAAACTTATTGGTGTTCTTATGAGCAAGGTACTTTATTCTGACAGAGGCCCCCAAATTATTCTTTACATATCATAACTTTAGGCTAAGAGATGTCAAGAGATGTAATCTTATGATCTCCTTGGTCACTGTTCTGTCTCAGTCTCCCTTCTCTGCTTAGGTACCTACTTTCATAAAACTTGTATCTTTAATGCTGCTCCTGATCTGCAATTTTAGTTAAAATCTGCCAATGAAGTAAAAAGTTATTGGGAAAACAAGACAGAACATGACAGCATATATCTTTCTTAGGAAATCAGTTTTAAAAAAATGATCATAAGCAGTTAGTGTTTGGGAATTGGTTTTGGGGTGAACAGAGAAAGCAAACCTCAAGTCACTGTCAAGGCTTTACTCCTAACTCTGGATCTGAACTCTTGCCAATAGCATGGGATTTTGAGCCAGACTCACCAAAGCAATGAAACAAGCAGGAGAATTCACTTCCCATCTCAGAGCCTTGAAAATATTTATAAATTGACTCTTGATTTACTCTATATTCTGTTGTTGGTCTTGCCCATTTTTCTAAGTACAGGAACTGAGCAAACTGAAATAGCTGAGGAATGTAGTGATAGGATGGGGGGGGTAACAGTTTTAAACTGAAAGAGAGCAGATTTAGATTGGATATTAGGAAGAAATTGTTTACTGTGAGAGTGGTGAGACACTGGAACAAGTTGCCCAGAGAAGTTGTGGATGCCCCCTCCCCTGGAAGTGTTCAAGGCCAGGTTGAGTGAGGGCTTTGAGCAATCTGGTCTAGTGAAAGATGTCCCTGCCCATGGGAGAGGAGATAAACTTTAAGGTTCTTTCCAACCCAAACCATTCTTTCATCTTACCAGTTTTCTTCCATCTTACCAGTTAGAGGAAAGGGGGCAGCTAGGTATAGACAAATAATGAATATTAATTCCTGGCTATGTGGCTGGTGCCATTGCAAAGGTTTTGGGTTCTATGACAATGGGATATTCTTTGATGACTGTAACCTGCTAGGGAGGTGTCAAGGTTTAGGGTCAGGGCAGCCTGCTAGACCTATAACAGACACTCTCTGTTAACTCCTCTCCCTCCCCCAAGGGGAAGAGAATGGAAATAAGGGAGAGAGACTTAGCGATTCGAAAAGGAAACTAGAACAGTTTTAATGAAAATAATAATAATAATAAAAATGGAATATATACAAAACCAGTATCGAACCCACCCCCCCGATGGCAATACAAGGAGACACTTTGGGGACAAGGAGACGTGGTGGGGACATGGAGACGTGGTGGGGACAAGAGGCTCAGGAGAGATGTGCGACGTGGGGAGACATCGCGGAGACACGGGGACATGTTGGGGACGGGGGCTTCACGAAGGACACGGGACAAGGAGCCGCTCTGGGGACATGGGCCCAGCAGTGACGTGGGGTCGTGGGGACACGCTGGGGACACGGGCACAACTTGGAGACCCTGGGGACACTCTGGGGACAGGAGGAGATGTGGTGGATCCGGGGTCAACTGGAGGTGCTGGGGGTGTCGGGGGTCACCCTGTCCCATGAGCTGTCCCCTTGTCCCCCTCAGTCGATGACGTCCAGGTCTCCTGCTACCGCATCCTCTGCAGCATCTACTCGCTGGGCACCACCCGCAACCCCTACGTGGAGAGGTGGGGCTGGGGAGGGACCGTGGGGTGACCTTGGACATGGGGGTGGCTATGGGGTGACCATGAGGTGACTACAGGTTGACCATAGAGTACCGCGTGGTGACCACAGGGTGTCATAGGATGACCATGGGTTGACCACGAGGTGCCCTCGAGGTGACCATCTGGTGACCATGAGGTGTTCTTGAGGTGCCCATGGGACGTCATAGGGTGTCAGTGGGTTGACCATGAGGTCCCCATGAGGTGACCATGAGGTGTCCATGGGACATCATAGGATGACCGTGGGTTGACCATGAGGTGACCACAAGGTGCCCATGAGTTGACCATGAGGTGCCCATGGGTTGACCACGGGGTTCCCCCTTGAGGTGACCCATCTGGTGACGAGATGTTCTTGAGGTCCCCACGAGGTGCCCACGAGGTGCCCATGGGACATCATAGGATGACCGGGGGTTGACCATGAGGTCCCCATGGGGTGACCATGAGGTGCCCATGGGTTGACCACGAGGTTCCCCCTTGAGGTGACCCATCTGGTGGCAAGATGTTCTTGAGGTCCCCACGAGGTGCCCATGAGGTGCCCATGGGACGTCATAGGCTGACCGTAGGGTGACAGTGGGTTGCCCGTGAGGTGCCCGTGAGGGTGACCACGCAGTGTCCCGGTGTCCACAGGCAGCGTCCGGCGCTGGGGGAGTGCCTGGCCCGGTTGGCAGCCGCCATGCCCGTGGCCTTCCTGGAGCCCCATCTCAACCACTTCAACCCCTGCTCCGTCTACAGCACCAAGTCCGCCCGGGAACGCGCCAGTGAGTGGGGTGGGGACCTCCCCCGGTGGCCCCAGATTGTCCCCAAGCGGAGGGGGGGTCCCCTTGTGTGTCTCCACGTCCTCCACGTGGTGCCTCTTACCTGCACCTTTGGGGGTCCCCTGATGCCACCCGCTGACCCCGCCTTTGGGGTCCCCTCCACGTCTCCTGATGGCCCCACCACCGCTTGTGCCCATCACCTCCAGGTTCCACCTTCGCCATGGGGTGACCTCACCATGGGGTGACCTCACCATGGGGGTTCCTCCTCACCATGGGGGTTCCTCCTCACCGTGGGGGTTCCACCTTCACCATGGGGTGACCTCACCATGGAGTGACCTCACCATGGGGGTTCCTCCTCACCATGGGGGTTCCACCTTCATCATGGGGGTTCCTCCTCACTATGGAGGTTCCACCTTCACCATGGAGGTTCCTCCTCATCATGGGGGTTCCACCTTCACCATGGGGGTTCCTCCTCACCATGGGGGTTCCACCTTCACCATGGGGGTTCCTCCTCACCATGGTGTGTCCCCCTGACCCCTGAGCCGATGTCACCACTGTGTCCCTGCAGTCCTGGGGCTCCCCAGCCGGGTGGAGGAGATGTGCCCGGACATCCCAGACCTGGAGAGGTTGATGAAGGACATCGGGGGCTTGGCGGAGTCCGGGGCCCGTTACACGGAGATGCCCCACGTCATCGAGGTCACCCTCCCCATGCTCTGCAACTACCTGCCCCGCTGGTGGGAGCGCGGCCCCGACACCCTCCCCCAGGGACCCTGGGCCACCGCCGTCACCGGCCAGCACCTCAACGCCCTCCTGGGCAACATCCTGCGCATCGTGGTCAACAACCTGGGCATCGACGAGGCCTCCTGGATGAAGCGCCTGGCGGGTGGGTGAGGCCAGGGGGGCTTGGGTGGGATGCTGGTGGCCCCGGGCAGGTTCTGGAGATGGTGCTGGTGGCCCTGGGTGGTTCCAGGGAGGTGCTGGTGGCCCTGGGCAGCAGACAGATCAACAAAGTCTGAAAGGGAAAGTTAAATACAGTTTTCTATAGTTAGACACTGGTATTCAACTAAGGTCCCTCTTGCATTCTATGCAAAGTGTCCTTAAAGATCTGCCAGCTCTGTTCTGCTCCCTGAGGACCTGAGGACCATTTCCCAGGGTGTCCAACTGAGTAACTCCTAGAGAGGTAGAAGTTTGCTTTCTGAAATTCAGGGTCCTGATTACGCTCCTCGACCAATTTGTGACCCTTAGTATTGCAAATTCCACCAGTTCGTGGTCACCGCAGCCCAGGCTGCCTCCAATCTTGAGCTCCCCGAGGAGTTCGTCTGCCTTGGCGACCAGCAGATCTAGTATTGCATCCCCTTGGGTAGGGGTGTCCATGTCTTGCCTCAGGAAGTTATCACCAAGGCACTCCAGGAGCCTCTTGGATTGCCTACTGCTTGCCGTGTTACTTCTCCAGCAGATGTCGGGCTGGTTGAGGTCCCCCAGCAAGGCAAGAGCCTGTGAGTGTGATGCCTCCTGTAGCTGGAGGAGGAATGCTTCAAGAAGACCCTCTTGATCAGGAGGCCTGTGGTAGACTCAGACGCCAAGGTTCCCCCTGTTGCCTTGATCTCCGATTCCTACCCATAGGCTTTCAACTTGCTCGTGGCTTTTCCTTTGGGACATCTCTTCACATTCAATCCCTTTCTTAACATAGAGGGCAACACTTCCTCCCCTCCTGTCCCTTCTGAACAGCTTGTAGCCATTGATAGCCACACTCCAGCCAGAGGATTCATCCCACCGGGTTCCAGTAATGGCCACTGTGTGGTAGCGTTCCTGCAGCACAGCAGCTTCCAGCTCCTCCTGGCTGTTGCCCACACAGCGTGGGCTCTGCAGAGGCTCTTCAGCTGGGCAGCCATCCATGGCACCTTCCCACAGAAACACCCCTGAATTCCCTTAAGGCGTTGCCCTATCCACTGCTACTACCAGAGGAGCCTCTGGCTCATCCCTGTGAGACTCTGACTGTACTGCTGTGTCCCCAGCATGCTTCAGGGCAATGGGCAGAAGGCCCTCACTAGCCCCCCTATCCCCCCAACCTTGAGGTGTCATCCCACAGCTTGTCACATGAAAGCCTGACGAGATTATCCCCCTCCCCTTTCACATCTAGTTTAAAGCCCCACAATCTTCTGAGTGAAGACCCTCTCGTCCCTTCGAGAAAGGTGTCTCCTGGTTGGTGTCGACAACCCTGGTGCTGGGCAGGCCACACCACTGTCAAAGAACCCGAACTGGTGGCAGTGACAGCAACTACGGAGCCAAGTGTTAACGGGCTGGATTCAGCTGTTCACTCCAATGTCACTACCTGTGACTGAAGAACAGAGGAAAAGATGACCTGTGCCCCAGAATCTACTACTCGTCCCAAGCCCCTAAAGTCTCTTTTAATTGCTCCAGGACTACCATTCACTACTTCCTCTCCTCCTACATGGAAGATCAGCAATGGGCAGTAGTCCGAGGACCTCACCAGGCTAGGGAGTTTCTTAGCAACATCCCTAACCTGGCCTCCAGGTAAACAACATACCTCACTATGAGAAGGGTCTGCCCAACATATTGGCCCCTCTGTTCCCCTCAGAAGGGAGTCACCTGTGACTATAACCCTTCTTTTATAAATGTGGATGATGTTCTGATAGGGGTGTAGGCTTTCTTGGGTGTGGACATACCTCTGGTGTAGGCTGCACATCATCCATGTCTTCATTTGGTTGGTCTTTCCCAACCAGAGACTCATACCTATTGCTTAGTGTCACCTGGAGGGGTGGGGTGGGCAAGGAAGGAGGTCATCTGCTGCTGCTTCAACCTTGAACTATCCTCCATTCACTCTCCTGCCTCTGGTCTGGCGGGGACAGGGTACAGGGGCCCTCTGATCCTGGGTACTATCAGACGGGTGCTCCCAGTTCTGTTCCAGGGAGGGCAGAGCCTGGCTCTTAAAGACACCAGGAAGCATCACCAGGTGCACAGACAGACACCGTGAGAAAGAAGACCGCCGTGGGAAGTTACTTCACTCACATGACTCTGCAGAGGGAAAGTCCTGCTAAGACACTAAGGAAAATACCTCAAGATTCAGTCTTGCTTAAAATACAAATGAGATTCAAATTAAACCTCACACACACACACACACCCCCCACACCCCCCCCCCACCCACCCCCCCCCCCCGTCCCCAACACGGTTTTAACACCAAACGGCCCACAAATGGGCCCCAAACACTGAACCGGCCCCAAAACGGACCCGCCCCCAGAACCCCAAAAAAGCGGCCCCCCAAAAAAGCCACCAAATGGGCTCCCAAAAATGAACAGGCCCCAAAAAAGCCACCAAATGGGCTCCCAAAAATGAACAGGCCCCAAAAAGTCACCAAACGGGCCCCCAAAAATGAACTGGCCCCAAAAAAGCCACCAAATGGGCCCCAAAAATGAACAGGCCCCAAAAAAGTGACCAAATGGGCCCCAAACACTGAACAGGCCCCAAAACTGAACAGGCCCCAAAAAGTCACGAAATGGGCCCCCCAAAAAGCCACCAAATGGGCTCCCAAAAATGAACAGGCCCCAAAAAAGCCACAAATGGGCCCCAAAAAAGCCACCAAATGGGCTCCCAAAAATGAACAGGCCCAAAAAAAGTCAACAAATGGGCCCCAAAAACGTCACCAAGGGGGCCCCAAAAAGTCCAATCCAGAGGCCTCGAAATCGCTAAGTAGGCCCCAAAAACCTATAGGCCGAAAAACCCAAGCAACAGACCCCAAAAACTGATGAATAAGTCCCAAAAAATCTGATAAACAGGCTCCAAAAATCGGTAAGGGCTGAAAAAAAGGGACAAATAGTCCCCAAAAAGTCAATAAATGAGCCCAAAAATGGATGAACAGGCCCCAAAAAGCGGATAAATGGGTCCTCCAAAAATCCGATCCACAAAGAGGTCCCAAAAATCACCAAAACAAAAAACCGGCCCCCAAAAATCAACAAACGGGCACCAAAATGTTGATACATCTCCCCAAAAAATCTGACAATTGGCCCCCCAAAAAACCTGATAAAATGGCCCCAAAACCCCATAAATAAAGCTAAAAATCCAACAAGAAACCCCCAAAAAGCCAATTAATTGCCCCCAAATGCCAATTAGCAGCCTAAAAACCCCATTAATTACCCCAAAAGGCAAATTAATAGCCCCCAAACACCAACTCATAGCCTAAGAAGCCCATTAATTACCCCAAAAGGCCAATTCATTACCCCAGAAGGCCAATTAACAGCCTAAAAAGCCAATTAATTACCCAAAATGCCAATTAATAGCGCCCAAATGCCAAATAACAGCCTAAAAACCCAATTAATAGCCCCAAAAGGCCAATTACTAGCCCCCAAATGCCAATTGATAGCCCCAAACACCAACTAATAGCCTAAAAAGCCAATTAATTACCCCAAAAGGCCTATTACTAGCCCCCAAATGCCAAATGATAGCCCCAAACACCAACTCATAGCCTAAAAAGCCAATTAATTACCTCAAAAGGCCAATTACTAGCCCCCAAATATCAATTAATAGCCTAAAAAACCAATTAATTACCCATAAATGCCAACAGCCCCCAAATGCCAATTAACAACCTAAAAAGTCAATTACTCCAAAATGCCAATTGCCCCAAATATCAATTAACAGCCTAAAAAGCCAATTAATTACCCCAAAAGGCCAATTAATTACCCCAAATGCCAATTAATAGCCCCAAACACCAACTCAGCCTGAAAAACCAATTAATTACCCCCAAAAGCCTATTAATAGCCCCCCAAATGCCAATTAACTGCCTAAAAAGCCAATTAATAGCCCCCAAATGCCAATTAATAGCCTAATAAGACAATTACCCCAAAATGCCAATTAATAGCCCCCAAACACCAACTCATAGCCTAAAAAGCCAATTAATTACCCCCAAATGCCAATAGCCCCAAATGCCAATTAACAGCCTAAAAAGCCAATTAATTACCCCAAAGGGCCAATTAATAGCCCCCAAATGCCAGTTGATAGCCCCCAAACACCAACTCATAGTCTAAAAAGCCAATTAATTACTCCAAAAGGCCAATTAATAGCCCCCAAACACCAACTCATACCCTAAAAAGCCAATTAATTGCCCCCAAATGCCAACTAACAGCCTAAAAAGCCAATTAATAACTCCCAAATGCCAGTTAATAGGCCCCAAATGCCAATTAACAGCCTAAAAAGCCAATTAATTACCCCAAAAGGCCAATTAATAGCCCTCAAATACCAATTAATAGCCTCAAACACCAACTCACAGCCTAAAAAGCCAATTAATAGCCCCCAAATGCCAATTAATAGCCCCCAAAAGGCCAATTAATTACCCCAAAAGGCCAATTAATAGCCCTCAAATACCAATTAATAGCCTCAAACACCAACTCACAGCCTATCTTGCCCAAGTCAAGTCTGTTGTGCCCATGACCATAACTGTTGAGTGATTTCCATCTTATTTTCCCCCCACTGCCTTATTGAGGAGGAGGGAGAAAGTGACTGTGTAGGCATCTTGCAAAAGATTCGAAAAAAAACAAAGCAGGGCAAAAAGAGATTTCCTATAAATGAGCTCATTTTTTTGAAACTAATTAAAACTGCTGTAACTTCAGTTTCAGAGTGAGGACTGGAATTAAATTCTGACAATAGTTTCTTTAACAGGATTCTGTTCTAAATTGACTATTTCAGTTATTACATTAACATGTATTATAAATTACTTAAAAGAGCATCTGATTTTATATTTAACCTGCAGTGTCATATAAAAAGATATTTTCAGTGTCTGAGGCAGTGTGTGTATTGAATAATGAGAAAATTCTCTTGATGAAGACTAGTATGAGTGTAAACTGACTTGAGAAAGTCTGGTGCCGTTAATGACTAATAGATTAGTATCTACAATATTAGACTTAAATAGTAGAAATAGGTATCTGGGCATACAGATAAGATCATTTTAAAGAATGATTCTAAATGTATTGTAAGTCTTCATGTCTGGTAACTTAATACTTTTAAGGGGTAGGCTTGGTTATCATTTAGACTTTCCAAATGAAAGATCTTCCTGTGATGATAGGTAGGTTAAAAAACGTGTTGTGCAAAGTAATTTCTTACTGTTAAAGCTTCAGTGTCTTGGTAACTATTAGGCTTCATCTGGACAAGCATGTACACAGAGCAGCTAATATGTTTTGCATAAACACTAAATAATCTGTCCTTGAGCATCCAGCTTGGCTTCTCTGGTAGTGCTTACTACTACATGAGCTGAAAGTGTGAGATTGGAAGCTTTATCCATGATGATGGACTTCCTCTGGCTCAAAACTCCTTTCTTAGAGATCATGACTGCCCTAGTGCTGCTGCTGAGTTTCTGGTTCCCTTTGCCCTCATGTTGTCTGCTTGTTATTCCATGCTCCTGGTGCATCAGGACTTACTTCTCGGCACCCTTAGAACACAGCCTGCTATACCTAAATTTTCTGCTCAGTTAGCAAGGCTGCATGCTGAACTCAGGTCATAGTTAAATACAAAGACAAAATGGAGAAATTGAATAAGTGACAGAACTATAACTGTTTTATCCTCCTAAAATGAAGTCGTGATGCATTTGTACACCTTTGAGGAATACAATTTTAAACTCATTTGATACGTCATTTGATATTGTGTATGTGTCAACAGGTAAGCTGTGGAAAGCTTGTAAGATAAGAATCCTATTAACTTTGAACTCAGATTTGGATTTCTTCATGCCTGCATACCTAGTCCCTTCTGTAGTCCCGGTGCTCCTTGTGGAGCCCATTGGTATCATTGGTATGAACTATTAGCACCTTTCTAGCCTTTCACTGTCCCAAGATAAATCATTCAGCACTTTTTGGTATGAAGATTTTGATATGTGGAAAATAGTGCTGGGAAGCTTGGCCTTCCACTGCTACTGAGATTACCAAAGCACTATGTTAGTAACTGTGTGTGCTTTTTCATTCTTCAGCTATGGTGGTAATATGCTGTGCTTAGATGCATCACTTCTGTTTGTTTCACTTGAGGCCTCTGTGTTAGCACTAAAAATTATAGGATTGTTTATCTTGTTAGCTCTCACTGGAAAAACAGTAAGATATGAAACACAAGTCTTTTTTCTTCAGTATTTAAACCATGTATGCACTCTGCTGCATCAAATGCGCTGACATTTTGAAGTACTAAATGGTCCTACCTCAACATACTCCATTTCTAGTTTTATTTCTTCTCTAGCTTTTGTAACACAGTGGGTGAGGAAAAATTACCTATTACTTTGCATTGAATCTATTAATCTGAGATCTGTGGTTTAGAAAGTGACTTCAGTGTATCTAGTGGTGGTGCTTGAACCTGCAAGATTATGTTGTAGCGAAATGTGCTTGTATTTTACTCTTAAATTGCCTCTGCCCATACCACACCATGGAACTCATTACTCACTGGTGAAGTCCTTTTCCCTTGTATTAACCTAGTCTACTTGGACTGGAGCATGAATTTGCATTTTTTGATTGTTCTCAGAACAAGTCTTCCATTCCCCCTTTTATTATATTTATATGTTCTATTATATATCTATTATTTTTATTATATTATAATTCTATTGTCATTCATTGTTCAGATAAAAGGTAGTCAGCTTCTTTTTCAGAAAGAAAGATGAAGTTTCAAAGGAAGCTATTTCAGGCCCCCATTCTACAAATTTTCAATCTCATCCAGATCATCAAATTATAAAACTTAGTTTATTTACTGAGATGATGATTTTGACATTTAATCATAAAATACTATAATGCTTTCTAAAATCAATTGGCACCAACATTTCAAACCCATAGCAAAAAACAAGTCAGAAGTTCTATGGTATTAACTATCGCCATCATGGATTCTCCCTTGTTCTTCAGAGACAGCCAAAAACTCTAAAACTTAATTTTAATATCCTAAAAGCTTTTCAAGTTATGTACTATATTACTTGTTTTGCAGTTATTTAAGCTAATTTTTTGTTTTGTTTTGTTTTATTCTTGGTATTTCCAGTGCTTCAAGAGCAGCTGTGAGAAATTCACAGTTAACCTAGAAGAGGGACTACAGTGGAGTCTAATGAAAAAAAGTTTATTTCAAATAAAAGGGGAGGGGGGGGAGAGAGGAGAAAGATTCCAGAACCTCTATGGTCCTCTAGTAACACCTTATTTTCAGAACTAGAATCAAGCCATCTTATACATTGCAATAGCACGTGCAGACAAGATTGTTTGGAGAAATTGCCTTGGGTGTACCTGACTGATTTTATTAAAATGGGGCATCACTAAATACCTCCAATGGATAGTAAGTCAAGCATCTGCTGCAAGACCAGAGTTTATATTTTTCTTAGAATTAGGTAAGTTAATAAATAGCCCTATTTAATAGAGGGTACTTAAGGAGAACATGATGATGGAAACTTAGGGGAAATAGTTCAACAAGTGTCTGTCAGGGGAGTAGAACATTGGAATTTCCCCAAAAAGGGGAAAGAAAAAACTAGATATTAGAAAGATAAGGAAAAGAACAAAGACATGAGGTCATTGTTGACAGTAAAAATAGCTCGGGACAGAGGAAATGGTACAAATGATGTCTGGAAGACAAATCTCACTTGAAGTTGTGGAGTCCAAGAGGTGGGTCTTAGAAGCCCAAAAGACTGATGCAAAAGCTAGAGAATGCTCTCATTTCTTCACTTGAGTCCATTTATCCTTCTCTTCAGTAGGCTACAAATAATGATACTGAAAAGATTACTCTGTCCAACTGACAGGGAGTGCAGACTCTACTTAGATTCCTAACTCTTCCAAAAATTGTTTTAAGATTTATTCATCTTTCCAGATATCATGATTTATTCCTCCAAACACATTTGCATTTCATAAGATAGATTAGATGCCAAGTTATCCTTTGTGTGATGATGATATGAAGGAAAGATGAAATCTTAGAACTTAAGTATTTTTAAAAATTTTTCTCCACATGAAATCTTAGCTAATCAAGACTTTGCAAATTTGTTTAATGAAAAAATGGAAATGGTATACTTATGAAGAAAAAAACCAGAATAATTACATTCCAGGGCTTGAGAAGAGCAGATTTTGGCCTGTTCAGGGCCCTGCTTTACAGGATCCCATGGGAAACTGACCTGGAGGGAAAAGGGGCCCAGGAGAGCTAGATGATCTTCAAGGACAGACTCCTCAGAAAACAAGGCTGGTCCAATCCAATGAGTAGAAAGGCAAGCAATTCCATAGAGTTATAGAATCATAGAACAGCCTAGGTTGGAAGGGACCTCAAAAGATCATCTGGTCCCACCTTTTGTGGGAAAAGGAGTCTAGATGAGATTATCTAGCACCCTGTCCAATCATTCTTGAACCTCCAGTGATAGGGACTATAACATGTTCCTGGGGAGGTTGTTTGGTGACTGTTCTCCCTGTAAAAAATTTTGGGTTCATGCTGAGAGAAAACTTCTCCTGATGCCACTTTTACCCATTGCACCTTGTCTTCTCTATGTGGCTCCTTGTGAAGAGAGAGCCTCTGTCCTGTTTGTAGCTGCTCTTTAATTACTAAAATACTGTGATGAGGTTCTCCTTAAGACTTCTTTTCTCCATGGATAAAAGACGTAACTTCTTCAGTCTTTCCTCTTAGGGCAGTTTCTCAAGTCTTTTGATCATCTTTGTGGCCCTCCTTTAAACCAACTCCAGTCTGTGTGTGTCTTTCTTGTGGAGACCAGAACTGGACACAGTACTGCAGGTGCAGTCTGACAAGGGCTGAGTAGAGTGGGATGATCACATCTCTATCTCTGCTAGTACTGTCCCTGCAGATGCAACCCAGGATCCAATTTGCCTTTGTTGCTGCAGCCCAAATAACTAACAAAAGAGAAAGAAGAACATGAGAGGTTAAAGGAAATTGTGCTAAACTAATCACTAGCTTGTAGACATGGGAGGAGGAGAATGGCAGTGCCATTCCCTGTGCTTACACGCAAACGTTCTTTCTCTTGCTTTTCCAGGTAATGGTAATACAATTCGTACAAAATGGAATAATACACAAGGAGAAGGAGGGAGTTCTGGAAGGAGAGTACCAACAGAGAGCGTTCCCAGAACAGACTGTGGATCCTCTGAAAATGGAGGTAATGTGCTTTTGCATTGGCTTCTCCTTGCTGAACATCATGTAGCAAATAACTGAATATGCCCACATATAATTTCACCATTTTACATTTGAGTTATTCTTTGTTCCCTATGTGCTAGTGACTCTTTCTCGTGCTGCACAATCAATTATAGCAATCATAAACACTGTTTACAATTCTGCTTTTTCAAGGATGGTACAAAAAACTTTCTATGATGATGCTAATTGATTTTTTTCCTGCTTCGTTTTGGAAACAAAATGGTTCTGTGGAGTTAGAAAATAGATTTGTCTATAGTAAAATACCCTTGGTCATTATGTATGTAAACATCAGAAGTAAAGCTAATACAGGAAGGTTGAATCTGCAGCCAAAAACTACGTGTGGGCCTATGCTGTAAACTACATCACTGCAGGGCTTGAAGAGTAACCTAATCCTTTATAAACTGAAGTTATTTTTGACACCACGCCATGTAGTAGTTGTGTTTGCAGGACAACACATAGCTAAACTGATACAACTGAGACAGAAGCAAATCATACCTCATGTGCAAAGGATGAGAAATAAGCATCAGCACACAGGAACGTATTAAGGTTCCTTTTTTGTTGCTAACTGAGTTATCTTGTGATGACACACAGTTAAAGCTCAGAAGTTGTCACCCTATGCTTGGGAGTCTGTTTGCATTCAGTTCCCATTGAGACGTTGCACTTTGACGTTGGAAAAGGATTTGTTCCCCCTGTGACACGCACATATATTGCATATGACTTTTGATTCTCAGTTATTACAAATATGTATGTGGATTAAAGCAAATGTTTTTAACCATAAGCACTAAATACAGTATTCACAAAGATCTTCTAACTCATAAGGAGAAGCATTCTGAGACAGCAATTGCAGGAGTTCAAAGCAGTGTTAATGTTCGAGGGCGATTTCTGAGTTTGCTTTCAAGATTTTGTGACTCTGCTAGAGGAAATAATAGCCATTTTTGCTTTTGTTTAGATGAATGATACTTTTGGAATAATTAACATGAAACAGCACATTCCACATATAGGAGACCTGCATATGAAGTAGGAGATTAGGATTTCAAAAAACATAGCATTTTTGGATAAGAAAATTTTGCATGCTTTTTAAAAAAAGCGAATCTATGTTATTTTAATCGCTCAGAAACAAAGCACACTGAGCTGTTAAGGAACAATAAAGAAGTAGAGAAGAATTGGATTTCTGAGGATCCAAGAAATTCACCTAGTAGAGTAACAGGCAAAGGTATTTTGAGAAAGCAGTTAGCTTATTCATTTTTATTTATTAAACTGTAAGATGATTTAGCACTGCCTCACTAATTTCTGTTCTTAGTGTCAAATATGGAACATCCATATTTGGATTGGCCTATGCACAAAGAACAATTTTTTTATCTTCTCTTCCTTACTGTTTAAGGTGGTTTTCTTTCCACTTTTAGGAATTCACACTTCACATCCCAAAGCAAAACCCAATTACCAACAAATGGGTCAAAGGAAGGATGATGAAGCTGCTTCTTCTGTTCCTTATGTGAAAGAAAATGGAAGAAAGAATTTCAGTTATTCAGAGCCTCGAAGATCAGCATATGTAGTCCACCGTACTGTCAATGTCAATCAAGAACCAAAGTTCAATAGATCTACAGGTGGGTTCCTGCTTACACTTGATTCTTCAAATGCCTCAAATACACCTGTCTGCTTTGTGCTGCTTTTGATTTTGTCTCTGCAGGTGAATATTAAGTTATTTGCGCTTAAATTTGCGCAAGAGCAAATTTGATCCAGAGTAATTTTCCTAAATAGATTGTGACAGTATCCATAGGTAAAAATGCAAATCTTTATAAAGCTTTACAACTAGTCACAGAATCACAGAATCACACAGAATCACAGAATGTCAGGGGCTGGAAGGGACTTCAAAAGATCATCTAGTCCAACCCCCCTGCCAGAGCACCCAGTAACAATGTACAGTGAAAGACAAAAACGGGTGGGGGGGCAATGTGTGGGCTGGGATCCTAGCGAGCGGTGGAGGAATGTGTATGAGGGAGCTCTGAGGGACAGAATAACTGATGTGCCATTTGCATTCCCGGTTACGGCAGTGCAGGGGGGGCCGAACCAGTGGGTGCCTTTTTGTTGGGACTTAATCAAGGAGGTTCGTAAATTGGTTGTGAATTTTGGGTTGCAAGCACTCTTTCCACAAGCCCTGTTAGATAATATTTTTGGGGGTCAGCTTTTGACACCCTGGGATTGTTGGCAGATGATTGATATGCTCTTAACACCGACTCAGTGGCCGTTGCGGCAGGATAGATGGTATAAGTTGTGCACACAAGAGTCACTAAAAAATATCGAAAGACAGGAGGGAGACCCGCTGTGTCTGACAACGTCTGAGCAAATGACTAGCCAAGGTCCGTTTGTGAATGTACAATTACAGGCTCGCCTACCTACAGAGGCTTCACAGCCAATAGGGCCCTTGGTGCTGTTGCCTCACGTGTCGACACAAAGGAAGGCGAGCAGCCAGGCAGCTTGGCAGCCTCTGCGCCAGAACAGCAGCGAGCGCCGGAGTGGACGGGGAAACAGCAGGAGAAGTAATGCTGTGGGACACAGCGGTCCAGTGTGTGCCCACTGATGTTAAAGGACCCTCAGGATACGGCTTGAGTGCACTTTGATTAGGTCGATCGTCAGCAACCAAGAAAGGACTGTTTGTGTTACCTGGCGTCATTGATGCAGACTGTACTGGACAACTACAGAGGATGGTGTGGACTCCCTCCCCACCAGTTAACACACCTGCAGCCAGTCGCATTGCTCAGCCAGTGCCTTTCACTGCGCAGATGCCTCGGGCCTTAACAAATGAAAGGGGGGAGGGTGGATTCAGCTCAACTGGATAGCCAGAGATTTTTTCACCTTAGACATCAGTCAGCGAAAGCCAACAATGATATTAAAGTTTATTCATCCTCACAGTCACAGCCAGCTGGAAGTTTGTGTACATGACATGCTAGCGGACACTGGAGCAGATGTGACAATACTTAGCCAACATCCCTGGCCACAGACCTGGCCTCTTACCAATCCCGCTCATGGACTGATGGGGGTGGGAGGAATTTCTACAACACAACAAAGCGCAGTGGTCCTTACCTGTGAGAATCCGGATGGGATTCGTTGTTCTGTGTGACCTTAGGTAGCACCTACACCCATTAGTATGTTGGAACGTGATGTGCTAAGTCAAATGAATGTTACCTCATCTAGCAATCCTCAGGGGTGTATGGAGCAGCCATTGAGGAGCGACCAATACTCAAATTGCAGTGGAAAACAGACACTTCAGTGTGGGTTGATCAATGGCCACTAACAACAGTAAAGGTCACTAAATTACAGGAATTGGTCACTGAACAATTAGCAAAGGGACATATTCAGTCTACAACCAGTGCCTGGAATACACCCGTATCTGTGATACCAAAAAAGAGTGGGAAATGGCGACTGCTACATGACTTAGGGAAAATCAGCGAGGTCATTGAGGACATGGGAGTCCTTCAGCCAGGGCTACCATCTCCCAGTATGATCCCTCAAAATTGGGAACTGTTAATAACAGACCTTAAGGATTGCTTCTTTACCATTCTGCTGGATGGAGAAGATGCGGAGAGGTTTGCATTTTCTGTTTCCAGTACGAACAAGGCCAGTCCCATGCAAAGATATCATTGGGTGGTATTACCACAAGGAATGAAAAATTTGCCCACCATGTGTCAAATTTATGTAAAATGGGCCCTATAACCTATTAGAAAAAAAAAAAAAATGGCCTCAATATATAATTTATCATTCTATGGATGATATTTTAATTGCCAGAGAGACAATTTCAAAGACTCAAAAGATTCAGGATCTTCCTGCCGCCTTGCAACACGGTGGTCTTCAAATTGCCCCTGGAAAGATTCAAACCGCAGAGCCTTGGAAGTATCTGGGATGGGAAATAACAAAAACAACAATTACATCCCAAAAGATACAGTTGTGAGTCCACATAGAAACATTGAATGGTGTTCAAAAGCTCCTTGGAGATATTAACTGGGTGTGTGATATTTGTGGAAAGAATGAATCAAACATGGAAGCGACAGCTACAAAAACAAAAAGGGGGAGAACCCCAGGCTACACCACATGAGAGGGTTCAGCAGGCAGTCTATGTAGGGAAGGGAAGGGAAGGGAAGGGAAGGGAAGGGAAGGGAAGGGAAGGGAAGGGAAGGGAAGGGAAAATAATATAATTTAATTTTATTTCATTTGCATGAAACCAAGCAGGAAAAATACTCAAGCTCTCATTAATTTCATTTGTCTTAGTATATATAGATATCTAAACAAGATATATATAGATATGTAAACAAGATGGCAAATTAGAGTTGTAAATGCATCTTTTATGGATTTACAAGAAAAAGAAGACAAAGATTCATTTATATGTGAAAAATACAATTTCTTCCATCATTTTAATGATGTTTTTTGAATCTAAAGAACACAATAAAAAGTGTGTATTCAATTCAGTTTTATGAAACAGAGAAAAATATATAACTTAAGTTAAAAACTCACTGTTAACTCTAAATATTAATATCAAATAAGCTACAAAGGACTCGATTATCTTGAAAAACTATTAGAAATCTTTCAAAAATGAAAGAATTTAAATACCTGTAAATCAGCTTTAGTTATCCCCCGTGAAAGAGAACTCTAAGCATGAAAAACAACTGACAAAAATTGTATTTTCATGATGCAGCTTTAGATATGCATTTGTATATTCATCATATTGTTCTACTATCTTTTTCTTTTTTTTGATTGTCATTGTTGAATTATAGATGACATTCTGACTGCCACATGTAACATATATGTTTTCCAAACGTGTAAGTAGTGTCAGTGATGACTGACTTACCTGCAATTGTGACTTCCAAGATCACAATTCAAACCAAGTGGAAAAGATTTGTGGGTCTTCCACTACCGACGCAGTATCAAATAAGTTCTTAAGCTACTTGGCATTGTATATTGGTACAAAAATGAAACATCATTTTTGTGAAGTCTGACAATATTGTAAACCTGAGTTCTAGAAAATCGTTCATTTATTTGTAATTCATGAAATATACTATTCTACTTCTCAGACTACTCTTTCTCTTACAAGGACTCGTGACTGAAAAATTATAGCTTGGTTAGAAATGACATATAGATGAAGGAGAAAGCAAAATATGAAGCATGAAATGGAATTGTCAACTAGAAACTACCAACTACCTCTTAGCATTGCTTATGTTTACTAGAAAGATATTTAGCAATTAGCATGTCACAGTCTGTCATTCTATTTGTGCTCCATAGCTGTACTTTCTATCTTGACAATAGAACTTGCTCTTTCTTTTTTATTTACATGCCATATTAGCATGGACACATCATTGCCTAGAACTCTGTTTACACTGGATATAGTTTGTTAATCTGTCAAGTATTGGCACGCAGATTGGTGAGAATTTATGTGTGATCATTTCAATTTGATTATAAAACATATCACACTAATCTCACTCTAAAAAAAAGACAGAAGTTCAAATCCTTGCTAATAATTTTTACCATATGGTTTTCAGATTGTGAATATTAAAGTTTTCTGCAAAACACTGTGTTTATATACAGAATTTTCCAGAAAATACCTTGTATTAAAAAAATAAAGAAATTGTAGTTGCATTTTTCAATTACTTTCAAAATAAATATTAATTTTTGCATCAGTAAAATATAAATAAGATATGTAATCCTCAAAATCACATATTTTTCCAATGAGAGAAGCAGCATCAAATCTTACCTGCAATTTTCAAACTTATAAAAGCAGTACCTGGATTTATATCTCATCTGACCCTAGAGAAAAGAGGGGAAGAGGAAGGGAGAAAAATGGAAAAGGAAGTGAAGGGAAAGGAAGGGAAGGCAAGGAAAAGCAAGGGGAAAGGAAGACTTCTAAAGTCCCATGTTTCTGAGCAGAAGATCTAATACAAATCTTGATGTAAAGTATCCAGTTAGATAGTTTATCACTTATTGCTTCAAGCAAAAACAGTTGTTATTTTTACACCAAACATCATGCTAGGAAGTATCATCAGCCTGTTCTTAGCATCGTTACTACTTTTAAGTTATGCACACTTGAAGAGCAGACGTTAATCAGCCTGGATTTTGGGAGTTTAGGATTCAGATTCTTTTCTATTCAAACTTTTTCCATACCATTTGCGTCATGCTCAGGCCCCACATAATACATATTTAACCATTCCCATCATATTCAATTCTCATTACCAAAACCTCTTATTACAAACACTCACATCTCAATCTACATACTTAAACCATCTCTATACCCAACCAATACATTGTCATCAACTACTATCCCCAGTCCTTTAACAGATAGATGAAGTAAATGACCACCAGAGGTCACAAAAGACCACCGAGGGGAGAAAAGACCCTAACCCTAATTTTATTACGCAGGCTGGGACTATGTAAATGAATTCCAGGAACCCATTACCATAAGACTACCCTTTCTAAGAAATATAATGAATATGTATGTTTAGCCTGCATATAAACTATGTACCTAGCTTACATCGGTACACACATTTGGAGGAGTGATCCCCTGTGTGTCCAGTGCCGCAAAATAAAGAATGCCTGCTTAATAACTTTGGTTATTGAGTTTTTCAATGCGTCAGTTTGGCACCTCATCTGGGACAGACTCTCCTCTGATGCAGAATCCGCTGAGAAAGAGACTCCCTGGGTGCCCCCGGGATTTCCTGTTAGGATTCCTCGACTCACCCGGTGTGGGATCATTCCTCAAGGAGAATGGGCATGCCTGCCATCAGCAAGACTATGTGGGAATAAATTAGGCCGTGGGCAATGACCTTGAAGTATGCTTGAGAACACCAAAGGAGGAAGCAAAGCAGTGAAGCAAGAAGATAAAGAAGTACAAAGTAGAGATAACCAGGATGGAGGGTGGTGATGGAGGCGGTGTAGGATAGCCCATTATGTATTGGCTTAAGAGGCATGAACAGCTTGTGTATAAACATGTAGAACCAATAGTAAGTGAGCATGTGTGTGAACAGGAAATTTTAGTCTATAAATTAAGCTGCAATTTGATAATAAAGCGGCTTTGCATTATAACTCTCATAGAGTTGTGGAAGTCCATTATTCTCCTCAACCCGGCTCACTGTGGGAGCAGACAAGGACCATCCTGGTGAGTCATTCTTTTTGGAAGTTTGTTTTTTGTTTGGGAGGTATACCTTTGGTTTTTGAGGGTAAGCGTAATATGTAGGAGACGTCCTACGAAGGGTACCATATGCCAGATATTTTACTATCTTGAGCATACTTGGTATTTGCATGCATACTTGGTTTTGGTATTTGTATGCATACTTGGGTCCGGACCATAAGATTTATGGATTTATTGGTATTTTGGACTACTGGAATGGCATATGGACTCTGATTGTGCATGATCCACATTATTTTAACTGCTCATGTTATTTTATTGTGTGGTTAAGTTGTTATCATTGTTTGGTAAACTTAAATCACCATTATTGCTGTTAAGTAATGTATGAGTGAACTGAGTGTGCTTGAGATGCAGCAGGGCTGCAAAGTGAGTGTGGAGTTCCGATCCGTGGTTCCGCTATCCAGCGAGGGGTACGGCTGGCGACGAACAAAGTGATTGTAGCTTGCTTGGTGATTCACGGGACTTTTGACTTTTGGACTGAAGAAAAAAAACCTAACCGGTTGGATAAATTGTATCTAGTTATCTGCTATACATCAGGAATTAAGCCCAGCTGCCCCCAGCCCCTCTGTTGTCTGAGGATCTGCTGGAACACAAGGGGGTTTGATTTCTGCTAAATTTGGGAATATAAATTGGACGAAAGGAAAATGATATAGTGGTACAAGACCCCTTTGAACTAATGTAGTGTCTGGTTATTGTTTTGTGTATTACTGTTTTGAGTGTGTTTGTATCGTCGTGTTTTGGGTTTGTGTTCTTTTTGACGATTTCTGAACAATCACAGAATGGAGAAACTTTAAAGACTATTAATGTATTGATATAAGTTCGGGGCTAGTTACAAGCTATCTTTGCGTTAGCATTAGGAAAGGATAGGCAAGAGAGAGAAAGATACATGGACAGCACAGGCACGGGAAGGATAGTGACTGCCTCCCTGAGCTCTTCTCTAAGAGAGAAGAGTAAACTGGGGAGGATGAGAGCCAGGAGACAGGGCGGACAGGGAATTAGAAAAACAAAAGGAGCCAGCCAGGAAGGTTTGTTGAAATTGGGATCAGCAACAGGAGAAGGGATTTATAGCTTTAGAACGAGAAAAGGGAGGACTATGAAACTCTGTAGGAGGAAGGAGAGGCATGTTGGGTGTAAAGCAGTGTGCATGTTGTAACGAGGACAGACATTGGAACGCCCAAAGCGCAGGCAGGCTCTGACTGCAGAAGCAGATTGATGGGGCCTGGGGCATCTACCTTAGTGGATCCACTGGTTAAAATAAAGTTGGGGAAACAGGATCTGAATGCTAACTAATGCTACTAAAGACTGCTGGATTTGGACTGCCTTACCTAAGGGAGACATGAGGCTGCCTCTACACGGGGTGGCCTCAACGGCTTAATTTTGAAGAGCAACCTCTTCTGTAGCCTAAAGTCAAGGTGTCAGGCCCATAGACTTTGGACCTGTGAATGAGCATCCAGGTGTAGTTTGGAGAGAGCATAAGAAGTCATGGCTTGCAGCTTTCTTTTGGGAGCAATCCTTAGACATTTGCGATTTTTGGAATCAGCCCGATGGAAAAAATCCTGGTTTATTTTTGAAGAGCAACCTCTTCTGTCACCTAAAGTGAAGGTGTCAGGGCGATAGTCTTTGTAGCTGTGAATGGGCATCCAGGAGTAGCTTAGTCAGGTCATGAGAAGTTGGGGCTAGCAGCTTTCTTTTGGGACAAATCCTTAGATGTTTGCGATTTTTGGAATCGCCCAGGTTGAAAAAATCCTGTTTTATTTTTGAAGAGCAACCTCTTCTGTAGCCTAAAGACAAGGTGTCAGACCCTTTGTCTTTGGACCTGTGAATGTGCATCCAGGTGTAGTTTGGAGACAGGATAAGAAGTCGTGGCTTGCAGCTTTCTTTTCGGAGCAATGCTTACATGTTTGCAACTTTTGGAATCGTCCCAGTGGAAATAATCCAGGTTTAATTTTGAAGAATAAGCTCTTTTGCAGCCTAAAGACAAGGTGTCAAGCCCATAGTCTTTGGACCTGTGAATGGGCATCCAGGAGTTGCTTAGTTAGGTCATGAGCACACGGGGCTGTCAGCTTTCTTTGGCAGCAATCCTAAGACACTTGCGATTTTGGGAATCGTCCCGGTTGAAAAAATGCAGGCTTATTTTTGGAAGAGCAACCTCTTCTGTAGCCTAACGTCAAGGTATAAGGCCCATAGTCTTTGGAGCTGTGAATGGGCACCCAGGAGTAGCTTAGTCAGGTCATGAGATGTTGGGCCTAGCAGCTTTCTTCTGGGAGCAATGCTTAGATGTTTGCAACTTTTGGAATCGTCCCGGTGGAAATAATCCTGGTTTATTTTTGAACAGCAACCTCTTCTGTAGACTAACGTCAAGGTGTCAGGGCCATAGTTTTTGGAGCTCTGAATGGGCATCCAGGAGTAGCTTTGTCAGGTCATGAGAAGTCGGGGTGGGCAGCTTTCTTTAGGGAGCAATTCTTAGATGCTTGCTATTTTTGGAATCGTCCCGGTGGATGAAATGCAGGCTTATTTTTGAAGAGCGAACTCTTCTGTATCCTAAATTCAAGGTGTCAGGCCCATAGACTTTGGACTTGTGAATAAGCATCCAGGTGTAGTTTGGAGCAAGCACAATAAATCGGGGCTAGCAGCTTTCTTTTGGGAGCAATCCTTAAACATTTGCAATTTTTGGAATCGGCCCGATGGAAAAAATCCTAGTTTATTTTTGAAGATCAACCTCTTCTGTAGCCTAAAGACAAGGTGTCAGGCCCATAGTCTTTGGAGCTGTTAATGGGCACGCAGGAGTAACTTAGTCAGATCATGAGAAGTCTGGGCTTGCATCTTTCTTTTTTGGAGCAATACTTAGACGTTTGCGATTTTTTTAATTGACCAGGTTTAAGAAATCCCGGCTTATTTTTGAAGAGCAACCTTTTCTGTAGCCTAAAATCAAGGTGTCAGGGCCATAGTCTTTGGAGCTGTGAATGGGCATCCAGAAATAATTTAGTCAGGTTATGAGAACTCAGGGCTAGCAGCTTTCTTTTGGGAGCAATCCTTAGAAGTTTGCGATTTTTGGAATCAACCCGAAAGAAAAAATCCTGGTTTATTTTTGCAGAGCAAACTCTTCTGTAGTCTAAAGTCAACGTGTCAGGCCCATAGTCTTTGGAGCTGTGAATTGGCATCCAGGAGCATCTTAGTCAGGTCATGAGGACACGGGACTGGCAGCTTTCTTTTGGGAGCAATCCTTAGACATTTGCAATTTTTGGAATCATCCCGGCTGAAAAAATGCAGGTTTATTTCTGAAGAGCAACCTTTTCTGTAGCCTAAAGTCATTTGTCATTTTTTGGCTGTGCCTCAGAATTGCGAATTGAGCACTTTTGACATACACCACCCCTCACAGCCTATTTGCAAGGGGGTAAGTGCGAGTCCTTTCTGCAGTGAGGGAGAGGCACTGGGAAGAGAAGATTCAGCAAGGACATTCTGGGCTAGCACCTTTCCTGAGGGAGCTAAGGCGAGAAGTTTGTCATTTTTGACCGTGCCTCAGAATCGCGAATGGAGCACTTTTGACAAACACCACCTTGCACAGCCTATTTGCAAGGGGGGCAGCGGGCGGGGCTGCCGGCAGCGCTCCGTCCTTCCTCCCGCTCCTCCTTGGTCAACAGCGGCGCCCGCAGCCTCCGTCCGGCACTGCACTCAACGAGCGCTGCTCAGCGTTGCCAGACCGGACTTTACCTTGTGTTTTGTTTGCTAATATTTTTTTTTTTTTTTAATTTTGTAACATGATGCGTAGAATATCTGGAACCTAATCTTTGAAAGCACAATCTTCATCTCACATTCACATGTTTTTGTCGTGCTTGGATGACTTTTCCCTCACCCTTTCAGTAGATCAGAAGAGAGTTACACATCCGTATGAATTACCCACATCCCGACCAATAGAACAATGCAACGATGAAGGTCCTTTCTCAAAGGGAGACCGCTAATTTCCTGCATTTACTTTTCTCTAAGCCAGTCTTCTCTTTAACGATGCGTGATGATGTGTAGCATATTATAAGCCTTATACAGTTCGTCCAACAGCGCAATCCCCACCATAGATTTTTGTAGCAGTCATGCTTGGGTGACGTGTACAGCCATAGGAAAAGAAAATAGGTTCTGAAATTTAAAGCGTTATATTCAGACACAAACACACACACGAAAAACCATAAATATCAGGCTCATTATCCCAGTCGCCAGGAATTTTGCTTTAACTACTTCATTTCATACGGAACACTCTTCTTATTAACTGCAGCAGCATCACTGCCTGGTTTCCCGATATTTGCCTATTCTCAACACTATTGTTGAACTAGATAGCTGCAATGCAACGCTTAAGTGAAGTCACTGACATAATGGCTACATCATTACTCTGTCAGAACAACTACAGATGCAGCTAATACTAAGAAAAGAAAGTTAACGGACTGTAACAGATTATTTCCATTAATAATTACCCACATCAATTTAAGTTTTCGGGTTTTTTTTCTAGATCATACACATTTCTTCAACCATTAACTCAACAGTTTGAACGACCCGGAAGACGCTTTCCTACTGTCAGAAATCAAAGTGTAAGGGACAGCAACTTGTGAATAAAATGTTCATCTAATCATTGAATTTTCATGTTGGTCGGACAGCTTTACAACAAAACACAGTAGGACAAAAGAACAAAACAAATAGAGCTGCACACCCTAAACTATGATGAGAATTTATAAATGTCCAAATTCAAGTGCCCAGTGGTTGCCATGTGTGTATTCCCGTGTTGTTGTGAATACGCTCTCAGAATAGGAGAATGAAACCGTTCCTTGTAAAGAGAGAGACACAATTATTGCATCAACTGCCCCAGAAACCGAATTCCTTGGCTTAATATTCCCCTATCAACTCAGTCTACTAGTTCCAACTACCTTTCCTTGGGAGAAGTCAAAGGAAATACAAATATTTTTTTTCGTTCTCCTATAATTATATTTCACACTACCACCTGTGTATGAAACAGATTAAGAATGGAAAAAACCAAAAGAAAACCAACAAACAAGAAAAAAACCCCACACACAACAAAACCAGCCAGAAAGAAAAGAGAAAAAAAGATAAATAACTGCATATAATAGAAATGTCAGAACAAATCAACCCATGCCACCTGGGCTAGTATTATGCAGAAGTCTTATCCCAAAAGATGGGCAACGCTCTCCTTCAACAGGGAGAAAGAAGCCATAACTTCTACTTCCACAGAGAAAACACGCTCATTTGTAGAAAGAAAAATCTCCACAACCAAGTGTAAGTCTCTTTTTCCCAATTCTGTCATAAAGAATCGTTAATTTACGTATTCACCATGCCTAACTCATACGAGAGTTGTAGTGGAGAACTCTCAGCAGAACCTGCGACCACTGAAAAACCAAAAAGTGCCGTCGCTACCTACCTGCTCTCAGTGGCAGGGGGATAGCCAGATTCTTTCTTCAGTCCTTCCTTCACGCACTCAGGGACCAGCGCTCCCCATGAACACCACCCAGGAAAAGGTCAGCGAAAAAGAACACGGAGATGCAGAAAAGTTGAAAGAGAAGGGCACGACCACGAGTGGTTACCCACCTGCGGTGCGTCGGGGTCCAGCGAGGACGGGTCTCCCGCGTCGACGGCGTTGCTGCCGTTGCTGTTCGGGCTCGGCTTCCCGCAGGGCTCCCCGACCAGCAGCTCCTCCGCCGCCAGGCTGGGCAGCGGCGGCTGCGGCAGCCAAGCGGCCTCGGCCAGGGCGCGTCCCGGCGCCACGCACAGGTTGTAGGAGTAGGGCAAGGTGCCCTCGAAACACACCTGGATCTGTTCCTGTGTGGCATGCTGTAGGTGATCCTGCTCTGGCAGGAGGGTTGGACTCAATGATCTCCAGAGGTCCCTTCCAACCCCTAACATTTTATGATTTTGTGATTTGTCCAGCGTGCTTAAGATATTCCATTTCTTAAGTACTGTTTAGTGTCAGAGTATGCTGTATGAATAAAGCTTGCAGATATTAGAGTGTTTAGTACACAGGACACTCTTCCAAGCTAAGGTAAGCCTCCCTGTGATCCAACACCAAGACAGCTGCAGGGCATCACTTTGATCAAATTTAAGATATCAGAAGCAGATTAGCCTTTAAAAATGAAAAGACAATAAACATATTATATTTGCATAGTCATTGTGCCTATGGCCTGAGTCTCTGAGGGGCCTCCATGGGGGCTTCCTCTGGTGTTCTCTGGCAGTCCCTAGTGACTGCTAAAATGGGTATCTCTTAGTGTGTCTTCTGTGTCCATATATGGTCCTTATCCTGGCTTATCACTTTGTTCACAGAGTTCTCAAGGTCCTTATCTTGACTTCAACTAGTTCACAATGGTTTATCTTCACTTCTCCAGGAAGAATCAATCACACTTGCGGAGTTTATGTCCTTAAGTGCATTCTTGTCTGAGGCCCCTTTACAACATCCAGGATGTAACATTCACACTTGTGAAAATTATGTCCTTGCCTGAGGCCCCTTAAACTATGTCAGAGAAATCTAATTAAGACCACAAGTCTGGAGAAGGACACCAGCAGAACAGATTTCTTTCCACATCTATGAGATTTTCTCCCTTGGCTTTGTCACAACAATCCTCCTATACTTTAATAAATGAAATAAAACTCTTTCCAATAGTTTCTTATTCTTGTGAAAGTGCCATCATCATCTGGTAATATTTCTTCAGTCAAGTCTGAATGTGTGGTTTACACTTCAAAACTGAGGGAAATTATGTCAAAGATGATGCTGAACTTCCATGCTAAAGTATTTTGGGATATTTTTTGGAAAAAAAATCCAGCCTAGTAATAAATTCATCCTTAACTTGAAGTTTCTTAACTCTTTAAAATCAACGGACTTCCTAAGCATACGTGTGAACTAGGCTAGAAAACAGAATGTGTAGAAGTCCTGTGAAAAAGCAACACCTTACAGATCCAAACCACCCAGTTATACATTGTACAGGTGTTCTGACTATGAGTACACAGCAAATTCGTACGCAGGGATTACCTCTCTCTACTTCAAGCTTACAGTGGTGGTGATCAAATGGAGCACCCTGGCTGCATGGGATGAGATTTCCATGCCACCAGTACAAAGTAGCCAGAAAAGAAGATCATTTACCAATTAGTCTAGTTTGAGAGAGTGGTTTTGTGTAAAAGACAAATCCAAATTAATAGGGGCTCTGTAGACTTCTTTCCGTAGATGTGTTCATCCCTGCAATTTACAGACTATCACAGAATGAAGGAAATAAGTTTTTCCAGACAGCTCTTATTAAAATAATGGCGATTGTAGCAAAATACACCATACTTGAGAGAGTTATTCATTCATTTCCTCTCTAAGGGGCCTTCCCTTTTGGCTGCCTGCACTATCCGCTGGGCTATTGTAGTACTCAAAAGTCTCATCCTCCCATCTGATACAAACTGTCAGTTCTTATATGGAAAATCACAGATTTTCATCCATTGAGACTTTAGTCTGAGAGAGTTAGGTCATGAACTTGCAAACAAGTGTAATTGTTCAAATGTTGATGCACCAAGAAAACTCTGACATAGTGGCCATCACAGAAAGGTGGTGGGATGCCACACGTGACTGGAGTGCCACAGTCGAAGGCTACATGCTCTTCAGGAGGGACAGACAGGGAAGTAAGGGTGGTGGAGTGGCCCTGTATGTTAGAGAATGTCAGGAAACCTCAGAAATCAATATAGGGACGACGGGGTTGAGTCTGTTTGGCTTAGGTTAAGGGCTAATAAGGCTGATACAGTGGTAGGAGTCTGCTATAGACCCCCCAATCAAAGCAGTAAAGTGGATGAAGCTTTCTATAAGCAGCTGAGAGAAATCTCACAGTCACTTGCTGTTGTGCTTGTGGGGGACTTGAACCTCCCAGACATCTGCTGGGAATACAACACAGCAGAGGGAGCAATCCAAGAAGTTCCTGGAATGTGTGGAGGACAACTTTTTCACGCAGCTGGTAAATGAGCCAACCAGGGAAGGTGCCCTCCTGGACCAGGTCTCCCCTCAGCCTCCTTTGCTCCAGGCTCAACCAGCCCAGGGCCCTCAGCCCCTGTGGCCAGGTCACTGCCGGGCCTTGGGAACACGTTTCAGAGGCTGTGCTGTGGTCTCCCAGCCCCTGCTGGTGGATGGGAAAGGCTCGGGCAGGAAGCAGATGTTCCTGAGCATCAGCTCTGCCCTGCACTGTTGGTATTTATAGGCAGGGTGGGGTTGTCGTGACTGTGCAGCTCCTCAGGGGCCGAGAAGCGATGGTAAGAGTTGGGATCCATCTGATCCAGATGGCAAGGCATCGTTGCCAGCTGTGGGGGGCTCTAGACTGGGTTTGTTGGGGGATGGAGCCTGCAAACCAGGCGAGAAGCACAGGATGGAGGGAGACACTTGGCTGTCTGTGAGAAGGGAGCCTCCTGGGCTTCTCCAGAGCAGCTCTGCCCTTGCACCTCCCCGGGGCACAGGGGCCAGCCCGGCAGGCCTGTGTGCGCCCCTGTTCCACCTGGCAGCGGGATCGGCACCCACGGCTCCGGGCCCCGGTGACGGGCGCTCACCCTGCGGGGTTGGGGGCAGCAGAATCCCGGGGCGCTGGGGGAGTGGAGAGCTTGGGGCGGCAACCGGAGCAAGGGCTGGGTCTGTGCCGAGGGGCAGCCTCTGGAGCCCGCAGAGCTGCGCTGTGCCGCTGGCCACGACTCGGCTGGAGTTGTCCCCTGGGGTCAGGGGGACGTCGGGGTGGGTGTTGGCTGCACACCGGCCGGTTGGGAGCAGGAGGTGGATGAACCTGGTTTAGACAATGGGGAAGAGCCTTCTGGATGGAGAGTGGGTTCTGACTCTGCCCTCCCGGGTGATCTAGGGCACAGCCAGGCTAGGAGATGTCTGGAATTGCTGGAGGACAACTTTCTGAGCCGGGTCCTGGACAAAGTGGCTGGAGGAGATCTAGCAGAGCGAAGAGAGCTGACTGGGAACGTGACCGGTGGTGCACAGGGGCACATTTGGTTTCAGTGACCTCAAAATGAGTTGAAGATCCTATGGGAGAGGAAGAAGGCGAGTAGAAGGCTAAAGCTGCCTGGCTTTGGCTGCTTCTGACGCCTGGAATCCCACGGGAATCTCTCCTGTAGAGCAGAGGAACCCGGGAGAGCTGGTTGATCTTCAAGAGCAACCTTCTTGGAGCGTGAAGACATGCAGAAAGCCAAGCAGGTGTGGCAGGAGGCCAGGCTGACCATCCTGCTGAGCCAACGCCAGGGAAAGTCCCGTGGAAGGAAAGTGTGGGGCCAGGGCACCCGGGGGAAAGGCCCAGGAGCATCCCGTGGGCGAGCGAGGGTGGAATTAGAAGAGCTTCTCTTCCCTTCTGCTCTCCACGAGGAGCTTCTCCGGTCGAACGCCTTTAGGAGCTTGCACCGCGGTCGTGCCCAGTGAGGAACTGGTGCAAAGTGCTGTGGGTGCTCCAGGAATGGGCGAGCTGGGACTTGTCAGGGGCAGAAGACAGTGCCCGTGGCGGAGATCCGTGGGTGAGGAGCAGCAGGTGCCCTGAAGTTCCTCCTCGGTGGAACCCCAGCAGCCCGTGGCCTCTCTCCCAGCTGCAGAGGAAGAAGGTGACCGCGCAGACGGGCACTGAGATGGTGGGGGTCTGGGGGCCCTTCCCCAGCACGCCGTGCAGGGTGAGCCTGCCCGAGAGCGGCACCTCGGAGCTGGAGGAATCTACAACCCACAGGGCTCTGACTTCACCCCTGCTGGGCCACAGCCAGCTCGTGTCCTCCTGCTCTGGGTGTCCTGCCTTCCAGCGCGGTGGGAACGGAGGGGCTGGGTTGCCCAGCCGGAGACCAGGGCGAGGGGAAACTTCCCTCTGCTTCAGACTCCCTCTTGGAACGCCTGTGCCACTCTGCTCTTCCCAAAGTCCCTTGCCTCAAGTCACCTGCCGCGTTTGGAAAGGGCTGAAGTTCTTGTGGCTGTTGGACTTGAGCAGAACTCAACAAGATTGTACGGGAGGAGCACATCAGAGAGGGCTTCCAGGGCTGCACGTGGTGCCTCATGTAGCTCTCTGGTTTCTCTAAGCAGAGAGATGTGGCAGTGCAGTGAGGTCTGGGCAGGGAATCCAACTGAAACAATGCTGTGAAGAGACCTTCAAGGTCATCCAGTCCAACCATTGACCCAGCACTGCCAGGGCACCACTGACCCATGGCCCTCAGCACCACAGCTCCACGGGGGGCTTGGAAACCCCTCCAGCTCAATCTGTGAAAGTATCCTTGGATGGTGTGCCCAAGGGGAGGTGTGAGTCACCCGAGATCCATGGATGGATGTGACACAGGGAAGACACGGAGTCTTGATAATTAAGCAGCATGCAAGGTCTAGCTGATAAACTAGCCTCTTGCTTATTCTTTATATCAGCCTTTTATATGTTTTCTGCACAAAACTATCACATATATCAATCAGGGTGAGGTCTTTCATCTCTTTGCTTTGACTCCCAGAACTTCCCGTTCTACTTCTTCATACACATTCTTCCTTTCTGTGACTGTCTTCAGTCACGCACATGCAGTCAAACTGTCTTCTGCTTTTTCCTCATTCAGACATGAGACCACAATCACTCATCTTTGACCTGTGTCAACCATCAACCCTGAGATATATTACATTGTTTTCCATTCTAAATATACAGCCAAGTGGTATATAATTATAGGATTTATATAGATACAGCTGGATTACATTGATCAATAATAACACAGCCAGCTGGCTTTAGAGGAACTCCTTTGTTCTTCACTTAATGGAGCAGCCAGCTGCTTCAGCCTTCTGCCACAGGGAGGGCTCAACTGCCAGGCCCACTGCTCTGGGAAGAACCAATTCCTCTGGCTCTTAGGCAGGACCCCATTTATACCCTAGTCAAGGGTGCACTGTGGTCATTCTGATTGGTTGAGGGCACAAGCCCAGACAAGTCCAGCCCCTGAGCCTGTTTACTAAGGGGTCCTGACCCCGAGATGCTAGTTAAGCACCGTGAGGTACAGCTTAATGGCAGAGGTGTCAAACTGCTCTGGCCAAGGTGCCAAACTGCTCCACCACAGCTTATTTGCTTTGTCTGTTTTGTCTGTTTGAGGAGCTGCACCTTCCACAGTGTTATGTGGCAATGGACAGGCTTCTATTTCCTCTTGATGATGCCTTCTTTTCTGTGGCATGGTCATTATTGTTGTTGGGGAGTTTTCTATTGTACCCCTTGAGGTGAATTAAACACGTTTGTGATTAAATATAAAGAGATTTAATGAGCAATGCATTGGGCAGAGTCCTACCACCATAAACATTGTTTTCTATAAGGAGTCTGCAAAGGTACATAATGAGCCTAGTCCTCATATATGCTTGCACCAGCACCAGTCCTAAGCATCTTCATCAGGTGCCTCAGCCTGGTGTTTGTTTCATACCCCAGTGCCAGCTCTGATGATCAAAAGTATCTCATGATCACTCATATTCCACATCTGTTACAAGACAATGCTGCAACATTTCTTATCAGCAAACTTCACTCCACTACGTGGAATCTTTTTGTCTCTGGCATTCCTGGTTCTGCAGTCGGGCCTTCTTACTCTCCATACCAGATCATTCCTTAGTCAGGAATTAGCATTGCTGAGCAATTACAGTTTGAATTTCCCCTTCACTGTGCTATTTACTCTTTTAAGAAAGAATATAGGCAGTTAGGCTATGAAAACTTGCTCTTTCAAATCTCATTAAATCATGGCTCCATTCCTCACCTAAGTGAATAGAAAAACTTTCCACATTATAGCTTAAACCACTGTTGTTTTCCATTACATTTGGGAACAAGGCACTTCAAGAAAATAATTTGTCTTCTTACTCACCACAGCTTCCTGTTAGTAGATGAAAATGAGAATGCTCAACCAAGACAAAGTATGAGTAGGTTTTCAGCGAGAGTGCAGTAGAACTGTTACCAAAAATAGTAACTAAGAAAACTTCCCAAACCAAATGATAGTTTAGAAAACTAACATTGGTTTATTACAGTGCTGGGTGCTTGAGGGATCGCTCCTAACATGCACACCCACTGAGATTGTGCTATATTTATACACAAAATTAGCAGAGTTAGTAATTTATGAAGCTCACCCTCTTTACAGTGAGTGGCTAGTAATTTACATACAATTTGGATAAGGACACATGGATCTTGAGTTTTCTTATCAAGTTAGCAATGCACACAAAACCTCCTAAAACATCCTGAAAATGTCTTCTTCAAGGCCTAATTGTTTAATGGTGTCCCTAGTTAAAGGATACCAGATGTTGGTTCTTCTGATTAGGAATAAGTGTTATCTACTTGTCAGACAGCAGTTTTCAAGTCAGTCTTCAACAGGGACTAAATTGTTTAAGTCTCTGGTGTCGCTATTTATACCGGGAATGAAGAGATGCAGCAACACAAAATCAGTAAAGAGAGAGCCAGGAGAGGAAGAAGAAGAAGACACCAAGTGCAAAGTCTGTTCACACCATGTCTTTGGTTTCTCCTCACTGGAAAATTCACGTACAAGTCCCTGGAACTCTACCACTGAGCAGTGAGGCAGGACCACCATAAATGTCCTAATGTCCGCTGTAAACCTCCCCTGGTGCAACTTCAGCCCATTACCTCTTGTCCTATAGCTAGTTACTTGCAAAAAGAGACCAACACCCACCCCACATCAACCTCCTTTCTGGTAGTTGTAGAGAGTGATAAGGTCTCCCCTCAGCCTCCTCTTCTCCAGACTAAACAACCCCAGCTCCCTCAGCCCCTCCTCCTAAGACACGTTCTCCAGTGCCCTCGCCAGATTCGTTGCCCTCCTCTCTACCTGCTCCAGAACCTCAATGTCTTTCTCACGCTGCGCCACCCAAAACTGAACACAGTACTCGAGGTGCAGCCTCACCAGTGCCCAGTCAAAGGGCACGGCCACTTCTCTGCTCCTGCTGAGTACACCGTATTTGATACAGGCCAGGATGCTGTTGGCCTTCTTGGCCACCTGGGCACACTGCTGGCTCCTGTTCAGCCGGCTGTCAAGCAGCACCCCCAGGTCCTTTGCTGCCAGACAACTTTCCAGCCACTCTCCCCCAAGCCTGTAGCTTTGCCTGGGGTTGTTGTGACTGAAGAGCAGGACCCGGCACTTGACCTTGTTAAACCTCATGACATGGACCTCAGCACACTGATCCAGCCTGTTCAGAACTCTCTGCGGAGCCTTCCTACCCTCGAGCAGATCAACACTACCACTCAATTTGGTGTTGTCTGCAAGCCTGCTGAGGGTTCCCATCCATAGTTTTGAGAAAGATATTAAGCAAGACTCCCTGGGACCGGCCATCCAGCCAGTGATTGATCCAGCAGAGCGTATGACCATCCAGGCCTCAGGAGGCAGGTTTGTTATGAGGATGCTGTGGGGAACAGCACCAAAGGCTTTCCTGAATCCAGGTAAACAACGTCCACAGCCTTTCCCTCATCCACCAAGCGAGTCACCTTGTCCTCAAAGGAGATGAGGTCAGTTAAGCAGGACCTGCCCTTCACAAACCCGTGCTGACTGGGCCTGTTGCCCTGGTTGTCCTGTCAGTGGTGTGTTATGACAGTCATGATGATTTGTTCCATGACCATCCCTGGCACCCAGGTCAGACCGACAGGTCCGTAGGTGTCTGGATGTTCCTTCTGGTCCTTCGTCTAGACGGACATCACATTCCTTCTAGATGGGTAGGCAGACGCTGCAGAGGGAGCTGGACAGGCTGGATTGAGAGCTGAGGCCAACAGAATGAAGTTCAGATCGGCATCACAATTGCTCATCTCCAGTCTCTTGGGACCTCCCCAGTCAGCCAGGACTGCTGAGAAATCATGAGGAGTGTCTTGGTGAGAACATCTGCCAGCTACTTCAGCACTCTTGAGTGTAAGCCATGTGGCCCCATAGACTTGTGTATGTCTAGGTGGTGCAGCAGGTCACGAAGCATTTTCTCTTGCATTATGGAGGCCTCCTTCTGTTCCCCATCCCTGTCTTCCAGCTGGAGGGGGTGGCTACCCAGCAGACAAGTACTCCTGCAATTAAAGGCTGAGGCAAAGAAGGCATTAAGTACCTCAGCCTTTTCCTCATCCCTTGTCACTATGGTTCCCCCTGCATCCACTAAAGGATGAAGATTCTCCCTGGTCCCCCTTTTGCTGTTGCTGTATTTATAGAAGCATGTTTTATTGTCTTTTATGGCCATAGCTATGCTGACTTGTAGGTGGGCTTTGGCTCTCTAATTTTTTCCCTGCAGAGCTTCCCTGTGTCATTGTAGTCCTTCTGATCGGCCGCTCCCTTTTCCAAAAGCCGTAAAGTCTCCTCGTGTTCCTGAGTTCCAGCCAGAGTTCTCCATTCAGCCAGGCTGGTCTTCTGCCCCACCAGCCTGTCTTCTGGGACATGGGGGTGGCCTGATCCAGCACTTTTAAGATTTCCCTCTTGAAAAATGCCCAGCCTTCCTGGTCTCCTTTGTCCTTCAGGACAGCCTCCTGAGGAGCACTGCCAAGTAGCCTCCTGAACAGGCCAGAGTCTGCCTTGTTGACCTTCTCCTTGATTCTTAGCTATAGACACTGAACACTGTCATCACCGTCATTAAGTTGTTGTCACGGTTTAGGGTCAGGGCAGCCCCTTAGACCTATAACAGATGCTCTCTGCTAACCCCCCTCCCTCCCCAAAGGGGAAGAAAAGGGGGAGCTTGAAGCCATGATGCACCAGGAAAACTATGACATAGTGGCTATCACAGAAACGTGGTGGGATGCCTCATATAACTGGAGTGTCACGATCGATGGCTACAAGCTCTTCAGGAAGGGTGGACAAGGAAGGAGAGGCAATGCAGTGGCCCTGTATGTTAGAGGATGCTATGAGAGCTTGGAAATCAAGTACAGTGATGATGGGGTTGAGAGTGTTTGTTTAAGGGCCAATAAATCTGATATTACTGTGGGAGTCTGCTTATAGACCTCCCAACCAAAGCAGTGAGGTGGATGAAGCTTTCTATAAGCAGTTGGGAGAAATCTCGCTATCACTTGCCGTTGTCCATGTGGGGGACTTTAATCTCCCAAGTATCTGCTGGCAATACAACACAGCAGAGAGGGAACAATCCAAGAGGTTCCTGCAACGTGTGGAGGATAACTTCCTCACACAGCTGGTAAGTGAGCTGACCAGCTAAGGTGCCCTCCTGGACCTGCTTCTTGTGAACAGGGAAGAACTTGTGGGGGAAGTAAAGGTTGGAGGCCATCTAGGGCACAGTGATCATGAGATGATTGAGTTTTCAATCCTTGGAGAAACAAGGAGAGGGGTTAGTAAAATTGTCACCTTAAGACTTCCGGAGGTCAAACTTTGATCTGTTCAGGAGACTGATTGACAGAGTCCCTTGGGAGGCTGTCCTGAAGGATATAGGAGTCCAGGAAGGCTGGACATACTTCAAGAGAGAAGTCTTAAAGTCACAGGAGCAGGCTGTCCCTCTGTGCCAAAAAACAAGTAGGTGGGTAAGGAGATCACTCTGGCTAAATAGGGACCTTTGGCTGGACCTCAAGAACAAAAGGAGAGTCTATGACCTTTGGAAGAGGGGGCAGGTGTCTCATGAAGACTATAAAGATGTAGCGAAGCAATGCAGGGAGAAAATTAGGAGAGCCGAAGTGCAGTTAGAGCTCAAAGTAGATACAGCTGTTACGGACAATAAAAAATGTTTCTATAAATTCATTAACAGCAAAAGGAGGATTAGGGAAAATCTCCATCCTTTATTGGATGCAGAGTAACACAGGATGAGGAAAAGGCTGAGGTGCTCAGTCTTTAGCAGTGGAACTAGCTGTTTCTGGACACCCAGCCTCGTGAGCTAGAAGACAGGGAGGGGAAGCAAAATGAGGTCACTGCATTTAAATAGGAAGTGGTCAGTGATCTGCTACACCACTTGGATGCGCACAAGTCTATGGGACCAGAGGGGTTACACCCAAGAGTGCTTAAAGAGTTGGCAGACATGCTCGCCAAGCCACTTGCCATTATTTACCTGACGTCCTGGCTAACTGGGGAGGTCCCCATGGACTGGAGGGTAGCAAATGTAACACCCATCTACAAGAAAGGGAGAAAAGAGGATCCGGGAAACTATAGACCTGTCAGTGTGACCTTGTACCAGGGAAGGTCATGGAGCAGATCATCTTGAGTGCCATTACGCCATATGGAGGACAACAAGGGGGTCAGGCCCAGTCAACATGGGTTTATGAAAGGCAGGTCCTGCGTGTCTATAACAAGATGACCTGACTATTGGAAAAGGGAAAGGCTGTGGATATTGTCTACCTAGACTTTTGAAAAGCATTTGACACTGTTTCCCACAGAATTCCCACAGAAAAACTGGCTCCTCATGGCCTAGATGAGCATATGATCTGCTGGATCAAGGACTGCCTGGATGAACGGGCCCAAAGAGTGGTGGTTGATGGAGTTAAATCCAGGTGGTGGATGGTCAAAAGTGGTGTTCCTCAGGGCTCAGTGTTGGGACCATTTCTGTTTAACATCTTTATTGATGATCTCGATAAGGACATAGAGTATATTATCAGTAAGTTCTCAGATGACACCAAGTTAGGCGGGCGTGTTGATCTGCATAAGGATAGGGAGGCCCTACAGAGAGACTTGGGTGGATTGGACCGATGGGCCAACGTTAACAGTATGCACTTCAACAAGGCCAAGTGCTGGGTTCTGCACTTGAGCCACAACAACCCCATGCAATGCTACAGGCTTGGGGAAGTGTGGTTGGAGAGCTGTCTGGTAGAAAAGGACCTGGGGGTTCTGATTGACAAGTGTCTGAATATGAGCCAGCAGTGTGCCCAGGTGGTCAAGAAAGCCAATGGCATCCTGGCTTGTATTAGAAATAGTGTGAGCAGCAGAAGTAGGGAGGTGATTGTCCCCCTGTACACATTGTGGGGGAGTGAGACTGTCTGTAAAAGTTCAGCAAGTGCAGTATGAGCAATCATGGGTGAATGTTTATACCCCTGTGGGAGTCATAGAATCATAGAATAGCTTAGGCTGGAAGGGACCTTAGAGATCATCTAATCCAATCTCCCCACCATGGGCAGGGATGCCTCTCAACTAGGCTAGGTTGCTCAAGGCCTCATCCAACCTGGCCTTGAACACCTCCAGGGAGGGGGAATACACAACCCCTCTGGGCAATCTATTCCAGATTCTCACCACCCTCATACTGAAGAGCTTTTACCTAAGATCCAATCTAAACCTATTTTCCTTAGTTTCCCTCAGTGTTCCCTCAGTCTGTTAAAAGTATATTGTATACCTTCCCAAGTGAAAACAAAATTCTCTTTATCCTTCACCTGTAAGGGGACCATAAAGAACATATCTTTTATATCTAGTGCTGACATTCATGAGTGTGCAGCTGCTTGTAGTGTGGCTATCAGAGTTGCAATATTGGGTACTTCAGCCATTAGTGGGGCTATGTTGGCATTTAAGTGCTGGTAATCAATTGTTAGATGCCATCTGGTTTTCAGACACTTCCCATATTTCCTTCTTCTCCTTACCCCCTTCTGTGCCCTTGCCCTCTTGTGAATTTCCTCTTCCCCAAGTGCTTGGGAAAAGCAGCTGCTAAAATTGCAGCATTTTGCTTTCTGACTTTTAATTTCTTTCTGTTTCTCCTTCTCCAAATCTTCCCTGTTATTGTATGCTTTGTGCACAATCTATATAAACTGAGATACCGACATTCAAGACATGCCATCTACTTTCTGCATCTTTCTTCTTATATCTGGTGCTGACTGTCTCACAAACAGTAGTAAAAGTCACTTTATTAGCTTCATAGTCTCTCATTCTCCTCCCAAGCTTTTTCCAGCACCATTCTCTTTTCCTTAGTCTGAAATGAGGTATTCAGCAAGACCTGCACATCTTTCCAGTCTGGACTATGATTTTCAACTATCAGTTTAAAAGACCAATACATTCTCTCTGGACCCAGCAGACTCCTTCCAATTCATTAAATCTAAGGTTGAAAAAGGAACTTTCACAAATACAGGCTCTCTCCATCTAGTCCCACTGCCTGGTGTAGCAGAGCCAGAATGACAGGATTCTGTTGTGCCTGGGTTCTGCTTGCAAAGGCGCTAAGCTTTTCAACACTCCTTTCCCAACCACTGACAATGCTATCCTGATCTCTATCTGAAGGAATCAACGATTGCACATCCTCTACCTCATCTTCCATTTTCAAAACATTTTTTTCCAATACTACAAGCAGAACAATGTGGGAGATGAGCTGAGCAGTCAGTGAGGCAGCAATACAGATCTGTTGATCTTAAAACCATGGGAAAGAACATTGTAGTTAGGGAAGGTAAACATTGTAACTGCAGAAGCTAAACAGCCTTGAGTTAAAGATAAGGAGAATGTTGAGGAGTTGCAATGCTAAAAATAGCAACCAGAACAGGGGTATATAAGCGCACTTGTCTGTAAAATAAAGGTCTTCGTTTCTGCACCAAAATGGAGTCCAATACCTTTACCATGTGCACAAAGTTTAGGAAAATACCTTTGCCTATTTATTACCTTATGCAATATCTCTTTATTAGACGTCGCACCTTTGGGTTGCTCACGTGCTCCAGATGGGGAGATTTACTCACAGTGTCCTCAGAACAACCATTTGGTACTCGCTTGGAGTCCAGAGAGCAGCTTGTCCCCACTGCCAGCTGACAAGATGATACGGGCAAGGCCTCAAAGCTGTCCCACCTGGGTAGCCAGAAAAATGTCCAAAAGAAGCGGGTTCGTCACCCAGTGTGCAATAAATCCAATTCTCACACACTCAGGAGAGACATTGCTAATTTATTTCAGGGTTGCACAAGCCTGGGTGCTCAGTGCTTTCCTACAAATCAAGCACACCAGACAAGACTGTCTGTGCTATATTTATTACAGAGTTAGTAATTTACAAGCCCACCCTCTTTATGATGATTGGTTAGTAATTTACATACAATTATAGTACTGCTGACTCCATGCTTCCACTACTACGCATGCTCAGGGGAAGGGTCTTCACATTGTCATGGATTCACAATATGTTGCTGGGTTGGTGCAGTGCATTGAGCGTGCACTGCTTAAAGAAGTCACTAACGTGCTCTTGTTTGAAAAAGTGAAAGCATTATAGCACTTTGTGGGAAATAGTTTTTTTTTTTTTTTTTTAATTTAAGGGCAACCCTCAGCACTGGCCTCGACCCTGCTGTGCTCGCTGCTGGCACTGGCAGCCCTGGGAGCCGCTTGGCTGCTGGCCCCAGATCAGCTGCTTCCAGAAGGGGTTTTTCTGGCACCTCTAGAGTGGCCCTGGCTGGCCCTGGGGTGGCCCTAGGGCTTGCAGGAGGGATGAACGGACCCTGGGGCCGAGGCACAATGGGGGTTGCTGGTGGCATGTGCTTGACATGTGCTTGGTGTGATCATGCTGTGGAGCTGTGAGGGACCTGTTGGGATGCAGCACAGGGAGGAGTTTCACCCACCAGTTTGCAAAATAACTTGTGCTGTCCGTGGAGTTGAGCCTGGATTCCTGCATCTTCTTTTTGCTGCCTGCTGAGCCTCGTCCCTGCATCTTGCCTTCTTTTCCCCTCTCCTGGAGGCAGCACCCATCCAGAGGCAGTGGCCCAGGGGTGCTGGGATTATTCAGCATCTGTCCCAGCATGCAAGGCAGGCTTGGTGTCCTGTACTAGATCCTACAGCCCTTGCACCTCCATCCTGCTGATGGTGGGGATGGGGCTGTGCCATCATCCCTATAGCTCCTGCTGCTTGTTCCTGCCATGTGCAAGTCCCAGATGTGAGGCTGGGCTGAAGGATGATGCTGTGGCCTGTGGCTCCATCTTTGGTGGGGGCCTTCAGCCAGCACACCCCAACCCCAGTGGCAGGGAATATGGACCACCCCATATCCCCATTTCAGCTCAGAACATCTCCCAGCTCTGGGACTTTCAGACCAGCAGGTGGAGATGCACAGTAATTTGCTGTGAATGGGGAATGTACACCCAGCATTTGCTCATTTAATGCCTGAACCGGGAACGTACACCCCGTGTTTGCTCATATAATGCCTGGACTGAGAACATACACCTGGTGTTTGGTCAGCTAACAGCCTCCATCCTGGCTATGCCGATGGGTTTGGAGCAGCCAAGTGTCCTTTTAGCTCTAGTCAGGAGCAGAGAAGGGGCAACAGGATCTTTCTTCACCCTGGCAGGCAGGTGGGAGGACACAGTACAGCCTCTAAGCTGGGTTAAGCCTGGCACAAGTTTTTACCTCAGTGCTGCAGAAAAGGGTGTCCTTGTGTGATCCCAGGGCCCACTCCATCTCCCCACAAGCCTGATACTTTAAATGCCAGCAGGGTGCTTGGGCTGGGACATGGGAGTGTGAAGCTGGACACCCTGCTGAGAAATTGCCTTCTACCTCTTTTGTCCTTTTGGTGTTGTTGAGAAAAGAGAATAGGATGAGGGTTGCTATCAGCAGCATGATAGAAATCCTGAGTGAAGACTTTGCTGCCATTAGTCTCAGGGTTTGGCCATGGGGATTTTGAGATGCATTGGGTGCCTTGATCCCTTGGCCAGAACTATCCTTTTTCATGTGTCTGTGGGTGTACAATGCTGCACCTGGGCTCAGCCCAGCTGCATCACTGGGGGAAACTGAGGCAGGGCATCAGGTGGCAGCAACCTCCTGGCTGGGGATTGCTGAATGAGTTTTAGAAGCCTGACTGGTTTTTGTTTGTTTTTTTTTTCTTTTTTTTAAGTGATACTATTTAATTCACCTCACTGTGACCAGCTGCTGATGTCCCCCCTCATTCTGTTTATCTGCATCCTAAAAAGAGGAGGAAAGGAAAAAACAACTTAGAACCTAGCTGGGTCCCCAGAGAGCATCCCCAAGGTTGCGTCAATGCATCCCAGCTCCATGCCCTCCTGTAGCCCCCCCATGCTCTATCCAGGAGGCAGACAGCAGGCTGTGGCCTGATCCCAGGATACGATCGGCGAAGGAAGGGGGGCTTACATGCCATAACCTGATTTTTTTTTTCATCTCCTGCAATTGCCTGGCCAAAATAGCCCATGATGGGTGTGCGAAAGAATTGGCGAGCTGCCGGTGTGTTCCTCTCCCGTGCGGCGCCTGTCACTGCTGTCGTACGAGCATCCCATCCATCTGGAAAAGGTCACTCTTGCTAATCTAATCAGAGTCTTTTATTATTAAATACATGGCTCTACTAACAAGCTGCCCCCCAGGGAGGGAGGGAGATGGTTGCTCCTGGTGTGGGACGTGCTGTGGTTGGGCCAGGGGCCCCAGCAGGGCCCTTGGGGACGGGGCCCCTCCCAGGGCGCTTGTCTCCATGCGCTGGTGGAAAGAGAAAAGTTTCAATGATGTCAAGCCAGGCCGGGGTTTTTTAATATTAAACACAGCAGAGCTTCAAGCCAAATTATTTTAAATAAAACCCATCCATGCACAGTTTGTATACCAGTACTGCTTGTTTCTGTACACTTCTAGGAAAATAATAAATATATGGATAGAGGAAAAGCTGTAGAGGCTATCAGAGGGGAGGGAAAGTAGTGCTTGATTTGGGATCTGACAACTGATAAATTAATCATTGAAATGTATTGTTCTTTATGGTGGTCAGTTGTAAATAGTTTTTATGTTCACAGAGCTATCTTACTAGTGTTAGATGTTACTACTCCTGCTAAATCCTAGTGTTAGGGAAAAAAGTTGTTAGTAATTGATATGCCAGATTAGTCTGTAGGATACTTTCATGCGGATTTGGAATTTGAGTGGCTGAATTTTCATACCTCAGGAAAGTGAAAATGTCCAACACAAACTAAAAGCAGATGTATATTTTATATTCCCCCCTGTTATTTATGAGATATTTTAACAATGATTGTCTCGGGGAGGGGGACAGGGGTATACAGAAGACTTGCATAAAGTCACCCATTCTATTCATATGATAATAATTAGGGAATCTAAGTAACAGACCTGCCTCATCCAACTTGTTAGTGCCAAAAACATTGTACTACTTAAGCTGAAATGTATATCAGCAATTCTGAATTGAGTTATGGAAATCAAAATATTATGTACCAAGAACTCTCTTCAGCTGACATACTTCCTTACAGAATTACTTTGTTCACAGAAGACTAGTCTCACGTGGTTTACAATTAAGAGTTATTAAACTAGTTCATGAGGAAAACTGCATTATCTGTGCTCTGAGTATACGTGATGGTTTTTCCCTTCTTTTGCCTTTATGCCGGGAAAAAAAAAATTAAATATAGCTCTATTTTCTTGTCTTGATATTGTGTCTTTCTCCTTACCCTGATAGCATGATTGTACTATTATCATTAAAAATAATATGATGACTGACAATTTGTAGGCCTTGCTGGTTTTAATCCATCATTTAGCCTTTCTTGTGTGAAACTCCAGGATAATTAGAACAGTATCATACAAAGTGTTCATCTAACTTGCACGTTGTTTTTCTTAAGTGTGTTCTGACCTAAGAAAGTGTGGAATAACTACTGAAGGTGACTTATTGAGGCTAAAGTTATATTCACGTCTTAATAGAAGGTACAGCACTAAGAAAACTTCCAGGGTGGAATGCAGATAATATACAAGGAATCTGTTCCATGGTAGTTCCCTAAGCAACATAACCTGTAACCTTGGATGTTAGCAATGCATGGGGAGCTTGGTACGCTGACTCTAAGACAAACAGCTCGGAGGGTGGAGTGAAGACACTGCGGCCAGGCTCTGTGATATCACTGCAGGGATGAGAACCTGATGGTCTTATGGAACTGATAAGATGCTACCCTGAGCCAGGAGTTTGTAATTTTTCTGTCAAAATCATGACCTCTGTCAAACTTTGCTCATTATAATCTTGTTATAATACCAAAACACACCTCCATCCCAAAGGCTAACTGCCTCCAAGGTGTAACCACCCCTCACTGAGTGTGTGCTCTGAATTTCTGCTAGTCATAGAATCGGGTTGGAAGGGACCTCTGGAGATCATTGAGTCCAACCCCCCTGCCAGCGCAGGAACACCTACGGCAGGCCACACAGGAACACATCCAGATGAGTCTGGATGTGTCTGTACCTTTAAAAGCAAAGCAAGGAGATTTTACACCAATCATAATAAAAGTATGCATGACTAGAGTCACTCAAGCTCCACCTGAAAATAAAAAATAGGAACAAAGTGTCTTAAGAAAGGGGGAATGTTACGGAAGATACCATCGCAAACTTGTTGACTTCTGGGATCACTTGATGGGCTGAGCCTTGCTTCCCCCCCATAGGGGCACCTATTGGGTGAGATTCCAACACTTGGTTATACCGAGTGCTTCCTCAAGAAAATTAGAAATCTCTATAGAGTTGGTTTTTAACTTAACACGTTTGTAGCCAGGCTGTATTATTTATATTTTTGATACTTGCACATGCTTTGCAGACAGTGTGTTTATCACTGGCAATCTAAAATGAGGGGTGTGAGGGGATCGAGTGCACCCTCAGCAAGTTTGCAGATGACAACAAATTGAGCAGGAGTGTCACAGAATCACACAGAACGTTAAGGGTTGGAAGGGACCTCAAAAGATCATCTAGTCCAACCCCCCTGCCAGAGCAGGACCACCTAGAGACTCTCTCTAGTATTTCCCTGTCCCTCTTGAACTGGGGAGGCCAGAACTGAACACAATACTCCAGATGTGGTCTCATTAGTGCAGAGTAGAGGGGGAGGAGAACCTCCCTGGACCTGCTGACCACACTCGTCTTTATGCACTCCAGGAAAGATGAAGGAGACTGAGCTGACTGACATGCACATGATTACATTCTGAGCATCTCCTCCCAATCAAGTTTGGATGTGAGAACTAATCTGTTTTCATAAAATTATTAGGGGATATTAGCAAAGCAGGATTACTTAGTGCATGCCTATTTAAGTTTGAATACAAGACTCTATGGCTAAAAGTATATAGTCTGAATTGAAAACCACTGTAGTGTCTCCATACATTAATAAGTTACAATTTCCTTTCAGCACAGAATAATCATGACTATGCGTATTTCAGTTTTTTTGTTCACAGCTCAATTATGAAAATACACAGTGCTGTGTAGGTGACCTCCTACTTCTGTTGCCACCGCCAAGGCCTTGGAGCTTGTGAGAAAGAGGATGTGCCGTTCTTGCATGGAACATTCCACATCTTTTCACAGAATATTAAGAATTTAAGTTGAAGACTTTGCTATTTTTACCTGGGAACAATTGAGTCTAAGGATAACTCTGGTGATTCATACAAAGACACCATTTGCTTTGCAGCCCATTCAGCATGTGGTATGGTAACTGCTTTTTTTCAGGGACTGCAGGTTTATTGAAAGCATCAATGCCTGTGGTCTTCTCTTACTTTGGTACATGACAAAATGCAAATTAAAACAGATAAACTGACACCTTTTATATATCCCTATAAAAAGTAAATGATAAAAATCTGAGTTCATCTTTTATAGGAGACTGTACAGTTATGCTTCTTATACTACAAATGAATATTGCTTTACTTGTTCTACTCAGATTAGTAAATTCTGAGTCTTTATGATGGCATCCTCCAACAAATTCTATTTTAAACAGGCTGGGTTTAACCTCATTGTTGTGAGGGCAGTAATTCAGCATAGTCACAACTTAATGATGAGAGCAGGTGTCAGGAAATGACAGATATATTCCAGTGCTGTAGGAGCAGGCACATGCTAAAGCAGCCTGCTCAAGGATCAGGTCTTCCACAATGTAATGGTAATGACTGGTAGAGTACAGATGTTCTTAAAATGAACCATTTTTCACTTCTTTGGCTTATAAGATGCTCGTACATCATTTAAAACCTTCTAACTTCCACATTTTACACAACTCTTTGTTGCAGCAATGCTTTCCTCGCAGGGAGGCAAATCATGCAGCACTGCCTGTACTGATCCCCCAAGAGGTGGATCAGGCATACAAACAATTTTGCAGGTTGAACTAACTAAAAGGCTTAAAACATGGGGTGACTGCTTTGAGTAGGAAGGTGTCTGTATTTGAGCTTTCCTACTCACTGCACTGGCTAAGGAAATTCTAGGTTTCCACTACTCTTTTCATAAGCTTCTCTTCCAGTATTTACACACCTACTATGTATTTTCCAAGTGTCTCTAAAACACATGCTCTACATAAAAAATAGAAATTCACTTTCACTTTGAAATGCTAGAATTTTCTTCTATTTCACATTGTTTATTAGAGATCTGACATTTACACTTATTTTCTAATTTGCATTTGGAAATGAGAACAGCTATAGCTACAAGAACAGAAATAATAAAATCCCTCCTCTTAAGGCAAATTCAGTGCAGTGCACACCAAAGGCATTATTAGCACTGATGAGGGGCAGGCTTGAGGACTTTGAAGCTTCAGTGCCCAGTTTCGAGATGCACCACTATTCATAGAATCATAGAATGGTAGGGGTTGGAAGGGACCTCTAAAGATCATTGAGTCCAACCCCCCTGCCAGAGCAGGATCACCCCGGGCAGGCCGCACAGGAACAGATCCAGGTGGGTCTTCAAAAGCCTCTAGAGAAGGAGACTCCACAAACTTTCTGGGCAGCCTGTTCCAGTGCTCTGTCATTCTCACAGTGAAGAAGTTTTTCCTCATGTTGAGGTGGAACTTGCTGTGTTTCACCTTGCTACCATTACCTCTCATCTTATCTCAGGGCACAACTGAAAAGAGACTGTCCTCTTCTACTTGATACCCACCCTTCAGATATTTGTGCACATTAGTAAGATCCGCTCTCAGTCTTCTCCAGGCTAAACAGCCCCAGGGCTCTCAGCCTTTCCTCATAAGAGAGATGTTCCAGTCCCTTCATTTATATTTTTTTTCTTTTTATAGCGTTGTATGGCAACGCTCGTCTTGGGAGCCAGCCATTTTGTGCGCCGCGCGCTTGCTGCGCGCTTGACGCCGCAGCCGCCGGCTCGCTCTCGGCCCCAGATGGAAGCGAAGACCTCGGAGCTGGGCACAGGCCGGGCTGTCGGGCCGGGCACCTAAAAAACCAGCACCTAAAAAAAACCCCTTCTCATCCCTGGGAGCCCGACCGGCTCCAGAGCCGCCCCTCGGCCCCGCGAGCGTAAGCGCGCGGAGCGTCCCGCGCCGGACACGGGCACCGTGCGTTGGAACTCGCCTATCCCAGCCTGGCAGCAATTAGTGTCGTCGTTGAGATATTGATTAGTATTGTTGTTAATATACCAATTAGTATTGTCATCAATAGATCGATTAGTATCGTCGTTAATGTGCCAATTAGTATCGTCATCAATAGATCAATCAGTATCGTCGTTAATGTGCCAATTAGTATCATCTATAGATCAATTGGTATCATTGTTAATATACCAATTAGTATCGTCAAGATATCGATTAGTATCGTAATCAATATATCAATTAGTGTCGTTATTAAAATATCGATTAGTATCGTTGCTAATACATCAATTAGTAATGTTGTTAATGTATCGATTAGTATCGTGGTCAATAGATTGATGAGTATAATCGTCAGTGTCTCGATTAGGATCGTTAATATATCAATTGGTATCGTTGTTAACGTGTCGATCGGTATTGTTATTAATGGATCGGTCGGTATCATTAACATATCAATTAGTATTGTTGTTAATAGATCAGTCAGGGTGGTTATTAGTGTATCAGTCAGGATCGTTGCTGATTGATCAGTCAGTATCCTTGCTAATCGATCAATGACGGGGCGGTGCTGGGAGGGACCCGGACGGTGTCGGAGCTGCTTGGATGCCCCGTGGGGATGGACAGAGAGACGGACGGACAGACAGATGGACGGATGGACAGACAGATGGACGGATGGACAGACAGATGGACGGATGGACAGACAGACAGACAGATGGACGGATGGACAGATGGACGGATGGACAGACGGACAGACAGATGGATGGACAGACAGACGGACGGACAGACAGATGGACGGATGGACAGACAGACAGACAGATGGATGGACAGACAGACGGACAGACAGACAGACGGATGGACAGACAGACAGACGGACAGACAGACAGACGGATGGACAGACAGACAGACGGACAGACAGACGGACGGATGGATGGACAGACAGACTGACAGACAGACGGATGGATGGACAGACGGATGGATGGACAGACAGACTGACAGACGGATGGATGGACAGACAGACTGACAGACAGACGGATGGATGGACAGACGGCCGGACAGGCGGCCGCGCTGCTCGGTCCCTGCCCACGTCGTGGGCCAGGTGGGGCGGCGGGGGCTGGGGTCAGCAGCTCCCCGCTCCTCCCGTCTCTTCTCCCCGGCTTCTGGCGCCGAAACGGTGGCTGCCGGTGACCCAGCCGGGCTGGCGCCGGGCACCGGGACGGCCCCGAGCGTCCCGGCCCAGGCCATGGCCGTGCTTCCAGCCGAGCACCTTCCCAGTCCCCGCCGGGTCTCTCCTCCCGGCCCAGCTGGGTGTCACCGGCCCTGGTGGCTGCTGGACGCTGTCCTTTGAGCTGACGCTGGGGACTGACGGCCCGTGGGCCGGGCCAGGCAGCCCCGGGGCAGCGAGGCTGGAGCCGAGGAGAGAAGGAGCCTCTGCTCTCGTGCTCTCGCCCGGCCCAGCCGATCCCCCCTGGCCGCCTCGGGAAGGTCTGTCCCGGGGCTGGGGAACCTCCGGCCGGACCCGTGGCCGCCGTGGCCTTGCCCTCGGGCTCCTCCCTCGGCCTCCCGCGAGCAGCAGCAGCGGCTCAGGTGGCACCTCCCGGTCTGGGTGGTGTCCAGAGGCAGAAATCCAGGGTTTCTGGCTGGTTTTTCTGCACTCCCAGCTCCCTCCAGGCTCCAGGGGAGTCTCGCTGGACAGCTGCTGGTTTCTCTGGTGAGACTTTTCCCCCCCCGGGTGCTGCTGAGGCAGGTTGGATGGCTCATCATCATCATCATCATCTCATCACCTTAATTGCAACCCAGGTAGCGGCCGGACCAAGCGATCGGTCGCATCGGAGCCAAGGAAGACAGGAGCGTTGGTTGAACGCGACGGAGGAGCCCCGGAGAGAACAGCAGGGGAAGGTTGGAACCTCGCAGTTAGTTAGAAGAACTGAGCTGAAAAGTAAAATCACTGAACAGAATTAGTTCTGTTCTCACTGAAACCAGGACATAGTGACATGGCCTTTTCTGCTCCTCACATTGCCCTGCCATCAAGTAGACTCGGGGTGCACAGGAAATCTAGAGAAATCTCAAATACAGACAGAAAGAAATGGAAAGGTGCTTCTTTACTTCAGAAGGCAAAACTGCAACTGGAAAAAGAAAAATTTACAGAACCATGTTTTCACGCCACTACAACATCTATATACATAGTAAGCAAAGACACATGTTCTTTAAAGGAAAGAACATCAGTTTGGACTTCCTTATATATTTCTTCTCATACTTATCAGTTTAGACTACCTGTAGTTTTACAGTTCTACATATCTGATCTACATACTTTGAAGAACTTTTATATAGGAGATGTAAGTAAAATGAGAAGAGTAAACAATATAAGCAAAGTGTTTCTGCTGTCCTAGAATGTATACAGTATTATGGAGAAGTTCCATTAAAAAGTTCTAGTCAAGAAGCTAAACTCCTCTGCTTCCCTGCAAACCAGTAAAAAAGTGCTCCCAACGAACCTTCTGGTTCACAGTTTGATAATCAGCAAGATTATCAGAAGAGAAGAACATTTTTCAGAGAACAAGTTATATCAAGTGTTTTAAATTTAGATATTCTTTCGTGCATGTCAAATCTGGATCTTATGGCAATAATCCTTAAGAGTCAGGTCACAAAAGATTTGACAGAAGACTTATCTTTCAAGGAAAGTGAAAGCAAGGAGAGGAAAAAAATGCAGAAAGGAGATGGCTTGAAAAGAGATGTTTGAAATTCTGGAGTACAAAAAGGTGCCTGTTTGGGCTTACATTATATTAGGTGCATTTCCATTTATATTATTTGAGATTCATCTGCAGTTAATGAAGGCTGTGTCATGTCACTCCCCCACAACAAATTTGCAAATAATTCAAAATAGATTTGCTAGCCAGGGTAAGAGAAGAAACCAGGAAGGATGCAGAAGGGAATTTGAAAAAGAACCAAAGACAGACAGTAATTTCAGTATAATTAAGGCTGAAAAACTTTTCACTAGCTTCACCAAAAAGCATGAAAAGTCACACAAAATTTCCTTCCCCCTCCAATTGTAATCTGACAGATGATTCTTTGGGAATCTTGATTTTCAAAGCTTTCAGAAGAAATTATCTAATTATATCTACATATCTCATCTTATAATCATTCAATAAACAGTCACTAAAACTTACAGTTAATGACTTGTCTTTTTTTCTCCCTTCTTCAAAAATGAACTCAAGTTACTTTATGCAATCAGAATATAGGACTACTTTTGAAAAATGGGGAAAAATACCTGAGCCAATACTTCTTAGGCCTTCTTCCTCCTACCTGCTCAGAAAACAAACCAACCAGCCCATTTAAAATTGTTCAGTCCCTCCTGCCTAGAAGAGTTCATAGAATCAGAGAATCATTAAGGTTGGAAAAGACCTCCAAGATCATCAAGTCCATCCTTCTACCCAACACCCCTATGACCACTAGACCATGTCCCATAGTGCCACATCCACCCATTTTTCGAAAACCTCCAGGGATGGTGACTCCACCACTTCCCTGGGCAGCCCGTTCCAATGCTTAACTACTCTTTCAGTAAATAAATTCTTCCTAATATCTCATCTGAACTTCCCCTGGTGCAACTTGTGGCCATTTCCTCTTGTCCTGTCGTTAGTTACTAGGGAGAAGAGACCAACATCAGCCTCATTACAACCTCCTTCCAGGTAGCTGTGGAGAGCAATAAGGTCTCCTCTCATCCTTCTCTTCTTCAGGCTAAACAATATCAGCTCCCTCAGCATCTCCTCATAAGACATGTTCTCCAATCCCCTCACCAGCTTCGTTGCCCTCCTCTGTACCCACTCCAGCACCTCAATGTCTTTCTTATACTGTGGTGCCCCAAACTGAACACAGTACTCGAGGTGCAGTCTCGCCAGTGCCAAGTACAGGGGCACGATCACTTCCTTCCTCCTGCTGTCCATGCCATTTCTGATACAGGCCAGGATGCTGTTGGCCTTCTTGGCCACCTGGACACACTGCTGGCTCATGTTCAGCCGGCTGTCAGCCAACACCCCCAGGTCCTTTTCTGCCAGGCAGCTTTCCAGCCACTCTTCCCCAAGCATGTAGCGTTGCCTGGGGTTGTTGCAACTGAAGTGCAGGACCCAGCATTTGGCCTTATCTGGTGCCATGTGAGCACTGGCAGTCATAACACAGGTGTGTTATCAACACCCTCCAGCTCCCAGTACTGCAGCATGGGGAAAAGTAGCTCAGCCAGACCCACTGCAATCATTTCAGGGTTATACAAACTGTTCTTAAATAATTAAAAGTTGGTTTGTGGCTTTTTCAGATTAATATGTTGTCTACATCTGCTGGCAGGGTGAAGGTTTGCTTTCTAGGCTGTACAGGTGAATATCTCAAAGATAGAAAATTAATGCAGAATATTTCTCTTTAAAAATAAAACTTTTTATTTTAAATGAGTAGATAGTAGCTGCATGTCAGATGGTGAATCTACCTGCTGCTAAATAATTGGTTTTTGCCCATGTTTTCTTCATTGTAGTCTGCGGTTAGCTTTACTAAATGAAGCAAAAGAGGTGAGAGCAGCAGGATTGCGAGCCCTCCGCTATCTCATTCGAGACTCCAGTATTCTTCAGAAGGTGCTAAAGTTGAAAGTGGATTACTTGATAGCCAGGTTATTTTCCTTTCCTTCCTTGTTGTAATTGTACAATTGTAAATCACTTGGGTTTTTTCATGGTTGAGACAGGTGAGAAAAGGTGTTTTCATATCCTTTTACATACTTGATATGTAACTTTATAAAAGTAAATTTTCTTCAATATGAATAATGTCCCTCTTTAAAAATCAAGAGATAATACATCACACCAGCTAATCCAAATAAAATGTCCTAATATATGATATACTATAAGTAAAAAATTAGACAAATTAAAGATGTTTTTGAACTGTAAATGCCACTAATCATAAACTAATCTGTGGTGTTATTAGAAGGTTGAAAGCTCAGTAATTTTCATATCTTAAGTTTGTTTTATAGGGATTGTTCTGATTCTTTGTATTATCATAGTGCTTCAAAGCCTCTAGTACAAAGTCAGGGGAAAAAAAGTTGTTCATGGCTAAGAATTTGTAATTTAAGTATAACCTATGACACAACAGAAGAATACCAAAGGACAAACTAATAATGAGATAATAAGATCAGTATGTTGAGTAGATCTAAATATTATAATTTCTAGTGCTTCCTTTGTTAAAAATCTTGTTGTATTTAAATACTATATGGATTTAAATGTGTGTGATTCTGTTTATAAATATACACACATAGTAAATTTTAGTGTGCTGTTTAATTTTGTTGGAGCAAAACTACTTTTCTGATCTGAGAATACACCCAAACTCTTGTTTATGTGAAACATTGCAAACACTGTTTAGTTTCTTTTGAAATGACAAATGCAACTAGCTCAGAAAATATTTGTTGAGGCCATTATGCCTTGTGACTGTATATTTGAGAATGCTCTAGTGATTTATTTTAATGAAGATAACTGGAAAAAATATAAAATGAAGCTAATTGACCAATCATAATGAGTATGCTTGCTGAAAGGCAGAATTTTTAAACTGTCAATTATAATATTATTCTGTTTGTTCAGTTGCATAAATATTAATGCAAGATGTTAACAGCACTAACTTTCACCTTAACTGTTATAAACAAAATGTGTTTTTTAATTTCTTTTAGGTGTATTGACATACAGCAGAGCAATGAAGTAGAAAGAACACAAGCACTTCGATTAGTCAGAAAGGTAACTAGGTATATATGGTCTTATCAGCTATGCCAGTCAGCTGTGCTGACTCCAGGGTTCGCCATCAACAGTTGTTTTTTTTTCCACACAGTCTCGAATACCTTACCTTACTTTATCATGTAAGAAGAAATCATAGCTTATAATTCAAAAGAGAGAAGGAGGGGTAGTGCTGAGACTTGTATTAATTTTACTTCGCTGAGAATCTTGAGCAGACTAAAATTAGCAGGTTTTTTTCTCCTTTGATAGAGATCAAACAGGACAAGATTTGGGAAAAAATGATCAAATTATGAATGCAAGGGTATAAGAACCATATTATTATGTTTCATCTAATGATTTAACTTTGTTGTATAGCGTGTTTAAGCATCCATAAATTAAGGATGGGAGATTTTCTTCCACTTGAGAAATGAGGCAAATTGCCATTGCAGGAATAATCAGTTGAAACTCTTTATCCATAAAGGTTGATGCTATCTGTAGTTCTTTTATCAAATACACAATAAGACATAGTTAGTTTGGGGTGGTTACTGTCCTGTGTACTTATGGGCGTGAGATGTTTGAAGTTGTGGTAGCTGCATTTCCAAGTTCATCCTAGAGTAATTGGCATATATACCTGTGTCTATCAATATGGCAAAACCATCATTAACAAATTCACAACAATTAGTAGGTCACTCTGGAAAACTGAAGTTGTTCACTGTGTATGCACCCAGAAATAACTTGTATGGCACAGTTATTCTAGATTAATATTATATTTATTATTTATATTATATTACATGTATTTTATATATCATGAGGGGGTTTTATATTTATATGTGTGTAAGATGCACATTTTAATATATTTCTACATAGAAATGGTATAGAATACACAATATAATTGAATATATGACAATATATTATGCAATTAAATAAAATGTGATAACATATGGTGAGGTGTCATATTATGATCCTGTATATGATCATAAATAACAACAATTTTATGTACAATACAAGGATGCCCCTTAAAGAGGAAGACAATATTTCTTATCAGACTTCCCTTCCATCACCAATACAAATATTCCCCTTCATGTTCAATTCCTCTCCACTTCCAACCACCCAGCTCCTGTAGATCTGGCTGGTGACGAGGAGTATGATTGTTATCGAAAACAGGATGCAACGCAACCCGATGTGAAACCAATCCTGGTGATTTTTTATGGTATTTTATTATATTCCCTTACAAAAGGCTCTTTGGTCACCTATATTTATAAGTCTGGATTCATTTTTCCTCCTGGAACGTCAGCCCAAGAGAAGATCAACACGCTCAGTGAACCATATTACCGTAGAAAGAGGTGGCAACTGGAATTTTTGTGGACCTGCGTTACCCACAGCACTCGAGATGATCATTGGCTGATTGCTTTTGATTAATTAATCAAAGTGTTCGGAACCATTCTCAGGTCTAGCTTGTAAGGGACAGAAAAGCGTCCTGGGGGTGAAGGGTTTGGGGTGAAATTATTCACGTTTAACTGAACTGAGGAACAGAAGATGTTGAGATGAAAATTATGAGGAAAAAAACCCCTCAAAAAACTCTGGAAAATAAACCAATGAAACTTTTTGTCACTAGAACACAGACACTAAATATGAATTTTCAACATATTTTAGTAAGAATGAAAAAAAAGCAACTTACTCGAGGGTGGGTTTTGTTTGTGCCCACCCATAAAGGTTGTGAACATCGTAGTGCCTCAAGGGGGAACCGTCTGGGAGCTGTTGCTCCCCTTCCATGCAGATCGTCTTGTAACTCAACCCCAACTCTCGCGAGCCCAACTCTGTCAGAAAGAGAACGACGACGCTCAGATTCCAGCAGCTTGCAGCCCATGAGAATTTTAACAAGTCCTTTTTTTGAATTAACTCTTTTTTCTCTTTAATTTGCATCATCTTAATCAGAGCTCGCTTCTTTCTACATAATTACATGGCCGTGTATTTTCTTCTAATGAAAAACTGTGGTTTAGGGTTTCTGAAATTGGGTCTGAAAATTCAGGAAATGCTGGATTAGAACTCCAAAATTCTGAAATTTGGGAAATGCTGAGGCTGGAATTCTGAAATTTCAGCCATGCTGCAATTTGACATCACAAATCTGGGAAATGCTGAAATTCCTGATCCTTCTGAGCAAGTATCTGGATCAGCCAGAGAAGCAGCCGCTCTGTCCTAGCTGCGCTCGTGGAAAAGGATCAACGAGCAAACAGAATATTGCCGGACTCGGAAAATACTGCAAATCTCTGTAAATACCACAGGTCAGCCCCTACTAGGAAAAAAATGGGGGAGAAAAGTCTGGTTTTGAACACTCAGCTGCCTGAATATTAAAATCTTTGAGTCCAACCATAAACCAGAGTGACCCAAAATACTGAAATGGTTTAGAGCAGCAATCAGACTCACGGGGGATGTATGGTGGGAAGTTGAGCTCTCGGTTTCTACAGCCACTGACGGCACCGTTCACGAAGCTCGCGGGTTCATTCATGTCCTGAAAACAAAAAAACCAATGAGACGGATGAACGAATTTCTCTAACCTGGGAAATTATTTTACACTGTGCCCCTAATATTCCATTCCTGTCATCAGGAGGGTGACCGAGAAAGTTAAATAGACAAGCAAATTCAGAAATTTCAGGACTGCTCACGACATTTTAATTTTAATCAGTAGAAATTTGTGGTTCAACAGACAAAGTTTTTTGATGAGAAATTCCCTTAAAAGGCAACTGGAAAAAAAAAATAAATCTCATTTCCCGGAGGGTAAAGCATCAGATTCATTGAGATTAATTGAAGGCAGAGGCTGCAGTTTTAGGAACTTCTTATTTTATATATATAAAATGTGTATTTTTCCGTCGCGTGGAGCAACGAGGCGACATGGAAGCACCAAGCCGGTTGGCCAGGCTGCCCCGGTGAAGCCGGCCGGGCGAGCCGCGATCCTTCGTTGAATCCACAACGCACACCCCTGAGCAGGCAGGACATGGAAGGGATGAAAGAACCGCTCGCTTCGGAGCAGTGCTGAATTCTGACAACTGACCCTTCTATCAAAATTAATCCATTGGAGCCGGAAAGAATTTCCAGTCTACCTGGTACGGGGCTGCTTTACATCTACAGAGATTTCTATCTCCAGGCTGCTTATTTACTTCACAAACCACCGGCTTGCTGGTTTGCCTCGCTGCCTAACAGACCACTTGGAATCATCACAACTGTGGAGTGAAGCCTTTCTTCTGTCAGAAGCCAGTCAGATCTGTTCACATCAGGCATTTCACACGAGTCCAGCTCAGCACTTCTCTCCTAACACCTGCACCACTTATTTAGCGCTTCCACTTCATCGGTGTCTCAGCCTCCATCTGCACACCAGGAGCTACAGACATTCTACGGACAGATCAGAGCTGATTCCTTGACCCAAACCAGTTATAGTCAAGATACAAGACACGAGTCGAGAGGTAAAAAACAGAGCAGAGAATCTAACAAAAACCACACACCAGCCAGTATGAGAGGATAGAACTTTCCTCCCAGGGAAATTCTGAGCTTCAAATTTAATTTTCCTCTAACAGAAGAACACGAAAACACCTGCTACTTGCAGCAAAAAAAGATCTGAACTTGCTTCAGCCCTTGCAGACAAGAGGTTTTCAACGTTCCTACGAACGAGTAACACCAAACCTGAGAACACCACCACGTATTTCAGTGTTACACACAACCCCCTGATACTCACCAATCACATGTAAATCTAAGCAACTTCTTCATCTGCAGCCTGCAATGGAAGTAAACCATGAGTAAAATGTGTTTCTTCTAAAGGTCTTCACGCTCCTGCAGTGTCTGCACCGTACGGCCAACTACAAAGTCATGTCCCTACCCCCTGCAACATGGCAAGGGGCAGAACTATGGCAGAGGTAAGGATACATCTGGGATTCGCAGAAAACTACCTGCACCATTTGCTTCCCAGTATGCTAAGGATTCATCTCCAAGACATGAAAATAATACTCTACGCCCCATCCTATTCACTGGTATTTCAAGAAGCAGCCTTGGAGCTCTCCATGTGCTTTCTACGATGACCCGTGAGAGGAACCACGATGGTATTTTGACAAGACACTACCAATTACCTACAGAAATTGCTGCTTTGTGTCAAAAAACCCCTCACCTCCTCACACTGAGTTGAAAGGCCATTCAATGAGAGAGGCATCTCTTGCCTGATCATATGGAAATGGGAAGCAGAGCTCCATGAAAGAGAAGCCTCAAACTGGAGATTCCTGGCAGAATTGCCTCTGAGGAACACAGAGCTGCTTTCACTTGTGCTTTGACACCACAAAATGAGAGCTAACACCGGTTGCTCCCTGCCTTTAAGGTTAGCTACCAGGAGGCAGCCTCAGTTCTTGGCCACTGTCTGCTCAGAGTCACACGGGACTGCAAGAAGACCTCCAGCCAACAGTGTGAGAATGTCCCTTATGCCACAATGCCTCACTGCTGTGGAAAACTCATCAATTAATATCAGTGAGACTTAATCCTCACTGACTACACGTCTAGTTGTGTTGGAATTCCAGCAACCTTTCAAACAGCAGGACTAGGGTACTCCTGGGATCAGCTGAGAAATTCCAGAGTAAAAAAGCTCAACAGTCCCAGGGCTTCACAGTCTTTCCAACCCATCAATTTCTGATAGTCACAGAGGTGTTAAGTTTCCTTTAATTAGATCCCAATCAGCTTGCTTGTGACGACTCACGCATTACTAAGGCAGCACATGACCCCTAAATATACCACACCTTTCAGCACAGAGATTGAGTCATTCTGCCCACTCTGAAGACATTCTTAGCGATGTGCACCAGGAGCATCCACTCAACTACTCTTTCAAAATCAGTGCATTTTATCTGATAGTTCAACAGTATGTTCTAGAGTCCCTCCCTGAAAATGGAGCTCCTTGCCACCAAATGCAGGCGGTACGCATGGACTGTCGTGGAATCAGAGAACAGTTCTGGCTGGAAGAGACCCTCAAGATCATCCAGTCCAGCCTTACTCCCAGCCCTATCAAACCCACTCAACCCTGTCCCTGAGCACAACATCTGCCCGGCTCTTAAACCCCTCCAGGGGGGGAGGGGTGTGCCAGAGCAGAAATTCCCCTGCTGCCCATGGTTAGATGGCACACTGACCCCCTTCAGCCCATGGAGATTAACAGTGCAGTAGATGCCTGACTGCAGCTCTTGGAGGACCCCACACTGGAGCAGGTGGCTGCACCTGAAGAAGACCATGATTCTGAGGGAAGACCATGCTGGAGCAGTCCATTACTAGAAAACTACACCCCGCAGAAGAGACCCACACTGGAGCACTTTTTGAAGAGCTGCAACCCCAAGGAAAGGACTCAGTCATAGAATCATAGAATCATTAATGTTGGAAAAGATCATCAAGTTCAACTGCCCAGCCCATTTCATCTCATCCTATTGCAAGTTACTTGGGTATAGAGACCAACATGCACCTTACTACAACCTCCTTTCAGGTAATTGTAGAGAGCAATAAGATCTTCCCTCAGCATCCTCTTCTTCAGACTAAACATTCCCAGTACCCTCAGCTGCTCCTCATAAGACATGTTCTCCAGATCCCTCAGCAGCTTTGTTGCCCTTCTCTGGACCCTTTCCAGCATCTCAATGTCTTTTTTATACTGTGGTGCCCAAAAGTGAACACAATACTCAAGCTGTACCTCACCAGTGCCAAGTTCAAGGGCACAATCACTTTTCTACTCCTGCTGGATACACTGTTTTTGATACAGGCCAGGATGCCTTTGGCCTTTTTGGCCACCTGGGCACACACGGCTCCCTGTGCAGGTCTGCCTCTTGTGGGAGAAAAGCCATGCTGGAGCAAGGGAAGCCTGTGAGGAGTCCTCCCCCTGAGAAGAAAGGAGAAGTATAAACAACCTGTGATGGGATAACTGTAACGCCCATTCCCTGTCCCCCTGTTCTATTGTGGGGGATGAGGCAGAGAATTCAGGAGCAAAGCTAACACTAGGAAGAAGGAAGTGGTGGGACAAAGGTAATATTAAGATTCCGTTGTACTTCTCACCATCTTACTCTGATTTGACTTGTAAATTGAAGGTGGTTTTGTTGCTTAAATTAAATTGATGTCTCTTTCCAAGCCAGGTTGTTTTTTGCTTGTAACCATAAGTGGTGAGTGAGACCTCCCTGTCCTTTGTTTGTCTTGATCTTTGAATATTTTTTTTTCATTTTCTCCTCCCCAAGGAGATTTTTTCTTTTTTTTTTTCATTTTTTCATTTTTTCATTTTCTTCCTTCCACCATGAGGGAAGTAAGAGTGGCTGTGTGATGTTTTGTTGCTGACTGTGTGGGCCTAAACCATGACAACAAGGCAGAGAAAATGGAACTTTCTGGACAGAGCAAGCAGAAGCACATATGTATATACTTATTACAGAGACCAGCAAAAAATTGTCTTTTAAAATCCTTGAGCTTGGATTATCATGTATCAATTATTAATTAGTATCAATTATTATCATGTGTCATGTGTCATGTGATGAAGTGATTACTGTAGACAAGCAATTTCTGAAGTGTAAAATATGACTGCTTTTGCGTTAACTATAAAAACAAAATAGATATAGGCAGTGTCTCTTCTTCACTGAGAGAAATACTAGGCCAGATTTTGACCCTATTTTCCTATCTGCAAATAGAAATTAAGACTGTACTGCATATATTTATTCTCATCAGTCTGCTGTTGGAAACACATCCAAACTAGTTCAGGAGTTATTAAATCATTCAAGATTCTTCTAATGAAATTATAAATTCTGTCTTTCATCCTATCAACTCTTCAAGCAGCAGATCATTCTCAGTCTTATCTACACAAAATCTGGGATCACAGGAGAAGCCTAAACTCCATTAAAACTGCTTTGACAGTTTTGGTTGATGAAATAAATGAATACAAAGATAATGTTATTTTACATCACTTGATTAGTATTTTTATGTCATATGTGTAAATAATAAACTTTCATAATAATTTTTGATTCAGAAAGAATAATGAGAGAATTTTTTGTTTATAACAGTTTTTCATCCTTTTTGGAAGGAAAAGGAAAAGGAAAATCAAAAAAGTTTTTACTCATCACAATAGGCAATAGCTGTGCTGCAGAGAGATGCAATGGTTCTCAAGATGTTTTTTTTTTCTCTGAGCAGAATAAAAAAAACTACTAACAGATTTCTCTTTTTTTTTTTTTTTTTTTTTTTTTTTTTTTGGTTACCGGGGGAGCGGGGATTAATTTTTTTTTTTTACTTTAAAGCGCTCGTGTTTTCATCCTTCCATCATAAATAATTACCACTGTTTTGTTTTTTCCTCTCAGAGTCTGGAAAGAGCAGTGAAAGAAAAGGCGGTCGATCTCGTTCCCATTCTCGTTCAGAATCCAGGTCTAGCTCAAAATCCCGATCTAGAAGGAAACGATCACACTCAAAACACAGGTAGGTATGGTTTTTATTTTGAACTAATTGATCATACTAGGGTTTTCATGAGTGGTGGTGGTTACTGACATTTCTTGCAGAGTTATAAGACAAGTCTCCCTGTAGAGAAGATCACTGACTTACACTGAGCAGATCAGAGTAACCAGGAACTGTGAACAGATCTCTTTCCCTCTGAATGCTAAATGTTTTCAGGATTACTTTCAGTTAATATGCGTTGGAAGACACTTTTTGTGCCATGTAGCATAACCTTTTCTATAGTTTCATAATCCATTTTGTGCCATGTATCATTTTGTAACCTGTACTTTAGAAAGAAATAGTTACCTGTATTTTGTGGATCAAACATGTAGCTTATTGTTAACTGAGCAGATAGACTGGCTGATTTTGTTAGTACAAAGTTCCTTATGTCCTGAACTTCTGAACATCGAGTTAATAAATGCAGTATTTTTATTTACTGTACTGTAAATGCAAAGCTATTGTTTTTAAAAGCAGAAGAAAAAGGTTTTAAGGCAGCTTTTGTTTCTTCAGATTTTGGTTGCTTTGCTATATTTGTTCAGTTCTGAAACAGGCTTTGGATTGTGGGAGGAAATAAAATTACTAGATCTTCCTTAAAGTATACCCATTAAGATTTTTTCCAAGAATTATAACATCTTGCTATGTGAGACGTACAAACACTTCCTGAAGTGGTTCTGGTTCTTTCAATGTCAGTGGTGTCTTTCGAGCATTTGTGTAATCAGTCTAGATGTAGATAGCTATGTTAAGTATAAAAAAAAGTAAAATTTCAGAATGTGTTTTATAGCTTGCACTTTAAAAAGGTGTTGTCAGTGTTGCAGCAGCAGCTCTGTTGCATCCTTTCATGCATTGTCTTTTAACAAGGCAGCTTGAATTCTTTTAGATAAAGGAAAGCTGGCCATAGAGACTTATCAATTACACTACCAAACAAATACAGTATGTGTGCAGGCTTCAGTTTTGCAATAGTGAGACACCACAGTACATATAATCTAAGGAGATCAAAATATTAGGTACCTTTTTAATGCGAGAAGAATCATTTCATCACGTCCTTATTGCTTGCTGCTCTGTTATTTCTCTAACTCAAGACATAACTGAAAAAACAATCTTTGTTTTCTATAACTGTAGTAATTTTCTTGCTATTTTATACTGAAACAAGCCAAATTGATTTTTAGAAGATAAACTTCAAGTTTTTACCTGTGGAAAACCTGTGCTTTAAACAACTGTTGATGGTTATGTTTTGCTTGGGTTTGCTATTTTTTTTACATGATTTACCACTGCTACTCTCCATTTTAAGACCACGCTATAAAAAGGCCACTCTAATCTGTTGAGGCAACTTCATCCCTAAGAAAAAAATTATCCTTACTACTTCCCTGTTCTACTGGGACACAAAAATGTTTTGATTGTTTTAATCTCTATGATATAAAATTTATTCAGTGTTTCACTTTGACTCTGTAATTAATTTGCCCTGTAGCTTGTTTGTATTTCTGTGCTGATAAGCAGAGTGAGGCAGTAAATAAAAAATAACTGCCTCCCCTCTCTTGTTATATATTACTCTGTGTGTCTTGAGCTGCAGAAGACAGATGGAGCAGGTACTTTTTGTACCCAGCTGTTCTTCAGGGTTTATTGGGTAATATACATGGCTTTTCTGTCTTTGGTAAGTTAAAATCTATGGTACCTTAACCTCTCAGACAAAGTGTCCGATGATGTGGATTTTTTGAAACCTAGCATTCAAAATCAGCTTTTTATTTTTGCTTTCCTAGGAAGTATGATTTTCCTAAATTAGGGAATATTTTGGAGAAAAGAAAAGAATATAGTAATTTTAGAAGTCTTATTTTCTTGATCAAATCTGTGACTATGTTTATCAGAATACTTGATCTGGATTTTTATTAGAGTATCTGCATGTTGTTTACATTGATTATTTATCATTATTCCATTCCTTGAGAATTCTTATAATTGAAATCCAAGTGATCAAATCCTTTCAACTGAAAAGGTGACTTGAGTAAATGCTGAACCACAGGTAGTAGTTTGCTTTGGTGGAGGGTGTTTTTTATGTGGGTGGTTGGGGTTTTTTGGGATGTTTGGTTTTGGGTTGTGCTGAGGGACGCGGCCGCCTGCGATCGCATCACAGCGGCCGGTCCGTTGGGGCCTGGTGGCCGTCGAGGCTTGACAGAGGGGGTGGGGCGTGTGGAGGCTGGGCCGCTGCTCTAGCCCTAGCATGACCTTGCTCCTTTTCCCGCTCAGAACGTTGGGGGGGGCGGGCAACTCGAACTGTTGGGCGCTACGAGCTCCTACCCGGTGTGGCGGCGCTGGCAGTGCGGGCCGATGGGGGTGGTAGGAAGGGGGCCAGAGGGAGCCACCTGCAGGGCTGACATGTAGTTGAGGCAGCCGCGAGAAGGCGTTTTAACGGGCCGTTAGCTGGAGCCTCGGCCCTAGCCGCTATGGCTGTAGAATGGGAGCCTGGGGCTACGGTCTGAATGCCGCCGACCGAGTGTGGTGTTGTGGAAATAGCGCCTGGTATGCTGTGAACTTTTTTTTTAAGGAAAGAGTTGTTGTATTATCTGACTTCTCGGGGGGGTGAAGTTTGCAGTTCTGCAGTGGGAAGTAATCACTGGAGGAGCAAAAGCTTTCTTTTCTGTATTTATAGAAATAATTCCTGGAAATTAATTATGCTGCATTTATTTAAAACATCACCGGACATGTAATGACAGTAGGCAGTCTTAATTCTTGAGCTGTCTGTATGCTTTGCTGCACAAATACTAATACTTGATGCCCTTGTAGAGGGAGAAAGCTTGCCTTCCTTATAAGGGGAGAAATAAACATTAAAAAGATGGGCCTGAGATTATTGGATTAACTTCTAACACAATTGACACACAGACATGGAAAGACTGTGCTAAAACCAGTTGATCAGTGGTTATCAAAGTGTTTATTTTTTTTTCAGCTCAGACTTAAACAACTTTTCCCAATAGGGGTGCAGATGCTTTGCAGTAAACTTGAAGTCTAGTAGAAATAAAATAGATTATTCCATTCAGCACAGGTTTTGAAAAAACTTTGCATTATCTTAAACTGTTCCCGCTGTGGTGTTTGTGAGAATTGTTGAAATATTTGGGTATGCAAATTTAAAACATTGTTTCACAAATGAATTAGACTAGACTCAGGTTGCAGTCTTAAAATAAGTTTATGGTTGTTTTGTTGGGGTTTTTTTGGTTTTGTTTTTTTTTTTTTGGGGGGTGTTTTTTTGTTTGGTTTTTTTTTTTTTACGGTTAACCATGGTTGCTCATGTACCAGTATAACCAGTAAAAAAACCCTCATCATGTTATCATGTTGTATCTAATGTGCTTAGCTGGCTTTTAACATTATATATATTTTCAGTGTAGATGTTCCTATTGTACATTTTCTGCACAAGCTCTTTCAACTATTGGTATGTTCTGAAGAAACTGCTAATATTTCAACAGTCTGTTACCATGTTTCGTTTAAAGTTTGCCTCCCTTTAGTTTAAATTCTTCCTACCAGAAGTAGCATCGGATTCTGGGCATCACTTTTTATGACTGAAGAAAATAGGTGAAGAGCATAGATTTCCCTCTCTAGAAATTGAAACTGATGTCATGGACTGTGCTCTGCGTAATAGTAAAACCAACTCTTATCTGGAAGTTGCTTGTTAATAAGGAACTTCTGGCATGCTATAGAAAATAGGAACATATTTGTTTCTAAGAATATCTAGGAAGGCAGTGGAAGAATATCTTGAGAGTAAAGCCTGTTGAGTCTCCCTTTTTTCTCAAGGTTGGCTTATAAAGTGACACCACCACCCCCAGACACTGAGGAGCAGTGCGTGAGCTGGCAAAGGCAGGATTTAGGAATAACCACAAAACCATGAATGAAATGCAAAGAGTAAATTTATTCTCATTACCTCACGGACCTGGGATCCCCAGAGTAGCACCTGGACAGAGGAACACAAGTGGGGGGACGCAAGCACTGCAGAGCTTGATCCTTGCTAGAGGATCACAAAACCTGTTGGCTTTGCCTGTATTTCAGGGATTCACATGGGTGTAGTTTACCATTGTGCTTGGTTCTTTCCCACAGCAGGGCAGGAATCTCAAGCATGTTCATTAAGGTGCCTCTGAGCCCTTCACAGACCTGTGTTAGCTAAACACAGATGTTCTACTTGTCAAGCACACAAGGCATAAGCATAATTAGTGTGATGTATTTATTTTTTCTACACCCCAGCTGCAAGTCACTTGAGTGTGTTTACAATTGTCTTGGTTTGAAAGACAGGAATCTGCCAAGGAAGGCAGGAGCCCCCCTTTAGAATGGAAAATACAACCCCCTCGGTTTGTTCATTTGGTTGGGGTTTTTTTTGTTGGGTTTTTTTTGTTCTGAATCTGGCATTATTCATTTGAGAAAAGGCTCTACTCACCCTCATATGTTTCATAGATTTTATTAGTTGTAAATGTCCTTCCTCACTGATAGCGTCAACATTGCCTCATCTTCAGAGGTATTGATGTGTTGTTTGAATGGCTTACTGCTTTAAAGAAAGAAACTTTGTATATTCCTGTAACAGCACAAAACAAAGTTTAAAATACCCTTCTTGTTGCTTTATAGAATGTCTTAAGCAGATCCAAAATAGAAAAGACTTACTGACAATTTTTCTGTTCCAATTGCATGCAAACTGTTCAATTGTGCATGTGTGTGCATGCATACATGTGTGTAACAGCGGCAGGAGGGGGAATGTTGGACTTTCCTTCTGCAGTACCTTCCTGGTACAGTCTTCTCAGCATCTGTAGTCCATACTTTGAGCAGTGATGCATAGTAGGCAACAACCTACTTTAGCCTACTGATTTCTCTAAGTTGTCAGGCAATGTGGTGATGCTCTGCTTTACAAAATTCTCAGGGCAGTGTTTGGGTTGCACATCAGAACAGCCTGCGTGTGTGTGTTTCATGAGCAGAAAGGCCCAGTCCATTGGAGTCTCTTGGTCCTCAGAAATGATACTTGTGTACTGTGTAAATAAAAAAAAGGAGGGATAGGAAAGCCTTGAGCATCCTTTCGTATCAAAACAATGGGCTATTTGACTACCTGTACTCATAGCAGATAAGAGAAGATTACATTGAGGCTCTGTCTGGCCAGCAAGGGGTGTCTATGTTGCTTTTTTTCATATTTAGACCTATTTGCAGTTTGGAACAAGGAAAATATATCAGTTGGAATTTTGTTCCTAACATCCTAAAGCAGCCTGTGAGGTACTGCAGTGTTGTCATAGCCCTCAAATCTTCCTAACATCCAAATGGTCTGAAAGCTAATTCTAGAGCAAATGTCTGCCTCCATAATCCTGAGCATCTGGTTGAGATAAAGCTTGTTTTAGCTAAGTATATTGGAATTTCCTTTGCCTTAGATTGCACTTGCCCTCCAACAGAGAGCAGATTATCACTTGCTCTAAAGCAGGTTTATAGTAGTGTTTACCAGAGGTCATCGCTTTAGTAATGCGGACTAGATTTGTTACCTTTTACTTGGGCTGCTGTGGAAATATGTAAAGTCAAAATCTGAGCTGGAAATCATACATGCTTGTACTCACTGCCTTCTAGACTAAATGGCCAGTCATTTTGTCACTTGGAATAATGATATTCATAATCCGTTTTCCTCAAGTTAGGTGTAAGGAGGATTGTAACACTGTCTTAAGACTATGTTTTGCATAGGAGCACAGTGAAGTATTTCCTGAAGGACATGAAACATCTTACACCTGACTCCAAAAAACTTGTTTCTACAGTTTGATTTCTTTTCTCTGAAGTCCTCTGCTATTGTGAACAAAATTTTTAATAACTATATGTAGTAGAACTTTAATATTACTACTTAGTGTCATCTAGTAGAAAGAATAAAATTTGTTGCAAAGGCCACTGCTCTAATACAAGTATTCATATTTCCAGTGGCAAGAGTAACCTGGAATAGGTTTCCCACCAGTTGTCCAGATATGATTCCCTTTCCACTTCCTCTGTTCCCCAGGGGTCAGTTTTGGATTCAGTTTTATTCAACATTGTCATCAATAACCTGGATGAAGGGATGCAGTGGACCCTCAGCAAGTTTGCTGATGATACTAAACTGAAAGGAGTGGCTGATACACTGGCATCCAGCGAGATCTGGATAGACTGGAGAGCTGGGCAAAGGTAAACCTAATGAAGTCAACAAGGGCAAGTGTAGAGTCCTACACCTGGGGAGTAACACCACCATGTACTGGTACAGGTTAGGGGTAGATCTGCTGGAAAGGGACCTTGGTGCATCCTGGTGGACAATAAGTTCTCCATGGGACAGCAATGTGCCTTGTGGCCAGGAAGGCCAATGGTATCCTGGGGTGCATAAAGAACAGTGTGGCCAACAGGTCGAGGGAGGTTCTCCTCCCCCTCTACTCTGCCCTAGTGAGACCACATCTGGATTATTGTGTTCAGTTCTGGTTTTCCCAGTTCAAGAGGGACAGGGAAATACTAGAGAGAGTCCATTCAAGAGCTATGAGGATCCATTATGAACATGGTTATCTAATTTATATATAACTTGTCAGGAAAAGAAAAAATCTCTTTGTTGAGCCTGGAGAGAAGGAGGCTGAGGGGAGACCTTCTGACTCTGACAGCTCCTGACAGGAGGGTGGAGCAAGGTTGGTCTCAATGTCCTTCTTGAAGAGAGGGGTCCCAGTCTGGTCTGTGTGACATGTGCTATTTAAACCTGCACAGTGGTTAATTTAATGAGCAACTTTCGCAGCAGAAACTACACAATCAATCACTATTGGTTATTTCTAAGTGCTGAGGATGGAAAGCACCTTTCAAAGCCACCCCAGGCACAAAGGCAGAAGCCCAGAGTTGTGTTCAACCCTGTGGGTCATTATTTCAGCTGAACAAACACGTCCCACAGAGTTTCAGTGAGGAGGATCAATCATGTACAACTTGGGAAGGGGACAGGATCGTCTCGACTTGAGAAATGCTCCAGCTTTGGTCCATGAAGCGAGCAGCCCAGGTGTGCTTCTGTGACATGGTGGGTGCTTGGGCTTGCAGAGCCAAGGAGGGGCAAGGAATAAATGAAGTGGACTTGTTCTTTGGCTCCCCATAAATCCTCCACGCACAACAGTATCCAAGTCAGGTACAAAGGGACGAGACCTTCGCGTCGCTCAGCGCTGACCGGGAATGATTCCCAGCAGAACGTTTGATTTGGGTTGAGATGATGGAAATTATTTGCCCCCTCCCCTCATACTGCTTTCCACAGCTGTGGGTGCTCACAGCTGGCTGGGCACTGCAGCAGGCATCGAAACGAAAGGCATGCGTGTGGTCATCGAGGTGGGCTGGCGGCCCTGGCGAGATGGCCCTGCTCCTCACCAGCACCGGGCTCTGCAGCCTCCTGGCCACTGCAGCAGCAGCCCCGACACCTGCGGGGGGCTGGAGGCACATTAGTGGGGATCAGAATTGTTCTGGTGGAAGAGCCCTTTCAGATCATGGAGTCCAACCGTGTCCCCAGCACTGCCAGGGCACCACTGACCCCTGTCCCTCAGCACCACAGCTCCATGGGGGCTTGGAAACCCCTCCAGGGGTCACGGGGACTCCACCACTGCCCTGGGCAGCCTGGCACAGCCCTGGACAGCCCTGGAGGGGGGTTGAAGAAACTGTTCCTCAGCTCCAACATAAATCTTCATGGGCAGAACTTAGTAGCAAGCAATGGGACAAGAAGAAACAGCCTCAAGTTGTGCAAGGGATGGTTCAGGATGGACACAAGCCAGTATACTGGGGGCCTTCTTGGCCTCCTGGGCCAAGAGTGATACCTTGAGAACCTGGGCCATAAGAACAGAACGGATCTGTTAGCCTGACTTCTGCAGGGAAACAATCCTTATCCTGTTACCCTCCTACTTCCCAAACTCCACCAAAGAAGCATCTCATTTATAGTTCTCTCACACTTTCCACAAGCTCAGGAGTCGATCTTAAAGGCCTTTTCTAACCTAAGTGATTTGATGGTTCTATGGAAGAGGGACCCGAGGCCGGCAGGCACACATGGGCCACCCACAGTCGCAGCAGACGGTTAAGGAGAAGCCCAACAGCTTGGCGTGGGAAGGGGAAGAGGATGGGGAAAGGAAAGCACGAGGAGAGGAGGAAGCAGCTTGTGAACAAAAGGACAGAAATCTGCAGAAACCCCAAGTTTTGTTATTCTTGGTGCTCACAGACCCGTGTGATTCTACGCACAGAATGGTGACAGTCAGGAACCTCACTCCAAGGATGAGATCCTGGACGTCTGGAAGTGCTCTTGGCAACACTGTTCTATTGGATTCCACATTTTACAGGTTAATGGGTAACGAAAGGAGCACAGGACTAAGGGAAGTGAAGGAGAAAACACCACCACCACTTTGCTCCTTCACTCGAGCAAAGAAGGAGCACTTTGGGCTACGTCAGCTCCGAGGCTGCTTCCGCATGGCCCAGCACTTGCCAGAGGAAGCGACACAGGGACAGAGGAGGCCAGTGGCCAGCCCGGCCTGTGACCAACAGTGATCCACAGCTGGAAAACACCGCACGATGTCTCTGCAGGTCTGCCCTGCTCAGGTGCACTGGAGTGGCTGGCAGGCCAGAGCTGTGCTGATGTTCAGCCAGACCTGAACAGGCTGGAGATTTGGGCTGAGAAGAATCTCGTGAAGTTCAACCAGGGCAACTGCTGAGTCCTGCACTTGGCAAGGAACAGCCCCCTGCACCAGTACAGGGGAGGGGTGACCTGCTGGGAAGCAGCTCTGTGCAGAAGGACCTGGGAGTGCTGGGGGACAACAAGTTCACCATGAGCCACCCTGGGCTGCATCTGACTGACAGACTGACTGGGAGGCTTCAGCGCGGCCACACAGAGCTGCAGCTGTGATTAGGAGAGCAGGGAGAACCGTTGGTGTTGATCATTCTTGCTACTTGTATTTCAGTCCATTACCAGGTAGCTCCAAAGAAAATATCATCAACAAACCCAAACAAAATATAAACCCCGAGAAAATGAGAAAGTGTTCGTAGCAAGGAGGTCATTGCAGTTGCCTTGATGTTTTAAACAAAACTAAAAGTTGTGTGTAGGTTCAGGAGCTGCGTTGGGCACTGTATGACTACAGGATTTTCAGTCTGTGCTATGTATAAAGATAAGAGGAGAACTTAAGAGAACCTGTGGACAAATGGAAGTTTCTCTTCCACAGTCACGTTTTCTGGTTGCTGTCTCCTATTTCTTGTATTATCCAGATTCCATCCTGCCTTTTTGATTGACCTTCTTGTCAGCCTGACGTTGCCCACTCTCCCACATTGCTGTACTTCCCTTCTTGCCAGCTCTTTTACTTTTGTTTTGTATGTTTTTCTTGGATGACTTGCATCCCCTTTGCATTTTACCTGCTTCCTTTGTGTCCAGGATGAGCTGCTTGGAGTAGTGCTCATCTCTGCTTGATTTATTTGGCAAGCTGCAGCCTTGAATTCTTTGGCTCTGCTCAGCTCGTTTGCCCTGCTGAAGTTCAAAGTGGCTTAGGGATTTTGAGCTGTCTGGCCTTGCAAGGGCTAACAGAATTGCCTACTTTAATCTGTCCTAAATTCTTTGGTTTATTGTTCCCTCTGTTCCTAGAAGAGCACAAAAACTGATAAGGAAAAATACATGTTCTCTTTGCCCTACCTGAAAAGACAGGGCACGTGTTTCTGTGTGACTTTTCTGTTTCTATCTGCTCCCTTAAGCTGCTGCTCAGAGGTCTTTATCACAGCTTCCCTTTGATTTGTGTTCAGTTTCTCCCAGGATAAGGTATTAAACAATTGCAAGTTGTCTCTAGAGCACGTGCCTCAGTCTTGCTTTTAGAATGTCTTGGAGAAGAAGGACTTTAAGATTAGCGTTGGCAGAGTTGGCAGAAAACTGTTGTGCTTTACCCTCAGCTGTCAGTCGGCAGTGCTGAAACCCAGCTCTGCAGGGTGAGCCCTGACCAGGTTCATCCGGAGGCAGGGAGGAGGGGAGTCCTTCCCAGCAGGGGAGAGAAGGTAGAGATGTCTTGGCTTTGTCTCCCTGCCACAGGGGGAAAGAAGGAAGGTTGCTAATGTTTCTGTAACCTGGGGGAAAAAAGGTGATTGTTTGATGGGACTAGAAGGGTATTAAGAGGCGAATTTAGGTGCAGGTAGGGGGGGATACCCCTGAGGCACACAGAGAGAGGTGTGATTTCATAATAGAAGCAATAAGCAAGGAGATCCAAATAAAGCATCTGTTTGCATCAAACCACAGGAACTCACAGAACTTTTACCAACTCAGTTTTCAGGGGGAGCTTTGTCTCTGCAGGGGCTTGTTTGATCTCAGTAGTCAAATTTTAATTTCTTTTACATTTTTTACACCTAGTTTTAAAGTAGTTACCTTATGCTTTCTTGTTACCTTTACTAGAGATTTGTTTGCTTTCTGCTGCTTGAATTCATATCTCCTATCTGAATCTTTTTTTTTTTTTTTTTCTCTGCAATCATGGGTTAGAAATTAGAAGAAACAGCAGCTCATGAAAAATTAGAAATGTCTAATTCCAGGACCTGGAGACCCATGAGCAATGCAGTGTATAAATGCACAGAAGCTGACTCTATTACGTGGTTGTTCTCCCTCTCCCCTCCATTTCTCTTTGGAGCCCTTTCCATCTCCTGGCCTCTTAGTTGTATTGCTCCCTGGTCAGCCTGGTGCCTGCATGGTAGTGGCAGTGGCTGCAGCCATGACTGATGTAGAGACTAAATTGATAGACACAGTTAGTGAGTGTTTCATGGATCAGTTAGTCTGCAAGCCTGAGAATGGAGAAACAGTTTTTTAGGTGCACAGTTGTGTGCAGAATCTGGTGCAAAGTGTTACTGCCAAACAGTTTTTCTCTAAAATGTATTTAAATCCCTTCCAGGATCAAATGTTTCTACCTCTGAAAATCCCCTGCTGTGGGGGTTTTGTTTTTTAGAGAAGACCTCTCAAAATGAAAAAGCATCTTGAAGACAGTTTATAAAAGTAAAATCCTTGCAAGTGGCATGGGAACTACTTGAAAATGCCAGGTGGGAGTCTTGGTTTCTCGGCCTTGCAGGCCTTAGCATAACTACTTCTAGCTAACAACTATTTCTGTCCTACTCTTATCAATCCCTACACCCCCGGGGCTCGTCCTGCAGCCATCATGATGGGGATGGGTGAGCAGAGGCAAGGTGGAAATCTCTCCTTGGTTGATTCATGTGTGAATTTGGCTATATTAGCCCTCTCTGGGCTTTTTAGTGCTTAAAGATGTAATCTGTTTTATATAGTATGATCAAGCAGATTGCACCTTGGTGCTTGAAATGATTTCTCACCACTGGTAGAAATGGGTGTAAAGTGGTAATTTTTCCATGCCACAAACAGGGCATGGGAAGCATTTTGTTACAGCATAAGCATGGAAAAAAACCCCTCCAATTTTGCGCCTTCCTTGGAAATATTCATGTCAACTTGTCTCCATTTAAGGCTCAGGGCAAGATGAAACACAGCAGGATTAGCTCCTTTCCCTCCCTCCTCCCAGGGGAAGATAAAAAGGGCATAAGAAGAAAAAAAAAAAAAAAGAAAAATACCTTACCCAAGTTTGGAAGTTGAGACTATAACAAATTTAATGAATAATGGGAAAAAAACAGAAAAATGAAAATTAAGGGAAGAAGGATATAGAAACATATACAAAACTTGATCTCAGGTGGCAATGGATTGTACAGTGCACATGGAGTCAGGCACGGATGCCATCACAGCAGCTAGAGCCTGGGAAGGAAGAGGAAGACACACACACACCCCACCCCCAACTTCCTGTGTCCTTCTTATATGGAGCATGGCAGGGAAGGGAATAACTGCCCTTTTATGCCTCAAGGTCCTAGGGTTAGCATCTATGCTTCCCCACTCAGTCTGTTTGCCCTTGAACTGCTACACAATGGGACGATGTATGCAAATACTGAGTGTTGCAAATCTGGGACTGGCCAAACTGTTGTTTGGGCATTGCTCAGAGCAGCATGGTGACAGGAGACAAGGTTCAGACTTTCTCTGCCAAAAAAACCCTCCTGGAGTCAGCACAGCCTCCTGGGAGACACTGAAGGAGGCAAGGAAGGAGGGAAAATCCAAACTGGGATACAATCAGGTGAGCACTGGGAGGTAGTGGGCACCTGGAACTTTTCCTGCTCCCATTTGAGGGGAGCTCAGCACAGCAGTGCCTTGAAGACTTCTCCAAAAGTGCCCTTTTGGGTGGATGTCACAGCTCTGAAGAAGGCAGAGAGGGTGTGCAGGCAGCTGTCCCTGCTGCCTGTGGATCAAATTAATCCTCACTTGGCCCACCCTGGTATCTGCCCTCAGGCTGGGGGGCGGGGAGGAAAAGGGTTAAACAGATCCAATTTGCCAAGCTCCTGTTTTAATTCAGATCAGGAAATAAAACAGAAAAAAAATAAACCCAGTGACAGACTAGATGCAATAATCCAGGTGAACAAATTCATTGTACATGAAAGCAGGAGATGGGATGTCTGGGAGAGTTTTACTAATCTTTGAACAAGCAACAACAATAAATGGGTAGTTGTATAGAATCATAGAATGGCTCAGGCTGGAAGGGACCTCTAAAGGTCATCTAGTCCAGCCCCTCTGCAGTGAGCAGTGACACCCTCAACTAGACCAGGCTGCTCAGAACCTTGTCCAACCTCACCTTGAATATCTCTAGGGATGGGGCCTCCACCACCTCCCTGGGTAGCCTATTCCACTGTTCTACCACCCTCACTGTATCATGGTATGGCTCGACATGTCATTGTTGAGACAGACTCATCACATGCACACATATATCTGCCAAGACTCAAATGCTCATGCTCCAAATACTCTCCTGGCTGCAAGCCCTTTTATAATCCTCCAATAATAAGTGCCCACACCTGATTGGCCCAATCAAAGATCACATGTTCACAATTAGGATAAGCTTTCTCTGTTTGTGAACTGGTGGTCCTTTTCTCAGAACTTTCTGGTCTTCTCAAGGGTACACAGATGTTCACTCAAGGTTATTTATCTGACTCACATTCTAATCCCTCGGACAAGCCAAGGCCTTCCACAACATCAATGTAAAGAACTTCTTCCTGATATCCAATCTAAATCTACTCTTCTCTAATTTAAACCCGTTACCCCTGGCCTTTTCGCTACAGGCCCTCGTAAACAGCCCCTCTCCAGCCTTCCTGTAGCCCCCTTCAGGTACTGGAAGGTCACTAGTAGGTCTCCCCAGAGCCTCCTCTTCTCCAGGCTGAACAACCGCAGCTCCCTCAGCCGGTCCTCACCTGTGTATACAGTTTTTAGATTCAAGGTATGCCATACCAGAAGCAGCATCTGATGAAAATTTCACTAACTGCTTGGGTTTTAGCTCATCCTTTTTTTTTCTTAAAAAGGACAGGAAATCTCCTCCTAGAGAAACAGACAGACAGACAATGAGACAAGAGAGAGACATGTCAGTATTGTATCTATTATTAAGGATGCAAGACCAAACAAAATGCATCTATCAGCTATTTTTCTCAACCTATCACTCAAGTTAATTTAAGAAAAAGGAAGGAATGTGCTATCACCAGCTGTGGTTTCCCTAAGCTCCCTTAAATATTTAGTGCTTAAAAGTGATAACTGCACAAAGTATGAAGTTAAGCAAAACCTGTGGGGTTTTTTTTATATCAAAAATCTTCACTAGTATACATTAAATATACATTTATATGAAAATTATTGACAAAAACAACTGATCATTTGTTATAAATCTAGTTCTTTAATTACATAATAGTTGCTGGAAGGGTTTATTTAAATTGTGAATAAAGTAATTAGTTTCTACTTGTAGGTTTAGATACATTAAAGTAATTGATCATATTCTATGAGACAATCTAAGAGGTTACTGACCCAGTCTGGTAACTGACAAAAAACGGATATAGCTAGAGAGAAGGAAGATGACCACTCAAAGGAAATAAGTGTAATTTCTTCCACATGTAAACAGAATAATTCTAATTAGAGCAGACAGTTAAAAATAATTTTTAATCAATCCCTCCTCCACACACACACTTGCAATATTACATTCAGAGCTGACTAAAATTATTTTTTATATACTAAGTACTCACTGCTCAGTACATTGGAATCATCTTTTAATAAGTATGTTATACATCTATATGAATGTGAAATTCTTCCAGTGTTGACAAATCGTGGCATTGCTTGTATGGGAACAGTAAATCAAGATGGCTTACAAAAAAAACCAAACCTGTAAGGTCATCCTAAAAATAACTAACCATAATCAAGCAGTTTTCAGTATTGAAAATCTTATCACATAAGTGCATTAATCATATGCTGGAGGATGCCTGAATTTCGGTTCCATGAGATAGGGACACCTAAGGGCCCTGTCAGAAATAGGCTTCAGGCCATTAGAGCAATAACTGCCTTGCAAGGACTCTTAATTGAAAAAATGTATCTAATCTTACAATTTCCTTTCTAATATGCTTAGAAAAGCAGATGAATATCCTAATTTTCATCAGTTCATTTTGGAACAGGATGGAAAGGTTCTCATTTTCTTATATTACAGTGTTAAACTGGCAGAGGATGAGCCTGTAATCCCAATACAAACATACCATCAGAAGGTCATTTAGACTTGCTAATTTATCTTCAGTGCTTGACATGCACTGCATGAATTTCTAGATTTGTTGAGCAAAAAATATCACAATATACCTCAGTTGTATACAGTATATTTTATGTTTATCATCAAAACATAGTTTAGTAATTCTAATATCTCAAAATCACAATAGGGATTTTAAAAAGTCACCAAGGACATGTTTTTGTTAATAGTTCTGTTTACTGTTATTTGTTACTGAATAAATGTCATGAAAATGTCTTTCAAATACTCTGTTCAACCTTGACTTGAAAGCACTTTTATTTACATATGAAATATAAAAAAGTTATTTCCATTGCATACTGTACAAAATATGTCATTTCAAGTTAAATCTGATTATCCTTGTCACTGTACATAAATATAAGCTTAACTGTCTGTCCTTTAACAAAATTACTAGCAAATTTTGACTTTTACAGTCTATTGTGGCCAATGTTTCATCTATTCATTTTCACAAGAAACCACCCACAGTAATACCTTCAAAATTAAGTTGAGGATTTCACTACAAGCCCTTCAGTATAGAACTCTAGCCACATATCTTTAGATGCTTCTTAAAACACATTTTACTACAAAAGCAGTCATTCACTATTTGCAGCATCATCAAAACATAATCTCAGATTTCATAGCTGTTGTAAAAATGAAATAAACAGACCAATTAGACTATGAAACAACTGATACAAAACTAGAGTATTTCATAATAGACAGTAGTGCTGTCTCTTCATTGTGAAATTTCTATTGCATTTTATATTGCTACCTGTTATTGCAGTTAATGGCACACAACACTACTAGAAAATGAAACCTGCTAAGAATCACAGAATCATTTAGGTTGGAAAAGACCCTTGGGATCATCGTGTCCAACCATTAGCCCTACTCTACAAGTTACAACCACCTCAAAAAGGGGGGGGGGGGAGGGGAGAGGGGAGCCCTCAGCCGCCTTCTCCAGCGCACCCACGGGGCCGGTGGGAGCGAGGACCAGCCGTGTGTGTGTGGGTGGAAGCGGGGACGCGCTGCAGGAGCGGCTCGGCTCCTCCATCCTTCTTTATCCCCCTGGAGGCAGCACAGGCTCCGGGCAGCTGAGCTCCTTCAGAAGCTCCCAAAACGCCTCCTTGGAAATGGATTTCAACCAATCCTTCTTTCTTTTTGCAGCCCCCCCCCCATCCTCGCCACGTGCTCCACTGGGGCAGAAGCTCGGGCCTCCTGCATCTTCAGCCCAGGGTAAAGTTTCCACCACCCTGCTGCCTGCAGAAAGGCCTTGCCTGTCTGCTTCTTCTCCAGCAACTTTTTGGAGACCAAGGGCATGGAAAAAGTTGAGCCTGAGTGAGCCACGGTCACCACAAGCCAACACCGCAGCAGAGATGTGCAGGGGGAGGGTGGCTTTGGTGCCTGGAGCACTTCACTGAGGTGTCTGCAGAACGCTCTGTCCTCTGGAGATCTTTGGCAGGGTCGTATCTTGTCGGCCCATTCACACCCGAGTCACTCACGGCCTCAGCAAGCCCCAGCAGGTTCCAGCAGCCCAAGTACCTTGGCCAAGTCTGCTCCAGCGAAGGCAAACGGGGCTCTTTCCCTCCCCATCTCCTGACACCTCGTTCCTCATCACAAGTGGATTTTCAGCAGGGATCCCTTGCCGTCCCCCCATCTTACACCACCAGCTTTGGGGCTGTAGAATAATCCCTGACAAACCAGAGCTTCTAACGGTTGGACTCGATCATCTTAAAGGTCTTTTCCAACCTCAACGACTCCAAGATTTGACAACTCTTGGAGGAAAGCTGGCCCAAAAGCAAACGAGGCCATCAGGGCTGTGGGGAGGACACCACACACACGCCTCAAACTCTGCTCCTGATGGCACCCACAACCACAGCTGAGAACCAGCACACCCACCAGGACCTTCTTGCACCAGAGGACCCCAAGACCCAGTCAGTGGGTTCTCCATGGTACGTGTGAGAAGGATGGGGTAGGATAACCCCAGCAAAGACTCCTCACCATGCTTCCCTTATCCTCCACTTTCACTTGTAGCACCTTTCCACCACTCCCCTCCTACGCTCGGTCTGGACCATCTACCATCAGCCTTATGTCCAGGCGCCTTGCCACGCTGGCCATGACATCACACTCCACTTCCTATGAATTTATCAGGACTTGTGCCTCAGCCAGCCAAGTTTTGGCCAATAACAGAACAGCTCAGAACAACCCGGGGAATCTTGGAGGCTGGAAAAGTCCTCGCAGCTGAAAGGTGGACAGGGTGGAATTCACACCAGGAGGTAGCGTGGATACGCCCAGTCCAAGGGAAGAGTTTGTTGGTATCCAACACGTGAGACGTTGCTCCTCTGGGAAGAACCAAGTACAGCGGGGAAGAGTCGTTCTGGGATGCTGAAGAAGTGCTGCCATCAAAGCTGGCTCGGTTCATCTACAGCTAAAGCAAGGTCTCCACCTCTAAGTGTCCTCTCAAGTCCCGGAGAATGCCAGAGGGACGTGACAAGGCATCAGGTCATGCTTTTGGGCATGGTTCTTCTGAAGCTGGGCATGCAGGGAGGGAGAACGTCCCGCTCAGGGAATAAAATGAGGACAGATTTTATTTAACTTGTCTCTTTCTAGAAGATCTTTCCAAGTTCATCCAAAGGGCCCAAGTCACCCCAAGGGAGCTGCACTATGGCTGAAGTACTGCTCTGGGAAGCACCACGTCGTACTTGCTGGCAACACTAGAGGGCACAAGGCAGAGGGAGAAAAGCCAGACAGAGGCTTCAGAGATGAGCTGTCCTGGGGCCATCCTGGCCTCCTGGTCCCTCACACCCATCATCTCCACTGGAGAAGGCACAGAGATTGGCTGTGCAGAGAGAGCATCAGGGGCCACCCATCACCCCTGATACAGAGACAGGTTGGACCTTGGGGATGCTCCTCGTGGTGTGACTCCTGCCAAATGCTGAGGCCTCTTCCTGATGACTATTCTGCTGCACGCTTTGACGTTCACCCATCCAGCTTCTAATCATCTTCTTGTTTCACTCCCAGAGTCACAGCATCCCAGCGTGGTGGGGGCTGGAAGGGTCCTCTGGGGATCATCTGGTGCCACCCCCCTGCTCCATCCAGCAGGGTCACCCAGAGCAGGGGGCCCAGCAGCGCAGTTTCCTGGATCTTCCTTCTTGCCCTTTTTGAAGACTGGAGTGACATTGGCTTTCCTCCAGTCCTCAGGCACCTCTCCTCTTTGCCATGATCTTATAAAACTGATGGAGAGTGGTAGGGCAGTAACATCAACCAGTTCTCTCAACACTCTTGGGTGCACCCCACCAGGGCCCATGGACTTGTGTCTAGTCAATTTGCATAACTGATCGCTGACCTGCTCTTCATTGACTAGTGGAGAGTTTTCCCTCTTCCAGGCCTCCTCTCTTCTATCCAGAGTCTGGAGTTCCCAAGGGCTGGGCTTAGGAGTCAAGACTGAAGCAAAGAAGGTGTTCAGCAACATTGCCTTCTCTGCATCCTCTGACACCAGGGCTCCCACCTCATTCAGCAGTGGGACCACATTTTCCCTATTCCTACTTTTACTACTGAAGAAGCTCTTCTTGCTCTCTTTTACTTCCTTTGCCAGTTTATGTTCTAAGAGGCTTTTGGCCTTTCTTGTTGCCTTCCTACAAACCCTGACAATGTCCCTGTAGTTCTCCTAAGTGACAAGTCCCTTCTTCCATGGCCTGTAAATCTCTTTCTGCCACGAGACTTTCTTCAGAAGATCCTTGCTCATCCAGGCAGGTCTTTTACCACCTCTCCCTGAGTTTTTACTCAAAGGAATGCACCTATCTTAGGCTTGGAGGAAGTGGTATTCAAAAATTGACCAGCTCTCTTGGGCACCCTTTCCTTCCAGAGTCTTAGCCCATGCGATTCCTGCAAGTAGGTATTTGCAGAGTCCAAAATTTAGCCCTGCAGAAGTCCAGGGTTGTAATCCTACTTATTGCCCTACTTCTTCCTTGTAAAATACTCAATTGCACCATGAATGATGAAGTACTGCTAAAATCCAACATTTTCATCTCCCTCTCATCAACAATGACTCTGAAATTGCTGCAAAATCATGGCCATGTCAGAACCTGCTGCTTACACCAGGTACAGGATTTCTCTCATCCTTCATCTATTTTGAGATTCTGTGGAAACAAGGGTGATCTCTAAAGTCATCTTTTCAGCTGCAGATTGTCCAGGCAAAGGCCCTTCCCATCATTCTCCACTTTTCTCCTCCCCTTAGTTTTTGTTTGCTCATTCAGATGCCTCTCACCTCTGTGGCTCTTTGGAGTTTCAGGGAGCAAAATTTGGCATGTCTTTCAATGATCTAAAGGTCTCCTCAGACAACTCTTTCATTGTGTTTGTATCCATCTCTTAGTGTCTACCTGCCAAAAATATTTCTCACCAGACTCTCCCTTGTAGAGAGACAAACTCATGAGAGGCACCTTGTCCTGAGCAGATGGTTACAGAGGGGGTTTGTTTCTCATGAAACTTTGTCAGGCTTTAATTTTGTTTCCTAAAAAAGAGAAGAATTTTTTTTCACACAAAGAGGAGGAACTCTCCTGTGCCTGTGTGCAGCCACTTCCCTGAGGAGAGCAGGTGAGAGCTGGTGCCATGGAGCTGGAACCTCCAGCTACAGAGAGTAGGGGTGAAGTCTGAGGCAAGGACCAGAGATGTCAGTCCCAGGTGGCCAAGGACAGGAGTGGGGACGTTAGGGACTTGAGAAGCCAAGTTGTTCTTTGGAGAGTCAGTCCTGAAGAGACATATCTCCTACCAGTCCAGACCTCCTGAGGGGTCCCCCTGGATCAAAATCACTTGGACAATGCCTTGGTCACCTCTTCTCTAAACAGCAAGCAAGTATTCCCTTAAAAAAAATAAAAAAATAATTGAACAGGATTACAAAACTATGAACATCTCAAGAGGGCACTTGGGGCTCTTTACATCAACTTGAGGTACTTAGAAGAGACTGGAGAAAACCTCTCAAGAAGTCCAAGTCAGAAGCAAAACCCAAAGTACCTTGAAGTTTTGATTGGCCCCACTGAGTATTGTTACTAATGATGGCTCCCCTGGGGCTCCTTAGAGCAGATCACTGGAGGCCATGATTGCAGGTAGACAAAGGAAAAATGAAGGTGAGAAAACTCTGGGTTTGGATGATGAAGATGAAAGGCCAAGCCCTGACCACAGTCCTTGGGCAAGCAGAGCCTGAAAGCCTCCAAAGAAAGGTTCTCCTCGTGGGCCTTGATGGCAGAGGCAATGGCCAGAGCCAAGGGGACCAAGATATTGGTCTCTTGAGGCTTTTCAGCCTGGCCAGAGCCCTTGGCCATCTCTCCTGCAGACTGTCCTACACTGTCCCCTGCCTGCACCTCTTGCCCTTGTGGTTGAGTCGCCATCCCTGGATGTGTTTAAGCATCGCTTAGATGTGGTGTTGGAGGATATGGTCTAGGGGTGAACTTGTAGAGTAGGGTTAATGGTTGGACACGATGATCCCAAGGGTCATTTCCAACCTAAATGATTCTGTGATTCTGTGAAATGCCACAGCAAGCAGCAAAAGCCAAAGCATCCATTAACAAGTCCTGGAGTTTGATGTACAGCAAAAGAGAGTGCACTCCAAGGAGCAGGTGAGGGACCAAATAAACCAGCACTGAGAGCAAGCAAGTCAACATTGTGACCAGCAATATCATAGTCAAGGTAAAACCAGTTTAATAAGTGAAAGGCCACAAACTGGAACACAGTAAGTCCCATCTGAAGATGAGGAAAAAATTCTCTACTGTGAGGGTGACAGAGCACTAGAACATGCTGCCCAAAGAGGCTTATATCTCTTTGAATATCTCCTTCTCTGGAAATATTAAAAACCCACCTGGATGAAGTTCTGGGCAACCTGCTCTAGGTGATCCTGCTTTGTCAGGAGGGTTGGACTAGATGATCTCCAGAGGTCCCTTCCACCCCTCACCATTCTGTGATTCTGTGAAATTACATTTAATAGTTGACTTCAACACAAAAGGGAGATTTTCTTTTTTTTTAAAGTGAAGATCTTGTGATGATGAGGAATACAGTGGCATACAGTTTTCTTTATCTTAAACACGATGAAGGAGAGGGAAGATTCTAGTTTGTTTAAGTCAACATTCACATGGCAATTCATTATTAGATTACTGACTACAGACTTTAATTTAGGCCAAGGAGATAGAGATCTTCTCTGCTCTCTACTTGTCCACACATCCATTTCTGACTTCTGTATATAGTTCAGACTGGAGCAACTATAGTAGACTGATGTCCTATAGAACTGCAAAGGATCAATAGGACTTGTATCCCCTATGAAAAGATTCTCTTAAACAAACAAGAGGTTTCCACTATTTTAATTGCAATAATGGAATACTAAAATATAAAATGGTATGAATATCTGTACTACTTCTGCTGTTGTTGTATCTTCTGGTTCTTTACTGTTGATGTCATTGCATTTGAGTTTTATATAATCACTTATAAGTGCTTTTAAAAAGAAATAACTGTAGATTACAAGAATAGCTTCATCAACAGTGTATTGGGTATATATGATGAGGTTTTGGGAATGCGGACACACAGCTGTTTCCATCTGGCTTGGCAATGGACCCACCGCAGGCCAAAGCTGAGCCAATCAACAAAGTTGGTGGTGCCTGTGTGAAAACATATTTAAGAAAGGGCAGACAACACTGCACAGATAGAGAAGAGAAAAAGAGAGTGCCAACACAGCAGTGCTAACACCGAGGCCAGAAAAGAAGGAGAGAGAAGGTGCTCCAGGAACCAGAGCAAAGATTCTCCTTCAGCCCATGAAAGAGACCATGACAGATCAGGTATTACTGTGCAGCCCATGGAGAGGTCACACACTGGAGCAAGAGGAAAGTGTGAGAAGGAAGAAGTGGCAGAGAGGAACTGTTATGTTTTTGTGGGTTAAGCCCGGTAGACAGATAAGCACCACATACTTACTCACTTCCTCTCCCGCAGTGGGACAGAGGAAGAAGAAAGGAAAAATAAAACCAAGAAAACTTGGGGATCAAGATAAAACAAACAAACAAACAAACAATAAGTGAATGATAAGTGGAAGAAGTGAGAAGAAAACAAAACAACTGATGCACAGGCAATAACTCCTGTGGGTAGACTGATGCCCAGCCAGTTCCCAAGCAAAAGATGGCTAACCCCCTAAAGCCCCTTCTTTTCTCTTTTATTGCTGAGCATGATGTTATATGGTATGGAATATCTCTTTGGTTAGTTCAGGTCATCTACCCAGTTGTGTCCCCTCACAGCCTATTGCACAACCCCTCCTCCCCCAATCTATTCACTGGGAGGACAAAGTGAGAAACAGAGAAGGCTTGATTTTGTGCAAGCACTGCTCAGCAATAGCTAGAATATTCATGTGTTATCAGTACTGTTTTGGTAAAAAATCCAAAACACAGCCCTACATGAGCTGCTTTGAAAAAAATTAACTCTATCCTAGCCAGGCCTAGTACATATATACTGATTGTAACCCCCATCCTGCCAGGTGCCCACCAAAGCTGCTCTATTGCGGGAATTTATTCTCAACACGGACCAATATGATCAAAGTTGAGGTTACTTTATTCACGTTTCTGCCAGGGTTAAGAGCCAGAGCAAGCGAGCGCAAGAGTGAGCTAGAGCAAGCGAGCGTGAGAACGCCTGAGAGAGCGAGAGCGAGCGAGAGCGAGCGAGATAGCAAGAGAGTGACAGCAAGAGCGAGAGTGAGAGTGAGCGAGAGCGAGAGTGCAAGCGAGAGAGCAAGCAAGAGCGAGAACAAGAGCGAGAGCGAGAGTGAGAGCGAGCGAGAGAGCAATCAAGAGTGAGCGAGAGCGAGAGCGAGCGTGAGAGCGATCAAGAGTGAGTGAGAGTGACAGCGAGTGCGAGAGCGAGCGAGAGCGCGACCGAGAACGAGCGAGAGGGAAAGCGAGTAAGAGCGAGAGCGAGCGAGAACGAGAGCAAGAACAAGAGTGAGAGCGAGAGCGAGCGTGAGAGCGAGCGAGTGCGAGAGCGAGCTAGAGCAAGCTAGAGCAAGAGCAAGTGAGAGAACGTTCGAGAGTGAGCAAGAGCGAGCGAGAGCGAGCAAGAGCGCGAGAGAGCGAGCAAGAGAGTGATTGAGAGTGAGCGAGAGCGAGCGAGAGCGCGAGCAAGAGCGATAGTGCGACCGAGAGCGAGCAAGAGGGAAAGTGAGTGAGAGCGAGAGCGAGTGAGAACGAGAGCAAGAACAAGAGTGAGAGCGAGAGCGAGCGAGCACAACAGAGAGCGAGCGAGAGAGCAATCGAGAGTGAGTGAGAGCGAGTGTGAGAATGCCTGAGAGAGCAAGAGCAAGAGAGAGAGAGTGAGAGTGAGAGCGAGCGAGAGGGAGAGCGAGCAAGAGCGAGCGATAGGAAGTGAGAGTGTGAGCGAGAGTGAGCGAGTGCAAGAGTGAGAGAGAGCACGAGCAAGAGCGAGTCAGAAAGCGAGCGAGAGAGCAAGTGAGAGAGAGAGTGAGCAAGAGCAAGAACGAGAGTGAGAGTGAGAGTGAGCAAGAGGGAGAGCAAGAGCGAGAGAGAGAGAGCGAGCGAGAGGAAGCAAGAGCGAGAGCGAGAGTGAGCAAGAGCAAGAGAGAGAGCGAGCGAGAGCGAGAGTGAGCGAGATCGAGAGAGAGCACGAGAGCGATCGAGAGAGCGATCGAGAGCAAGAGGAAGAGCGAGAGTGAGTGAGAGAGCGAGCGAGAGTAAGAGCAAGAGAGAGTGAGAGCGAGTGCAAGCAAGGTCGAGAGCGAGAGCGCTACTGAGAGCGAGATGGAGAGCGAGAGCGCGACCGAGAGAGAGCGAGTGAGCGAGCGAGATAGAGAGCGAATGCGAGAGCGAGCAAGAGAGCAAGAGCGAGCAAAAGAGCAAGAGCGAGCGAGAGAGAGAGCGAGAGTGAGAGCGAGCGAGAGAGCGAGCGAGACCGAGAGCAAGAGCAAGCGATAGTTAGTGAGAGAGCGAGAGGAGAGAGCGCGAGTGAGAGAGCGAGAGCGAGCGAACGCAAGAGCAAGTGAGAGAGCGATCAAGAGTGAGTGAGAGCGAGAGTGAGAGAGTGAGAGAGTGAGAGAGTGAGAGAGAGAGAGAGTGAGTGAGAGAGAGATTGAGAGAGAGTGAGAGTGAGAGTGAGAGTGAGAGTCAGACTGAGAGAGTGTGAGAGTGTGAGAGAGTGAGAATGAGAGTGAGAGAGTGAGAGAGTGAGAGTGAGAGTGAGAGAGAGAATGTGAGAGTGTGAGAGTGAGTGAGAGTGAGAGAGTGAGAGAAAGTGAGAGTGAGAGAGAGAGATGAGTCCGTCTCAACAATGACATGTCAAACCATACAAAGACAATATATTAAATAGTGCATGTTCACAGTGTTGGATCCTTTGCATGGTGGTGTTGAGTAAATCCTTATGTACTCCATGTGTTCCTTGTTGTGGTGTTTATCACCTCTGGGAAATGGGTCAGGACTCCCATGTTGCTATATTGGATATTATTGAATTAAGATATAATTATGTCACTGGGCATGAGGTTAAGCTGCTATGTGTATATGGCCTTGTCATTTGTTCATGATCTCACTCACAGAATCACAGAATGTTAGGGATTGTAAGGGACCTAAAAAGATCATCTAGTCCAATCCCCCTGCCGGAGCAGGATCACCTAGTACAGGTCAGACTTGAATGCTTCCAGGCAGGTTTTGAATGCCTCCAGAGAATGAGACCCCACAACCTCTCTGGGCAGCTCGTTCCAGTGTTCTCTTACCCTCACCGTGAAGAAGCTTTTTCTCATATTTATGTGGAACCTCCTATGTTCCAGCTTGCACCCATTGCCCCTTGTCCTATCATTGGTTGAGGCTACTTGACTCATGGTTTCTTATAATTTGAAAATGTATTTGCCTCTATTTGCTTATTTCTATAATTTCAGAGAATTGAAAGATAACCTTGGCAGTGATGAACCAGAGGGAGATATACCAGTCTTGCTGCAGGCTATCCTGGCAAGGAATCCTAATGTTTTTAGGGAGAAAAGCATGCAAAACAGATACGGGGTACAAAGCGGTAAGGATTTATTTTTGTTTATTTATCATGTTTTATGTTATTCTGTAAGTTTAGGGGACTGATACTAACCACAAATATACATGGAGCAAAACTGTGATGTTTATGCCTTACCTTGTATTTGATTGTGATATAAAGCTATGTATCTCGATATCTGCTAAGAGAGAAGCATGGAAATAAAATAAACTCTTTTTTTTACAAACATTTCTGGTAGAGTTTAATTTCATTACAAAATTAATTTATAGGATGAGTGTTTGGATTTTATTTGAAAGTAATTTTATTTGAATATCTTTCTGGCTAGGTTCATATATTTGTCTCAGTAAATAATTGAAGCTGGGAAAATAACCCTTGATCTTACTGAAAATCTGCACAATTATAGTATATTGTAGTGATAGTTCTTAATAGTTCTGGGATAAGGAATAAGATTGAATGAACCATACATAACAGCTCCTCCCTGCCATTCCTCTTCTTAGCAATTTGTGATGCTCTATAGATTTTACTGTTTTGACAGCTAATTATTTTCTGAGCTTTAGTGAGATGTATGGCTGTATAGCAAAGATGGAGAAGGGGAGAGACCAAGCAAAGTATTAATCAGACAGGTTGTACTTGCAGATCTGGAGACTTCTTCACCTGAAATTTTTTCTTTAAATACTAAATGATGAAATGAGCAGGAGAATTTCCAGATTTTTTTCAGTGTGAGGATAAATCTTTGCTAGCATTGTAGAGATATAGATAGCAGTGTTACTGGAGTTCACAGGGGAAAGAAAGTGTAGGGTGTTTTTGGAGGGGAAAAATAATGAAAAGAGATTAAGTTCATTCACCTAGGCTAGTGAGTAAAAAGCCATACAATATTTGAAAAGCACTTACTAAGGACAGAACATGTAATGTTCCTTGAAAGAATGCAGAAATTTCCTGGAATGAAAATGTGAAAGGCAATGCTAAATATTTAGTAGCTCATTGATACATGTATACTGAAATTTAAGCTCTGAAAACAGTCTCCAGATTCTGGGTTTGCTGGTAGCTGTGTCAAAATATGATTTTTCCTGGCTGTGGGAAGAGTTGTCATTGTCCTGACAATTTTTGCAAAACGGTTCCACAAAAACATAATGCTTGAATCGGAGTTTTACATCAGTTTTGTAGAGTAAAGTATTTTGAGGGGAAGAAGGCCCTGGAATGAATGCTTGGAAAAGCTAGGCAAAGTGTGACTTCATTTTCTATGGAAAAAGGCCACACTCTTACATGGAAATAAGGGGATCTTTAAAATAGATGCTGGCAGATTGTGGTAGCCTTATTAACTGTTAATACATCCCATTCAGATCTCCAAGGCCAAAGGAGAATATACTGGTGTGTTCTGGCAGCAAAGAGTTGGGTTTTCTTCTGATTTCTGAACAGATTTTGTAATCTCTGTAGAGTCATGAGTTGTAGAACAGTTGGAGGTTTGGTAGAGATCTTAGGTAATGCATTTTGCCAGGTAGTAGAATGAAGTTTAGGCTCTTTTCTAGCATTTCAAATTAATCTCTTCTGATTTTCTTACTGTTGTCTTCTGAATATTGTCCTTCTGCCTTCTGTTGAGTCCAGCATGCAGTGAAGTCAGCGCTGAATACTGTGATTCAGTATTTGTAATGCCCAGAATTGAGAAGGAATGAAGGCAGTGAGACCTCCTGTCTATTTAATCAGCCTGGGGTGGGCCTCTACATCATGATCCCTTGAGTGTCAGTTCCAGCATTAGTATGGACAAACTGAACTCAAATTCATTTCTTCCAGCCTTCTTTTCTAACACAAGAACAGAAACGATGAACCTGGCTAAAGAATTACATTGAATGTGGAATAAAATTCTTGATTCGGTAAAATTTGTCAGGAAATAAAGACATCTACAGAAAGCTAAATATTATGTTTTGAATGCTTTGGTTTTAGTTATGATGAAAAATATCACAAGAAAGATGTATTATGTGGACACTTTTGCTTTGTGTCCTGGATGCATGCACACACCACAACCCACCACCTCCACCTTCAAAAAATTGCTGGCATATTTCATTTCTGTATGTTCATTTTGTGTTAAGTCAAGGAAGGGAGGGAAGAGGGAGGGGGGAAGGAAGGGGAAGGGGGGAGGGGCGAGGGGGGGGGCGAGAACACAAGCCAAAAAAACCCCAAAAAACCAAAGCAAACCACTCTTAAGAATGCAACAATTGAATTTAGTGGCTTTAGAGAGAGTCTGGAGCTTCCAGGAGAACACTCATAATCAAAACTAATGATGAACCACAATTATGTGGTTCATCAATACCCTCAAAGCATTTTCAGCTGAGGGACTTGGGGTGATTGTAGGCACAGGAGCAGGTCAAGGTTACCCATCCCCATGACCAGAGCAGAGACTGTTTGCACACCCTGAGGATGCTGCCACAGGGTGATTAACAAGTCATAATTATAACCTATTCCCATCAGCACCTACCTGCTGTGGGAAAGCCCGTCTCTGCCCATGGAGGAGTCATTGGCTGTGTCTGTTGGCAGGGTGCAGGTTCCCATCTCGGTGGTTGAGGCAAGAGAAGGTAAATTCTTCCTACTTCCAGTACTTCCAGTTTAACCTTCATAAACTTCCCATCTTTAGGATGCAAATTAATTGGGCTTGTTGGAGCCACCAAGTTAACAAAAAAACAGCGGTAATCCTGTTGTTATCACTACCAAACAATTCACCATAAGGTTTAAGTTGGACCTGAGGAACAATTTCTTCCCCACAAGAATTATCAAGGGCTGGCCCAGGCTGCCCAGGGCAGTGGTGGAGTCCCCATGATCTCTGGAGGGATTTCAAAGCCATGGAGATGTGGTGCTGAGGAACATGGGTTAGTGGTGCCCTGACAGTGCTGGGTTAACTGTTGGAATCAATGAGCTTAAAGGTCTCTTCCAACTGAAACAATTCTATGATTCCATAAAATACAAACGGGTGCCATTGCCAAAAGTATTTACTCAAAGATCTTGAAAGTACCACTTGTACTACCAGCCAAAATAAAACATAAAATAACACCAAAGGAATTCTTTTTTTACTGTCTTGGTGGTTTCTGATCAAACACAAGTTACAGGTCTGAACATTAGTTAAAAAAAAAAGTGTTAATTGACTGAGTAACTGAGATAACTGAACACAAAACTCAACAGGACAAGCCCATGAAATGTGAAGAAGGGATCTATAGGGAGCTGCACCACAGCTGAGGTTTCAATTTCTTCCATTACTGCTGACAACAGTAATGTGATTATCAGTGTTTTTTCTGGTAGCTTTATAATTAAGTCTTCCCCCAGAGCTTATTGCTTTGCAGCTTCATCCTGTGGGCAAGACAGAAGGTGAAAGGGAGTTACAACTCCTTGCTATACTTGACTTAGGCAACTGATGTCATGAAGTGGGCTAAATGGCCAAGCGTGGCTGGTTTTGTCTCACCTTCCCGTGCTGGGATGGATCAGGACCCAGAGGCAAGAGGAGGACAAGCACATGCCCAGACCTGCAGCAACCAAGACAAAGTTCAGGCCAATTTAAAAGAAGAAAAAACAAACCAAACAAAAAAAAAAAAAAAGAAAAAACAAATTCCAATTTCAGAAGAGATTCAGAAACAACAACATTTCATTGTACACCAGTCAGTGAAGTGTAGCACCCAGCATTGGTCACACCCCATTTAAATTCACACTTTTAATTACACATACCATATTTTTGCTTTTTTACTATTTTTAGTAGCAAGCTGACAGCACCACAGAGTCTTGGTTTAAAAATCCCTTCACTGTTACTTCAGTGTCTATTTTACCTGTACTCAAGAGTTTTGAGACTTCCACAACAACCCCAGGACCAGGGAGCTCCCAAACAAGGATACCTACAAGGGAAGGAACCATCCAGCTACAGGAACTGAGCCTCTCAAAGCCCCAGAGGAAGGGGCAGGGCCACAATTTATTTTAAAAGCCGATTAACAAAATGGTAAGGTGACAGAACTTGTTAATTAGCTGCTGCTTGTGTTGTTTCTCTCAGATAAAACAGGAAACAGGTGAGAAGCAAGACCCAAGGAATAAAAAAAAAGCCAAGTAAATGTTGGATGTGACAGCTCATTACTTGACTAATCATTATTAGCATGCAGGATTTTTAGATTTATTTTAAAATATCATTCAAGGAGGGGGTTTAGCTAAAGATAGAGGATTGCTCAGCTCTGTTTTTAAGCTTCCTCTGGGGACAAGGTCAGAAAGAAAGAAAAAGAAAGAGCATTGATGTGAACTCAGGTTAACTCCACACATCAATATATAATTTATAGTTCATTTTCATTAAAGCTGTTCTAGTTTCCTTTTCTAATCGCTAAGTCTCTCTCCCTTATTCCCTTTCTTTTCCCCTTTGTGGAAGGAGGGGGGTTAACAGAGAGCACCTGTTATAGGTCTAAGGGGCTGCCCTGACCCTAAACCGTGACAGTCTCCTTCTCTGGAGACATTCAAAACCCACCTGAACGCATTCCTGTGTGACCTAATCTAGGTGATCCTGCTCTGGCAAGGGGGGGGGGGTTGGACTACATGATCTTTTGAGGTCCCTTCCAACCCCTAATATTCTGTGTGATTCTGGAAACAATAAGTTATACCCAGTGTACTTTGACTCCCTTATTTCAAAGACCAACCACGTGTGGTGTGATGAAACATAAGATAAGGAACTAACTCTGTTTGTTTTGACCAGTTCTTAAATAATCGAGGATGAAATAGGCTAACTGCACATGCGGAGAACAACAGGTCACCAAAAGGACAAGGAGAGGAAGATGAGTGAGGGGAAGAAGAAGAACTCTATGACCACCAGGGACCACCAGAGGGCAACATATGCATGCGCATAAAAACTCATGAATATATGTATGACTTCTTGGAATTATATGAATATGTAAATATATTATTGGGAAAAGTTACATATGTATGAACTGTAGCAAAATAGAAGCAAACACTTTGTGTCCTCTGGCATGCACTAGAGGAAAAGATTCCCTAGATGTCACCCGGTGCTGCAATAAAGAATGCCTGCTTTCTAAAACTCCAAGATGAGTCTTAGAGTTTTTCTTCACCTTATTGGTACAGTAACAGTATCGCCAAAAACTGTTACCAAAACTCCAGTAAATAAAGAACTCTCTAACACTCAATTTAGTATTAGAAAGCAGGCATTTCTTTATTGTGGTGCCGGATGCACAGGGGATAGTTCTACCTATCGTGCATACCGTACCTGGCACCCATCCAAGCTTATATCCCCCCTTTACATACATAGGCGTTAGTTTTCCTGGAATGCTTATACATATTCATTCTATTTCCGGGAACTAATTATCCTGACCGCATAGTTGTTACATATGTGGCCTGGATCACCGAGAGGCTTCCCTGGGGGTCTTCAGTGGTCTCTGGTGGTCCCTAGTTATTGTTGAAGAGGGGTCTCTTAGCACCCTTTAAGGCTTCCTTCCATATAAGGTCTTATCTTAGCCCATCTGTTTGTAGAATCCTTCTTAACTGGCATCTGCTAGTCTATGCACTCCTCCAGGATGCCAGACACAGTTGATGTCCTTGATTGTGTTTTTATCTGCGGCCCCATACAACACTTGCCTCCTCCAGGATGTGCCATTCCAGTTGTACAAGCTGATATCCTTGCTTGCATTCCTGCATGAGGCCCCTTAAAATGTTTCTGTCCTTGATATATAACATATTGATTGGTGTGCATCCACCATGAAAGAACATAAGATCTGGACCGGTTCTGCAAGATGTCCCTGGATTTGCACCCAGCACCCAAGAATTCAAGATCTGGACTGGTCCTGCAATACATCGCTAGAACCAAAGGTGGTGATATCTCACTCTCTTCTTCTCCCTTTCCCCTACTTCCTTTCCCTTCTCCCTTTCTTCTACTCTTATGAACTTTTTTATCTATAAGGCATTAGAAACTAAAGCTTTCCGAGCTACATATAACGCTTCTTGTTTCCAATAAAATTAACAAATTGATCAGCCATTTGATGTCGTTTCAGCTTAATTTACTCCAAGGGAATTTTCCAATCCTGCACAATGCGGGGGTTAGTTCTGATGCCTGCTATAACACAAAAGTTAGTTAATAGCTAAACTCTTGAAATGTAGTAACTGTCACAAGCCATATAAAGAGGGAACTAAGATTATAGAAGAGTGTGGGCTAGAGACAACAATTGCTCAAGCAGGGCCTTGAAAATAAGGAAGCAACAAAAGTAGAGGATGACTTGCACAACATCCCTGTAAGACAGAAGCTGATGCAGCTGGTGCTCAAGGCCTGTGACAAAAATTGATAAGAAAATTATTCCATTATGCCTTATATGGCCATTTTTAATGAGCTAAGTTCCTACTTGTTATCTTTTAGCAGTGTGGTGGTTTGACCCTGGCTGGATGTCAGGTTCCCACCAAGCCGCTCTATCACTTCCCCCCCTCCTCTCAGCTGGACAAGGGGAAGCAAAAGAAAACAAAGATTTATTCTCTACTTCCCATCAGCAGGTGATGTCTGGCCCTTTTTGGGAAGCAGGGCTCCCATACCATATGACGTCAGCTCAACTATAAAGGGAGAGGGCAGGAGGAGGATGGGGGGGCATTCTGCTTTGTCCTCCGAGCAACTGCTACGTGTTCTGGAGCCCTGCTTCCTGGACTCGGCCTGACATTGCCTGCAAAAGGGAAGTAGAGAATAACAACTTTGTCTATCATACCCACAGCTCTTTTCTTTTTGTCTTCTTCTCTCCCTGCGTGCTGTGCTGACAGGGGTTGGGGGGAGTGATAGAAGGGCTTGGCGGGCACCTGGTGCCCAGCCAGGGTAAACCCACCACAATATTCTATAATTACTATTATTATAATTATTATTTTATTGCAATTATTAAATTAAATTTATCTCAACCTATGTCTCCTTACCTTTACACCTCCAATTCTCTCTCCTGTTCCCCGGGGTGAATGAGGATGAGCGGGCAGCTGTGTGGTGTTTGGCTGCTGGCTGGGTTTAAATCATGACAGTCATACTGCTGTTAGCACCCAAGAAACCTTGCTCACAGCTAGGTCAAACATCTGTGCATAGTACTCTGTTGCATGATATAGACATACAGATGAGAAAGAGAGATAAAGTCAAATACAATAGAATAGACTATATCAATTGGAAGGGACCTACAACAATCATCTAGTCCAACTACCTGACTGCTTCAGGGCTGACCAAAAGTTAAAGTGTGGGAAACTTTCTGGAAGCTAACGGACATTGTTTTGAGCAAAACTACATAGAGATGGCATGAGTAGGCTGCGTATGGCCTTGAACGAGCACAACCACTGAAAGAGACTGTTTAATGAATGTCGCCAGGTGTCGTTGTAGAGACGGACACGACACACACAGAAATGTGATCAAAAAGCTTCAAATCCAAGAGCTAAAAAGCCCCTTTATTGTGCTAACAAGCCTTTTTTATATCTTTCTTAAGAATGTGTGTACATATATGATTGGTTCAAACAAAGACCATTACTTCATACTTGGATACTTCTTTCTCTCTGCTGTAACTTCAATAAGTTTTCTCTAATTGCCATCTGGCAGCTGTTTTTGGGACTTTCTGGCCTCTTCAAGGGTACACCGTTATCTGCTCAAGGTCAATATCAAGCTTACATTCCAATCCCTCGGACCAGCCGAGTTCTCCCATATTTCCCCCTTTTTGTATTTTGTATTTGTGCTACAAAAATTGCCTGCGCCGTCTGCTGCAGGGCCCTTTGCAACAGAGACACAAGACATGGCAACATCAATAACACAATTACAACAACAACCACTATTAACAACCCCGTCTTCATCAGTGACGTTAACCATCCAGTAATACCCCATCCATTAAGCCAGTCATCTAGCCCCCAAAAAAACACTGTCCTGTCATAGTCTTTCTGTCCTGTCGATCAAATCTTGAATGCTCTGATATATGGAGCGCGAGTGGTCATTTAGGTTCATGCAACACATCCCATCAAAGTCCTGACACCCATGTCCATAGGCAAAAAGCAAAAAATCAATTGCAGCTCTATTCTGAAGCATAGCATGGCGCACACTATCTAAATCACTGGCTAGCTTTGATAAGACTTGTGATGTCTTATTTGATTGCTTAGCTAGCCAACAGGTTATCTTATTTAGTTGACCTAGTGCTTTAGCTGCTGCTACACCAGGTGCAAAAAAGCTTGCGACAATGATCTCTCCTCTATTCCATAAATTCACACTGTCATCACAGTCCTTCTGAAATTCATGTACAGAGTTCCAATTATCAACACAGGATTGTTAGGTCATTACTAAAAAGAAACCAAGAGATTAAAGTTGGCCAAGTGTCAGGAGTAGCGACAGAATCCTTTACTTGCTTGGGTTATCCAAAACAGGCCGAACACAACGGACTGGATACCAGCGCGGCCCATGTTCTGTGGAGACACAAGCATAACCCCTGCCCCAGGTAGCTAGGTTATAAGGCTGAGACCATTGCCCCGTCTGTAAATCCTTAACACGCACCAAGGCAGTTCCCCGTACCTCCTGAGCTGAAGAAAAAGAGGCAAAATGTTTCCCAATTGGAGGGATCAACCCTTGCTCAGGCATGGTTAAATGTTTAATACATAAATGGCCTTTGCCAACCGAGCCTCTGGGGGCTCCCCCTCCATTCCCCCTTTTTGTTTTTGAAGCAGGCGTTTTAGGGTACCATGGGCACGTTCAACAATTGCCTGTCCCGTAGGGGAATGTGGGATGCCAGTAACATGTTGAATCCCCCATCTATATAGAAATTGCCTGTTAACCTGCCTGAAAGGAGGTTGTAGAGAGGTGGGTGTCAATCTCTTTTCTTGAGTAACAACTGATAGGATGAGGGGAAATGGCCTCAAGTTGTACCAGGAAAAGTTTACATTGGATATTAGGAAAAATTTCTTCATCAAAAGGGTTATCAAGCACTGGAACAGGTTGCCCAGGGAAGTGGTTGACTCACCATGCATGGAGGTATTTAAAAGACTTGTAGATGTGGTGCTTAGGGACAGCGTATAGTAGTGGACTTGGCAGTGCTGTGTTAACAGTTGGACTCAATAATCTAAAGAGAATCTTAAGAGTCTTAAGATTTGTGGGTGGTCTCTTCCTACTAAGAGCACATCATTTTTTAATCTCAATCTTAATTTTTTTGTTGATTTCAGTTGAACCTGTTCTTTATGGCAGACTTTTAGCGGCCAGATTTGTTCCACCTGTCTTTGGTCACTCAGTGGAGATTCACCAGCGAGGATCACAGTTGTTCAAGGCCCCTGTGTGGTCAATAGGAAGAAGTTGTTATCTCTGGATGGCAATTTATATCCTAGCTGTTGTATAATGGCTCTTGGGAAGTAGCTTTCTAGGTCTCGTAGGTACAGAACAAGACTATGGAGAGCATAGTTGTATCTTAGTTGGCTGAACCCCAAAGCCTTACCAGTCCGTTCAAGCATGGTCTGAAATATGCCACTGTTGCAGTCATCGAGATTTCTGTACACTTCAGCTGGACTTTTGATTTATGCTAAGGTTTAACTGGTTTTGTTGTCTTTTGTTGTTGGAATCTGGTTTTGTTAATCAAGGCTGCAATACAACTGCGCGTGTACTTCCTGTATTTTACAATGAAGTTTATTTTGTTCTTGACATTTTGGAAAGAAACAGATGATCTCACAAAGGCAAATGCAGTTCCTTGCAGCACTTTCTTTCTGTACATATTTAGCACTTCCACTTTGGAAATGAGTGTCTTCTTGCACAAAAGAAAAACTGTCACAAAGGCAAGACATCAATACATGGGAGTGACCTGATGAATCTTTCAGGAAAAACAGCTGGCTTATATTATTCCAGAGGGATAAATCAGCCTCAGACCATTAAAAAATTGAGCGGTCTACAAAAGGAAGCCCTAATTTTCTTCTTAGTGGATAATACAGTATTTTTTCAGTACATTCTAATTAGTTCATAGAGAGACTTGGAAGACCAATATCCAAATAATGAGTTATTAATAAACTGGATATGTTAAATGCATTGTGACAGACAGAATTGAAAGTGAATTATGCATTTTATATACGGAATATGTTGTAACAGACTCCACCTCCATCTAAGAAATCCAGTGAATTCCTCAGTGTGTAGTCAATTGGATGACTTGCTTACTGAGACATTCATATTTCTAATAGAGTAACTGGGCAATGCAATAGGATAGAAATGTAGAAATTTTATACCAGCAGACGAATTATTAAAATTATTTTTAAAACATGCAATTTCATAAAGCATTCTTAAACTTGAAGAGCTTCAAGCCTTTAAAGAGTTTTCTCACTCTTCTGTTTTTCTCCCTGGTCTTGCTGGGGACAGTGAGGGAATGGCTGTGTGAGGCTCCATTGTGGGCTGGGGTTAAACCACAACATGGCTTGCACTTCCACAGGCTGCAGGGAGGTATCTGCTCCACAGTGGAACTCCATGGGCTGCAGGGGGATATGTGATCCCCCACAGACCTCCAGGGCCTGCAGTGGGAGAGATTGTGTCGCCATGGCTGTCACCAGGAGCTGCATGGGAGTCTCTGTTCCAGCACCTGGAACACCTCCTCTCCTCCTTCTCCCCTGCCCTGGGGGGGCTACAGGGCTGTTTCTCTCACATCTTCTCAATCACTTTATCCCAAAGGTGCTCCACCATCACTGGTGGGCTCAGCCTTGGCCAGCAGCAGGTCTCTCTTGGAGCTGGCTGGCATTGGTCATGGAGGCAGCCCCTGGCATCTTCTCATGGAAGTTCCCCCTGCAGTCCCCCTCTACTAAACCCTTACTACACAAACCCAGTCCATCCACAGAGCACAAGGAGTAGGGGGAAGTTCAGCACCATTGAGAACATCTAGGGGGTCCTGCAGGGCTGGCTGGGCTGGACCATGGAGACACTGGGAGGGGGGCCCAGGGGGAGACCCAGGGGTGGAATGGGCAGAACCACCAGCAACACTGTGCCCAACCACCTGGGCAGTGTTATGGGAGAAGGCACGAGACCCAAAGTGCTCTGCTCTCCGGGGCTCTGAGCACCCTGCTCTAGTTGCAGATGGCCCTGCTCCCTGCAGGGGGGTTGGACGGGATGACCCTGGAAGATCAGGAACCAGGCTGGGATTCGATGATTCTTGTCAGCCAGGCAGTGATGGCATCGGGCACCATGCTCCCCGTACCCGGCTGTGCTCCTGCCATCCTGCCAAGCACTCTCCTTCCACCTGGAGAACCTGGAGCAACGACTATCGCATCTCAACAACCCAACTGGGCAGGCGGCTTTGGCACCACTCAGCCCAGCTGCCGGGTGCAGCTTCCAACAGCCCCACACCACCCTCGGAGACCAAGCCCACAGAGAAGGACAATCCCTTCAGGGCTGGGAGAGCAGCCTCACATCCTCCCCTGCTCAACGCCGCGAGAAACGCGTCTTTGCACCGTCTCGGGTGAAGATCCCGACCCTCCAGGGTGGTCAAGCCTTGGTGCTGGTGGCTTGGGCTGCCAGCTGGGAGACCTGGTGCAGCTTTCAAGGGACAACCCCTGCATGAGCCTTCCCCCCCTCAACATGCCCCCGCGGCAGCCGCTGCATCTTCCCCCGTGTCCACCACACGTCACCACCTCCCCGGGGTGGGGACAGGAGCTGAGCTGATGTGGTTGCCCAACGCGGGACCCACGCTCTGTGCTCCCAGCTCCAGGGAAAAAAAACAAACCACCAAACAGGTCCTGGAATTTGATGCTTCCCTGGTGAGGAAGAAGCTGCTCGGCGGGTGCTCTCCAGAGCCTGCTCTCCTCCCCGAGCAGAGGTGCTGCAGCACGTCAGAGCAGCTCTCCCCGTGCTGAACAACCTGGCCTCTTTGTTATATTTAAGGAAGGGCCAGGAGGAATTCCAGGGATTTTTTTTTTTTAGCAAGATAAACAGAACTCTTGACCTCTTCCATCAAAAAAGAAAAAAAAAAAAAAGAGAGCAGGCACTTTTCCTGGTGGGGACTGGGCTGGAGCCTCGGGAAGAGGGGGCTGCTGCCGAGGGAAGGGAGCCCAGCGGCAACTTTCCTTCCTCACCAAGAAGTTTCTTCCACCAAAGAGCGGTGAAGGTCACCGGAGGAACCAAACAACGCTCAGTGGCTTCCCTGGGAGGAGCCAGGAGGGCCTGGCAGTGACCCTGCCTGCACCTGGGCAGGACCCAGCTCTCTCCACCCTTTGCAAGGCGAGCAGAAGACCCCCCCCCAAGATCAACCGATCCCACTGGAGGGGAGGGAAAAACCAGGAAGGAACTTACTGCTGAGCGACGGGTTCATTTCTGCCTCCCCGAGCCGGGCTCCATGTCCGGGATGCTCTCCGCTCCTCACCTCCCGCTCCCCCGGGGGCCGAGGGCAGGACGAGGAGGGCGGTGGGCTCGGGGAGGGGGAGCAGATCCCCACTTCGCCTCCTCTCCCGTCGCCTCTCTGGCCGGCTCTCCCCCCCCGCCCGGCGCCCGGCAGCAGAACAATAGGCGCAAGTCGAGGGATATTTACTAACTGATAATCTCCCCACGTATTGCAGCCGCCTCTTTTCTGCCGCCCGATAAAGAGTTCAGAGCCAACCACTTGCGCGGAGCGAAGAGGGGGAGGATGTTGGGTTTGGGGGTTGAATTATTATTAATTATTATTATTATTAATATTATTATTAATATTATTATCGTTATTTCTACACACACACACACTTCTTGTTCGTTTTCCCAGCGCTTACCGTTCACCTGCTGAGGGGAGTAGGCTTCTGATCCGGAGTCCGGCGGAGAGTCGGGTAAAGTGCTGAGGAGCAACGGGGAAAAGAGAAAGGGAAGGTCATTTCCAACCAGCTCCCAGCATAAACCAATAGGTCCAGTTTGATCCAAGAGTGGGAAATCCCAACCGCGCCCGCAGCGGATCCCGGTCACCCCGAGCGTGTCCAAGTGACGAGCTCAGGACTGCCACGGTTGCCACCACCACCCTGCTCCCCACGGCAGTTCCACCGGACCCCAGGAGCTGGGATGGGTCTGTTGCTGACCTCCAGTTCAAGAGAAGCCCCAAGGAGACACCGTGCGCTTCACCAAAGGGGAGGCTCTGGGGGAACTGGGCTGGGACCTGACGCTCAAAAAGCAAAGGTTGGGGAACTCACGGGGTGGCTTCTGCCTCGTGACCTGTACGAACCTGAGCACCACCACAGCCGCCGGCTGTATCTACACCAACGGCACCGGGAGCAGGATTTGGCCCTGACTGCAGAACACAACCACCTCAAAAAGGGGGGGGGGGGAGGGGCCTTTCCTGGGCACAGAGATGCTCCAGTTCCCTCAGCATCTTTGTGGCCTCTTCTGGACTCTCTCGACTAGTTCCTTGTCTCTCTTGAACTGGGGAGCCCAGAATTGGACACAACACTGCAGAGGTGGCCTCACTAGGGCAGAGTAGAGGTGGAGGATAAACTCCCTCCACCTTTTGGCCACACTCTACTTCATGCACCCCAGAAGACCATTGGCCTTTTTGGCCATTGGCCCATTGCTGGCTCGTGGTGAACTTGTGCACCAGCACTTCCTTGTCCTCCTCCACAGAGCTGTCAACTCCTCCCCTGTCCCATAGATTTCTGATGAGTTCAGTGTTTCCTTCTTAATGGAAAATATCCTCAGAAGCACAAATGAAAATGTGAACCTCAAACCAAGTGCAAGCTGACTAAATAGACAGTGGTTTGAATTACCAAGATCTCCAGTGTCTCCTTCCTGGTTAAGGGTCTTCCCAAGCAACAGCAGATTTCAACAGATTTCTGTATTGTTTTAGATGATGAAGAAACAGTGGGAAGTGAAAGCTCCTCAGCTGTGGAGTTTCCTGTAGAACTCAGCGATGTGTTTTCACTTACTCAAAGATCATCTCTGTTTGCTGCAAGGAGTGCTTCTTCTGCCTTTGTATATGACACAATTAAGATCAAAACTTCCTTTTTTTTGGGGATGGGGGAAAATTGTTATGTCACAAAATTACGTCACTCTAGCTCTTCATTTTCAGATGTCTGTCTCTTTATGCTGTTTAATCCTCTTGCTCATTGAGCTGCTATGGGACAGGTTCTGAAGAGAGAGAAAAGTTTGGGCATTATATAGGTGGTACAGGCAAGTCCATCTTTCATTTACCTCTAACCCACCGTTCTTGAGAACATGAAAATCCTCGTCATGTCTGTTACTATACTGAGAAATTCATTTTACGCTTATTTATGAAGCTCTGCTGACCACTGTGACTGATTTGATTCCCCAACTTTATTTTATGGCCAGAAACTGTGTATGAAATCAGGTAGGCTCCCAAAAGGATACTGCTATTGCATGTTTGGTATTAATACAGAAAAACTGTCACTTAAAAAATCTAAAAAGGAATATTGAGAGCGTTTGCAAATGACTTGCTGTGAGTTTAAAAAAAATAGTTTGCCAGATTCCTTCCAGAGAAAAAAATAAAAACCCAGAAAGGTTAATTTTTTATCACCACCTATAATGTTACTCATAAATTTTCCAATTTCTCTGCCACTTAGCTACAATACATTATTTAGAACATAAAAGATATTAATTTGAAAGACTGATCTCTAGAGACAAGCCAGCTTTCCTTTTTAATAAACCCTTTAAAGTACAGGGTGCCTAGCAAGAGTTTTTGCAGATAATATTTCTGATTGCATTAAAATAATGACTTCGGGTTGTGCTACTGCAGACGTTTGAGGAGGAGAACATGACAGGATTTACACTTCATATGTGATGATACAGCACCAGGTTGCCATATGGAAAATGTGGATAAAGCACTGGCTTGAGTTCTTATTATTTACGGAGTAAAATACTACATGCCCTAAATGTATCAGACCTTCTTTACATTGACTATCTTTTGGTTTAAAACGTATCTCCTCCTAAGCATTTCTTCTTTCTTTCATTGCAAACGTCAATTAAAATGTAAAAAAACCCCAACCCACACCAACAAACAGCTAACTTTTTTTATGGTGTACTAGGTGTTTTTCTTCTGCTTTGCCTCAGGTTTATCCTTAAATGTACGTGAAAGTGAGGGCAAGACACTGTGTTTGCTTAACCATAGATGCTCCAATCAGACATTCGTCCTGCTCTAGATATGATGCACTTACGTTTAACTTCCAGAACCCAGAGATTACAAAAATTACCATCTTTATGAGATCAATCGTATCTGGCTAAGAAAGTCTATGTAAAAAAGAAAATTCCTGATTCTTAAGGAGGTAGCAAAAATTGGTGGTACTTTATGCTCTGAGAAAGTTTCAAGTGTCATATTTTTTCATAGGATTATGACTCATAGGATGGTTTGTGTTGGGAGGGGCCTTTAAATCTCATCTAGTCCAACCCCCCTGCCATAGGCAGGGACATCTGCAATTAGAGCAGGTTGCTCAGAGCCCCCGCCAACCTCACCTGCAATGGTGCCAGGGATGGGGCAGCGACAACCTCTCTGGGCAACCTGGGACAGGCTCTCACCACTCTTAGTGTCAAAAACTTCTCCCTTCTCTCCAGTCTCAATCTCAAAGCCTTGCTGAAGTCAAGGTAGACAACATCCACTGCTCTCCCTGCATCTACCCATTCAGTCACACCATCATAGAATGCTATCAGATTAGTCAGACATGCCTTCCCTTTAGTAAATCCATGCTGGCTACTGTTGATAACCTTTTTTTCTTCCATGTGCTGAGATACGATCTCCAGAATGAGATGCTCCATTACCTTTCCAGGGATGGAGGTAAGGCTGACTGATCTTTAATTACCAGGGTCTTCCTTCTTGCCTTTTTTTTAAGACTGGAGTGACATTGACTTTCCTCCAGTCCACAGCACATCTCCTGTTTTTCATGATCTTTCAGAAATGATGGAGAATGGTAGAACAACATCAGCCGGCTTAGCACAATTAACCCAACCCTGAGGGTACAGCCAGCTTATGTCTACACTAGACCAGTAAAAGCTGCAACTCCTTATAGAGCCTTAAATTATCAAAGCCCCATTTGTGTATCAAGGTGAGGATGTTCTCCACCTGGTAACACAATAACTTGGAGAAGCAGCTTACTTAGGCTGAAGTCAGGAGTTGCTCTGCTAAGGCAAGATGACAATTATGGTTGTGACTATGTGAGGTCTAACCAGTTGTGTGCCCAACATCATTGTTTCGGAGACATTTTGAAAGTGTAATTGGGGTGAGGGAGAAGAGGAGGTGGGGAAGAGGATGAAATAGGACTTTAAAGCACTACTACAGCATAAGGAAGTCTGGGTTTTGGTCTGTAAGCTGTCACATTATTGCTGAGGCATTTGGGAGGTTTATAATAGCTCTTTTACTCAGTAAAATTCATCTTAAAGGAAAACATTTATATTCCACTCAAGTACAAATAAGAGGTAAATACAGACAGATGAGTTGAATAGTGTAATTATGCTTATTAAAGTGACTGTAAAACTAACATCAAGGCATTTCACATTAATTCCCTCTCAGTGACTCCAGATCTGATTTACTTTGACAAATCCCCTGCTATTGAGAAGTGGATACAAATCTCCATGGCCTTGTACCAGCTGGTATTGCAAAAAGTTGCTGTTGGCCTCAAAGTCAAGATCTGACAGCTACACGAGGAAAGCAAACCTATTCATCAGAGCAACTAGATAAGGAAGTTGTACAGTTAGTGTCAGCAGCCAGGTTTTCCCCTAGATCATTATTTTTAAGCAGATTTCATAGAGGAGATGGGGCCTGAGTCACTCTTCCCGTTACTGCAGTGGATGAACATGGGAAAATTTCTCTCTGTGGATTAAAACCATTCTTTTCAAGTGTCTATGACACAAAGAATTGAGGTTTTTGGTTTTCATCCAAAAATCTCAGATTTGTCAGTTTTCTGTTTCATTTCTAAATTTATTTCTTGAAGAAAGCAGAGACAGCAGAAAAAGTTTTTATGACTAAATACAGTTCTTCAGACATTTCCTGTAACACATTCCCTCAGTAGCAATCATAGAAAGGAGGATGAAAACCAGAAATCTGGTTTTCCTCATCCACATTTACATGTTCCCAGGAATTTTACCTACAAAGGAGCAGAATCATCTGCATTTTCCCTGTTCCCTGAATTTTATACCCAGTGTCCTGCAAGATGGGCACTGGTGATTTGTACAGATGAAGAAATGAAGGTGGGAGACCAAAAGCACTTACTCAACCTTAGGGAAGACCAGAGGGTCCAAGTGGGGATCTCTAGATCTGGGGTCAGCATGTTGTGCCCACTGCCCACCTGGATCTACATGTGCCATTTGGATAAGCAGGTGTATGTCCAGCACTTCGGGGAGAGCTGGTTTCTGATCTGAGTGTTGGACACAGCCCAGCTGCTTGGCCTTGGACCAGACCCTTGGTGGGTTGGGATCTTCCCCATGCAGATGTGGAAATGGGAGTGGATGTCCATTCCCATGGAAAGTCCCCTTGTTCAGTGGCAACTAGTCCAGTGAAGAATGGAAAGGAAATGTCCAACATTGAATTTTATGTCAGGGGAGAGCACATCTGTGCCCCTAGCCATGCCATCTGACTGCCCATCCGGCCCTAGAGGTGGGTGTACCCCCAAGGATGACAAGGCGATCGATGATGGACTCCAAACAACTCTATGAGAGTTATAACTGTCAGGAAAATTAATCCACAAACACCAGAGATTTATGTCCAAAAAAGAGACAGAGGAGTCATTTTACTTTATTTGAATAAAGGGAGAGGCCATGGGGCATTCCCCTGGGGTCTCTCAAATTTTTGGAGGACACAGCCTCCTTTTTCAGTCCTCATCTTCTGGTATCTTGCTTAAGGGAGGGTTCAGGCAGTATATATGATAAGCCATATTACATTCATCACAGAGGAGTTGCATGTGAGCATCCTGTTTTCCACCACACAAGTAACAGGAGCAAAAGCGACATTCCTTATTTGGGTCAGCCCTGCAATGCTTGCATTCAGGGCCACTCTTTCCTATGAAAAAAAAATAAAAAGCCACAGGTCTTAGAAAACTGATTTCATACAATATAATGGCAGAAATATCTATATATGTGTGTCCACACAAACCTGCCATGGATATAGTAGCTTTGCTATTACAATGAATTCTGGCTTTAAAAAGATCAAGCCAACAAGAACAGTTTATACCTATATAACACTTATATAGCTCTACACACTCAGTGGCAACATAATTCATTGGCAGCTTAACTGAACTGAGTCCATTATAATAACTGAATAATTTTATGAAAACTTAGCACTTATTAATGTGAATGTACTCATTTTGATGGACTAGGTCATGAGAAGTTATTGTTCTGCATGTTGCCTTAGCAGGACTGCCAGTAGAAGGACTTGAATATAACTTTGAAATTGCAGTCCTTTATAGTGTTACAATTAAAAAAAAAAATGCACAGGGATGATAAAGAATAATACAGTTTTATTCTAATTTCATCAATTCAAGATAATTTTCATTTAAATCTGAAAAAAAGACAACTTTAAACTTTATTCCTTTTATTATTATTATTCATTTCCTCTTAATTCAAACATCTAAATGAAATAATACATTTAATTATATTGGCTTACTGACACTTAATCACTTGGATCAGCCTACATTAGTGTTGTAAAATGACCATATTACTTCTTTCATGCATTGCTATATCAATAGGACTCAATTCTTTACACATATGAGCATTGGGTATTTGAAAATACTGCTTTTATAATGAAGCATTTGACTCCCTGGACTAATGGAATGTCTTCTGGCACGTGTACAAGCAACACTGATGCAATCATCAGTTTCTCTGATTCCTCACCACCACTACTCCACCTGTATACTCTTCATACATATCAGATCTTGTCAATTCTTCAGCAGGAGGTTTCTTAAATGTAGATATTAATAAATTCTAAATGGATACCTTAAAACCTAAGACCAAACTGCAACTTAGAAAAACTCCATACTGAACTGGATATAAGAATTATTAATCAAGGAAGACAGATGATCCCAGATCACCAATTTTCATACAGTTTCTTTTTACAGAAATGAAATTAATGCTGCCCTTCTGTTTTTGCTCATTTGGGAATTCAGACCAACAAATTCTTCATATAGTAACAGCATAGGTACCAGTTCCTCATCTAAGGTAGGAAATGTCTTTGTAAAAAATGGAGAAGAATTAATAGCCTTATACTAGATGCAAAGGAGAGAGTAGGTAAATTGAATACATGTAGCAGAATTAAACATTACAGAAATTTTCTGACACAAATATAAGTATAGAAGGAAGAGAAGACTTAAGAGCACTTGACCACAGCTCAAAGAGCTATAGCATTAAAAGAAAACAATTTTGGAGTATTTCTGTGTGAAAACCATCAAGACAGAATATGGAAGTGAATCTGACAAACTAAACTATGATGGTGCAATACAGGATATAATAATAACAAAGTAATGTGATGACCAGAGCACTTCCAGATGGCTGAAGGAACATTTTTCTTATTTCAGTGAATAAAAGGGCCTTGAATCAAAGGAAAAAGAGGAACTGGAATGATGGTTTGAGAGTTTGGCTTGCAAGTAGGAAGCTAGAGCAGTGGTATCCAAATTTTCATTTTCACACCCCAACTCTTGAGCATGCACCCTCAATATATGTATATTTATTTATAAATTATATGTATGTACTACTCTACCATTATATTACATACATTATAAAACATATACAAAATCAGAAATTAAAAAAGAATGAGATAAAGATGAAATAAACACTATTCTAAAATTAATTTTATTTTATTTATTAAGGACTGGGCCAGAAAACATCCTTTTCCCATTTCTATTTTAAACTGGTTTAATAACTCAGATTGCATTCATTTTATTTGCACTGTTGTTAGTGCAAACAGACATGAACCTGTTCATCCCTACCATTAATGTAAAAATTAGTTGCATAGGTTCTTTCATAGTCCCTTTTGTAGGAAAAAAAATAAATCTAATGTTACTAGTACAAATTTAGATTATGATAAAAGTGAAATTAACATGTTGATGACCAGTTCTGTTAAGTTGCTTCTTTTGCCTGCTCTTGCTGAATTTGTGTGTTGCTGCATCTCTCCACTCTCGGGATTTACAGCGACAAAAACCAATACATTCCCCAATATTTACAGATTTGTCTCTGGCTCGGGGGGATTAGATGAAGAGGGTGATTGTCCCCATGGAGATTTACAGGGCGTACACTGACACGGAGAAAAGACAAGTATTAAAAGAACAAATAAAGCAACAGTCAATAAAATCAAAGCATCCATAATAAATTGGCACAAGCACATACACATGATCCATTATTCTCCTGGGATTTTCAGCAAGGCAAAGATGACGATTGCAGCCTTCGAGGCAGCTTGCAGCCACACGGTCTTCACTTGTCGAGGTCCAGGTTGGAATCTGCATATGCAGCAAGAGAATAAATTCCCATGCCCCTAGCCTAGGATGCATGCGCGTTTTGTGTCCATCACACCAAGCTGTGGAACCATAATCGCTTCAAAAAAGAGGTAACTGTAGGAAAGAAGGGGATAGTCAGGGAGAAAGTTTACACAATCTCAATGATTAAGTGCTTGGTTTGAGTTATGAATCTGATGTGTTTTATGCCATTGGGTGAAGTTATAATCGCTTGCATGTTGCTTACGACACTTCGGATTAGATATATCAAGCATGGGATAACCAAGGCAAAACCATCAAAACAGCTAATGCACATAGCAGATAAAATAAAAGCTGGTTTACCCATGGTGCTCCTGGTAGCCAGGAACATAAATCACCATTCCACACATTCCATGTCTGAACGGGGACATGGGCTAGTTTCTTAATATCTGTGGTCAGTTGTAGAAGAACCTCACCTACAACTTCGATTTCCAAACAATAATTAGAGTCATTTAGTTTCCCACATACTCCTCACTCTTTGACCAGCAAATAATCCAAAGCTATGTGGTGTTGAAGGATTGCAGTACGCATCTGTTGAGACTGTTAAAAGGTCTATAGCTTTAGTAGTTTTATTGGTAATAATTTCCAAGATTGCTTGCAATTGAATTATGCAGTTCAGATTATAAATTGGTTCCCTTTCCCCTGATACTGGTTTATTTGGATTCTAAGTGACAGGCCCATAATGCTCAGTTATTCTTTCGGGGGGCCACTCATTTTCTCCCCACCTTTGTATTCCACCTATTTTAATCCCAACAGATCACTTGTTGCAGGCAATCCTTTTGTCCCCTAGATTATCGTATAGTCTTATTCCCAATAGAAGACCACCTGCCTCTGGAAGAAGGAAAAACAGAGGTCAGATAACCCCCACATAACAAATCCATGACCAGTTTGCTGGTAGTCGCTTGTAGGCAGTATGTTCACAAATCCAACAATGGCCTTTTTTGGCTCTGGCACTGTTAGCAAATAGTCCAGCTGTGACCTTTGGGAGCTGGACATAAGTTGTGTTATCATTTCCCAAAGGGCCAAAAAAGGAGTTAGGGTAGACATTTGTCTGGCCGGTACAATACCAGGCACCAATGTAGGTTTTCCACTCACAAGTTTGATTGTAAATATGGTTTTCAGACCATTGGAGAATCAAGGTTTCATTTCTATTTGAGCAATATCCCTTAAACCCTCTGTTGCGTCCAGTTTCATCAAGCGACATCCATATGTAAAAACCCCTATTTAAAATAATTATTTTAACAAACATATATGTGAGTGTCCATTGACACCTGCTTTTCCCCACATGGAACCCTCCCTCCTGGATGCGATTTAAGCAATATCTACCCACAGCAGGAAATTGAACTGGCCATATTTCATCATCATTCCAGGTGGTGTTATCAGTTTCACTATAATTGCTTACGATTTGTGCTGCAGTGAGAGGTGTAGAGGTCCATGGCCAGCTTGATGATCATAGAGGTCCTCCACAAACCCAAACAGTGGCTCAAATTAAAGGTTTGAATAACAGTTCTTGCTAACAAAATAAATTCATTATCCCCAAAGGTATCATATGGGTCAAGGTAGACGGAAATTAGCTCCTCTTCACACTTAGAGATAAGTCCTCCAAAAAATATAGTCAAAAATAGCATACACATCCTGACCAAATTATATTAAAATTCATATCCACTTCTTCTGTGTGACGCGGTGAAAAACGCAATAACTGAAGTTATTAAGCAGGCATTCTTTATTTTGTGGTGCCGGACACATGGGGGATCGCTCCTCCAAATGTGTATACCAATGCAAGCTAGGTACATAGTTTATATTCAGGCCAAACATACATATTCATTATATATTTCAAGGACACATGCAAAGACTACATTCTCACAGATCATGATCCCAAGGCCTCATTAATCATGAGGCCCCCTTTCAAGGTGTCCTGGGAAGAGGACAGAGACAGTGCCCAGCTATGTCAGGGAGGGGTGAGGAAGGCTAAGATGTGGCTGGAGCTGACCTTGGCCATGGATTCAATGAATGAGAAGCAAGGATTGGACAGGGACATCAGCCACAAAAGGAAGGTCTGAGGAATCATGTCTCCGTGATGAGCAAGACTGTCAAGCAAGTGAGAAGGGACAAGGAGAAGGCTGAGGGACCCAACATCTTTACCTCTGTCTTTACTGGCAACCTCTCTCCCCACATGTCCTGTTTGGAGAGACAACAAGATGGGGAGCGGGGGAACAAAGTGTAAGAGATGATCAGGTTTGTGACCATGTGAGGAGCCTGAACACACCTCAGTCTCTGGGACCTACCAAGATGCATCCCAGAGTGCTGAGGGAACTGGCTGGTGTGGTTGCCAGGCCACTCCCCATGATATCTGAAGAGTCCTGGTGCTCAGGGGAAGTTCCTGGGGCTGGACAAAGGAATCATGGGCCCCATTTTTAAATAGGTTTGAAAGGAGGACCCTGGGAACTAGTGACCTGGCAGCCTCCCCTCTGTGCCTGGGAAGATCCTGGAACAGATCTTCCTAGATGCTTTGCTGAGTCCCATGGAGGATGAGAAGTTGATTGGAGACAGATAGTGTGGCTTCCACAAGGGCAAGTCCTGCCTGATTAAACTAGTGGCCTTCTAAGGTGGAGTGACTCCATCAGTGGACAAGAGAAGATCTGTGGATGTCATCTGGACTTTTGTAAGGCCTTTGACATGGTCCTGCCCAACATCTTTCTGTCTAAACTGGAGAGAGATGGATCTGATGGATGGCTGGTTTGATGGCTGAGGAATTGGTTTGACAGTGACATCCAGAGGGCAGTGGTCAATGGCTCAATGTCCAGGTGGAGATTGGTGATAAGTTGTGTCCCTCAGGGGGCCTCGATGGGACCAGTGTTGTTCAATGTCTTCATCAATGGCATAGGCAGTGGGATCAAGTGCACCCTCAGCGAGTCTGCAGATGAGACCAAACTGAGTGGTGTGGTTGACACTCCTGAAGGGATGAAAAGTCATCCCGAGGGACCTGGAGAAGCTTGAGATGTGGACTGTTGTGAACCCCATGAGGTTCAAATAGGCCAAGTGGAAGGTCCTGCACCTGGACCAGGGCAACCCCTGGTATCAGCACAGGCTGGGGGATGAAAGGCTCGAGAGCAGCCCTGTGGAGAAGGACTGGGGTGTACTGGTGAATGAAAAGCAGGGTAAGGTCCCTCTACTCTCTTCTAGTGAGATCCCATGTGGAGCGTCCAGCTCTGGAGTCCTCAGCACATCAGAGACAGGGACCAAGTGGAGCGGGGCCAGAGGAGCCCCAGCAAAGCTGGGAAGACTGGAACCCCTCTGCTGGGAGGCCAGGCTGGGAGAGCTGGGGGTGTTCAGCCTGGAGAAGGCTCCAGGGACTCCTTCTTGTGGTCTTTTAGTACTTCAAGGGGCCTGTCAAAAAGATGGGACCGACCTTTGAGTAGGGCCTGTTGGGACAGGACAAGGGGTGATGGGTTTAGACTCAAAGGGGGACATTTAGACTGGAGAGAAGGGAGAAATTTGTTACGATGAGATTGCTGAAACATCGGCCCAGGTTGCCCCGAGAGGTGGTCGATGTCCCATCCCTGGAAACATTCCAGGTCAGGTTGAACAAGGCTTTAAGCAACCTGCTCTAGTTGCAGCTGTCCCTCCTCTCTGCAGGTGGGTTGGACTAGGTGACCTTCAAAGGTCTCTTCCTACCCATACCAGGAGATTGTCACCTGCCCAATTTTAAGGTATTCTTCATTCATAGAATCATAGGATTATCTAGGCTGGAAAAGACCACAGAGTGCAACCAGGAACCCTGCTCGACATGCCCACTGTCAAACCACGTCCCTTCAGCACCACATGGTGCTGAAGCAATGGATGTTGATCCAGCCACTTCCCTGGGCAGCCTGTGCCAGGGCTTGACAACCCTTTTGGTGAAAGAATTCTTCCTCATGGCCAACCTAAACCTTCCCTGGAGCAACTTGAGGCCATTTCCTCTTGCCTTATCACTTGTTCCTTGGGAGAAGAGGCTGCACCCAGCTCTCAACAACCTCCTTTCAGGTACTTGCAGAGAGCAAGAAGGTCTCCCCTCAAAGCCCTTTTCTTCAGACCCACAGCACTGGGCAGCTGGGGCAGCAAAGCCGGGGGGGGCCTGGTCTCTTCCCTTGGTCCTGGGGTCACAGCACGACCCAGGGAGGTCAGTTGTGGCTGGGGCCTGTGGGAATTCATAACGTAGCATCTAGAGCTTCTTTTGGGGGCCTTCTGTTGATTTAGCACCAATGCTGCTTTGTGCTGAAGGAGTCATTGCTGAGGAGACCAGCTTCAGGGCAGGTAAGTCTGCACTGAAGAGGGGAGCCACAGCAGAGGGGCTGACAAAGAGCTCTTTTGGGGGGCTTTCTGAAGCCAAGAAAAGCCTCCAGCCTGTGCTGGGGGTCAGTCAGCTGGTGGGCAGGCTGCTGAGAAGTGCCTGGGAGGAGCAGCACTGGGAGGGGGCAGCAGCACCCACTGTTAATCAGGCTACAAGAAGGCTCTGGGAGGGCTGGGACAGACAGCCCAGGGTGAGAAAATGGTGCCTGTGTGTGCCTGAGTGGTGTTGCTGCTGCTTGCAGCTCGTTAGGCAGTGTGCTGGGCCTCTGCTGGGTCACAAGGTAAGGTCACTAGTGACAGTGACCAGCCCCTGCGTGTCAAACTGCGCAGATGAGGTTACCACAAACACTGAGGCCTTGGCAGGCTCTGTGGCTGGCTCTGTGGGCTGTCTTATTTGCTGGAATGCAGCCAACTTGGTGCACAAGAGAAGATCAGCCATGGTCTCCACCTGGCAGAAGGTCATCTGTTCAACAGTTCCCTGAGTGGAGATGGGAACCCAGATGGAGTTAAACCACAAATATGTAGCAACCCAGGCCACAGGCTGCAGGGAATGCCAGAGCCTCTCCGTGGCAGCGAGGGGTGATGATGAGAACTGGTGTGTGCGCTGCGAGCAGATGGAGGATCTCCTCTGCCCAACTGTAGGACTGCAAGAGGCAGTTGATAGGTTGAGGAGTATCGGGGAGGCTGAGCAGGAGATTGACTGGTGGAGCCAGGCTCTGCTCCCCCTGAAACAGAAACAGGGGCACCCCTCTGGTAGCACCCCGGAACAAAGGGCCCCTGCATCCTGACCATGTAAGACCAGAGGCAGTAACCTGGATGAGGGGAATGAGTGGAGGATAGCTCAAGGACGAGGCAGCAGAGGACCACCTACCTTTCCTACCTCACCCCCCCAGGTGCCACTAACCAACTGGCATGCAGCTTTGGCTGGGAAAGACCAGATATCACTGCAGAACAGAGAGGAGGCTCTAGCTGAACGGGACCAGTCAAATGAAGATGTTGGTGATGAACTACCTACACCAGTGGTATGGCCAAAGTCAAAAAGGTCAACTGCTCAAATCATAACATCATCCACTAAGAAAAAAAGAAGGGTTGTAGTCATGGGGGACTCATTTTTGAGGGGAACAGAGGGTCCAATATGTCGGGTTGACCCCTCCCACAGAGAAGTGTGTTGTCTCCCTGGAGCCAGGATTAAGGACATAACTAGGAAACTTCCCAGTATGGTGTGGCCCTCAGACTACTGCCCTTTACTAATTTTTCATATAGGAGTAGATAAAGTTGAAAACAGTAGTTTGAGAAGGATGAAGAGAGACTTCGAAGCCCTGGGACAGATGGCGGGAGGATCTGGAGCACAGGTTATATTCTCTTTTCTTCTTCCAGTTTCAGCACACAGTAACACACAGTAACTGACAAACACATACAGTCTATTCATCTCTGGCTTCGTAACTGGTGTCACCATAACAATTTTGGGTTCTTTGACAATGGGATGGCTTATACAGTACCAGACTTGCTGGCGTCTCATGGGGGGGCACCTTTCAAAAAGGGGGAGGAGAGTCTTTGCACAGGAGATTGCAGGGCTGATTGATAGGGCTTTAAACGAGGTATGAAGGGGGAAGGGGAAATAACTGGACCAGCCAGGAATAAGTCCAAGGGAAGCATGCCAAGGCTAAAAGCCTGGTTGAATAGTGTAGACTCTTGCTCTGTCACTTTATTCAAGACAAAGGCTAGAAACTTAGAAATCATGGGAGCACCTGAAAGAGGTTTGGAAGGAAATGGAGGGCACACTCACAAAAAGATATTGGTATCATTAACTCATCTCAAGTACATTTATACCAATGCACGCAGTATGAGCAACAAACAGGGGGAGCTTGAAGCCATGATGCACCAAGAAAACTATGACATAGTGGCCATCACAGAAACGTGGTGGGATGCCACACATAACTGGAGTGCCACAATCGAAGGCTACAAGCTCTTCAGGAGGGACAGGGTGACCTCATTAATGTTTATAAATATGTAAAGGGTGAGTGCCAGGAGGATGGAGGCAGGCTCTTCTCAGTGATGTCCAATGATAGGCCAAGGGGCAACAGGTGCAAACTGGAACACAGGAGGTTCCACGTAAATATGAGAAAAAACTTCTTCATGGTGAAGGTAACAGAACACTGGAACGGTCTGCCCAGAGAGGTTGTGGGGTTTCCTTCTCTGGACGTATTCAAAACCCGCCTGGACACATTCCTGTGTGACCTGATCTAGGTGATCCTGCTCCGGCAGGGGGATTGGACTAGATGATCTTTTGAGGTCCCTTCCAATCCCTAACGTTCTGTGATTCTATGGTTGTGATTCTGTGATGATAGGGTTGAGTGTTTATGGGTAAGTATCAGAAGGAAGGCCAACAAGGCAGATATCATGGTGAGAGTCTGTTATAGAGCACCCAACCAGGATCAAGACGCAGACAAAATATTCTATAAGTAGATGGGAGAAGTCTCACAATCACTACCACTTGTTCTCATGGGGGACTTCAACTTCCCAGATATCTGCTGGAAATAAAATACATCAGAGACAAAAAAGTCCAGGCGGTGCCTGGAGTGTGTGGAAGATAATTTCCTGATACATCTGGTGAGAGAGCCAGATAGGGAAGGCTCCCTGCTAGACATGTTGTTCATGAACAGGGAAGGACTTGGGAGTGAAATGACAGATTTTTCAATTCTTGGGGAAGTAAGGAGGGGGGTCAGTAGAACCACCACCTTGGACTTCGGGAGGACAGACTTTGGCCTGTTTAGGAGACTAGTTGATAGACTCCCTTGGGAGGCTGTCCTGAAGGGTAAAGGAGTCCAGGAAGGCTGGACATTTATCAAGAGGGAAATCTTTAAGACACGGGAGCAGGTCATCCTGATGTGCTGTAAGATGAACTGTTGGGAAAGAAAACTGGCCTGGCTGAACAAACAGCTTTGTCTGGAACTCAAGAAGAAAAGGATAAATAGATAATAAGCCACAACCACTCCCCTTACAATTCTCCAGTCTGTCCAGTTCATAAACATGATGGGCAGTGGCATTTAATGATCCGTTAACAGCTGCCATCCCAAGTAGTAACAATAGTAACAGCGAAGTGTTGTGGTTCACAGATGCATCTGCCTGTTGTATGGGATCCAGGTAGCAATATAAAGCAGACAGAAGAAGGGGAAGATAGCACACAGGTGGGGGAATTGTGTGCCCTCCTGCTGGCAGCAGAAAATGGAGCCACTCAGTGGGAAATAGGCCATACAGAAGTCTGGAGAGCAGGAGACTGGCAGCGATTAAAGACACCAGTCCCCATTTCAGACACACACGAGCCAGCCTGTAATGGGAAGCTACTCTCCATTGGTACTATGACCCTGGTGAAACCCAGAGGCTTATATGCCTGGGAAGCCCTGGATGGGAATGGAAAAAACCCACTGAATTAGTGCTCAGTGGATAGTCCCCAACTTCTAACACTGAAGCCCAGTTTCTAAAATGAGGCCAGACCCGTGTTTTCTTACAGGACAAGGGGCAAGCAAACCACTTTGGTTCTTTCACTGGTGATGACCAGGACCTGGATGACAATGTGGACTTGCCCAAGTAATGAACTTATGTCACTGGGTGGGGATTGGAAAGACACTGTCAGTAATGCTACATATACATCCTGAACATATCAATGCCACTTCAGGATCAGAGCAATGAGAAGAAGAAAGTGGCAAAAGACTCAAAAGCAATTGTTGCTACACTGAGGACCAATTGCTTGGGAAAAGATTTGATATATTTTATTTTCTTAATGTTGATTGTGGTTATGACAATTATTGTAATTCTATCGCAATAAGACATATTGGAAGTGCAGCAGTGAAATCTGTGTTAATGGTAAAGGGTATCTCCCTTGGAAATCTGTTAATAATTAAGGAATGATAATCCACAATGATCAGTAAACCTCACTGAGACTGCACGTTGGAGGAAAGACATGACTGCACCACCATTCCAAGACAAAGAGTTGACTTGTGACTGTGGTCATGTTATCTGCCCAGACATTGCTTACAAATTTAGTTAGGCCTTTTGATAAATATTAGCGTGTATAATGGGGAGACTATCCTTGAAGTTGTTGACATAGTTAGTCTGGGAATTTTAATCAAGGATTGGCTGCCCTAGAATAAGAAAAGACACCCTGGAAAACATATTGGCGCAGTGAAAAACTCAATAACCGAAGTTATTAAGCAGGCATTCTTTATCACAAGCTCAAGGTCAAGCTGACCTCGCTGTTTCTTGCTATAACTTCTGCCGAGCCTGACACTTTGCTTCAGCAAGTATTTCCCTTAAAGATACATGACCCTTGTTTTCTAGCCATTCTCCAACAACTGCCAAACATCCTGGACGAACAGGAGCTGTGTACCTGCCTGGCTAGGCAGGAATGTTGATAGTGTTTTAAACCACAAACCTAAGGCTGACTGGCTCTGATGCTCTCTGTGTTAGTATTTAGGGAAGCTCGTTAGAACAATAAAGTGATTCCGTCTCAGCCGAGATCAGGGTCCGTGTCTTCAGCCAGCACAGTCGGTGGGCTAAGAGTCGCTTCCGGTTCCACTGCATTTAAATCTCCCACGGTTAGCCCCGCAACATCTCCAGGCACATCACCCTCTCGGCCTCACACGTGAGAGCTGCCGACTCCTGATGGGTGTCTCCTTTCTCACTCGGGCTTTCCTGCTTTGGGAACCCCCTGTCCATCTCATCAGCCTCAAAAAAACCAGCTCCTGCTCAGCCACAGAGCTCTCTGGTGCCGGTGTGGCTGTCTTGTTGTTCATGGGCATTGACAAGGCTGAGGAACCCATCTTGTGCAGGGGTTTGTGATGTCACAAGTGAGTCAGTAGGAGATGGGACAGAAGATGGCTCCTGGTTTGTGCAGGGGTTTGTGATGTCACAGGAGGATGAGTAGGAGATGCAGCAGGACCAGGGATATATTTCGTTCAGGGATTTTGATGTCACGGGTGGATGAGTAGGAGATGGGGCAGTAGAAGGCCCCTGTATTTTTTAATGATTTGTGATGTCACAGAGGGGTTAGTAGGAGACAAGGTAGGAGCAGGGTCCTGGCTGTTCAGGGGTTTGTGATGTCACAGATGGATGTACAGGAGATTCTCTAGGGACGTGGCATCTTCAGAGGTTTGTAATGTCTTGGCTCCATGGGTAGGAGATAGGGCAAAGAATTAGCTTGTTCATGTGTTTGTAATGTCACAAATGGGTCAGTAGGTGATGTGGCAGGAGGAAGGTCCTGCTTTCAGGACCATGTGATGTCACATGGGAATGAGCAGGAGATGGGTCAGAAGAAGACACCTGGCTTCTGCAGTGGTCTGTGGTGCAACATCTCCAGGAGTAGAAGATGGAGCAGGAGCAGTCACCTGGTTTGTGAAGGGGTTTTTTATGTTACAGTTGCAGGAGGAGATGGGCAAGGACCAGGGACCCGGCCCGTGCAGGGGTTTGTGATGTCACTTGGGAATGAATAGGGTGGGCCAGAAGAAGGCCCCTGGATTCTTTAGTGATCTGTGATGTCACAGGTGGTTGAGTACAGTACAAGGCAGGAGCAGGGTGCTGGCTGTTCAGGGGATTGTGATGTCACATATGGATGTGCAGGAGATGAGGCAGTTGCAGGGATCTGGTTTCTACAGGGGTTTGTGATGTCACAGCTCCATGAGTAGGAGGTGGGGCAGGAGTGGTGACCTGTTTTCTGCATGGGTCTGTGATGTCACAGGTCGATAAGTAGGAGATGGCGCAGGGTCAGGCCCTTGAGGGACTCAGGTTGTGCAGGGCATTTTGATGTCACAGACGGATGAACAAGAGTTGGTGCAGGAGCAGGGACCTGGCTTGTGCAAGGGGTTGTGATGTCACAGGTGGGTTGATAGGACGTGGGGCAAGAGGAGCCCCCCGGCTTGTGCAAGGGGTTGTGATGTCACAAATGGGTTAGTAAGAGATTGGAAGGAGAAATCCCTGCCTTTTGCAGGATTTTGTGATGTCAACACAAACAAGGCTGGAGCAGTGGCAAGGCTGAAGCAGAGGTTTGTGATGTCACAGTTCCATGATTATTATATTGGGCAGGCCAGTGACAGGGTTTCTCCTGAGGGTTGTGATGTCACAGATGGATTAGGAGGAAATGGGGCAGGAGAGCTCTGCTGGTTTTTGGGGGGGTTTTGTGATGTCACATGTGGATGTGTAGGAGATGAGCAGGGAGCAGGGACCTGGCTTGTGCAAAGTTCTGTGATGTCACAGGTGGATGAGTAGAAGTTGAGTCAGGGAACTGGCTTTGCCAGGTGGATTCAGAGAAGATGCAGCAGAAGGAGCTTCCTGGCTGGTCGTGGGTTTTCTGATGTCACAGGTAGATGAGTAGGAGACAGGGCAGGAGCAGGGCCATGGCTGGTTCAGAGCTTGTGCTGTAGCGGGTGGCTGAGTAGGAGCTGGGTGAGGAGCAGGCCCCTGGGTTGTGTAGGGACATGTTCCAGCACATCCATATCCTTCCTGTAATAGGGGCTCCAGAACTGGACACAGTACTCCAGGTGAGGTCTCAAGAGAGCGGAGTAGAGGGGGAGAATCACCTCCCTCGACCTGCTAGCCACACTTCTCTTGAAGCAGCCCAGGATACGATTGGCCCTCTGGGCTGTGAGAGCACACTGATGGCTTATGTTGAGCTTCTCATCCACCGACACTCCCAAGTCCTTTTCTTCCTGGCTTCTCTCAAGCCAGTCACTGCCCAGCCTATATTGGTGCTTGGGATTGCTCTGACCCAGATGGAGGACCTTGCATTTTGCCTTGTTGAACTTCATGAGGTTGGCATGGACCCACCTCTCCAGCCTGTCAAGGTCTCTCTGGATGGCATCCCTACCCACCAGCTTGGTGTTGTTGGCAAATGTGCTGAGTCAATGCCACTGTCCATGTTGCTGACAAAGATGTTAAACAAGACCGGTCCCAGTACTGATCCTTGAGGGACTCCACTTGTCACTGGTCTCCACTTGGATACTGACCCATTGACAAACACTCTTTGGGAGCAGCCATCAAGCCAGTTCTTTATCCACTGAATTGTCCATCCATCAAATCCATATTTCATAGCCATCCATGATAGTGTTCCAGTCATGTGAGCTATCCCACCACTACTTACAGTAGTCCCCAAAACCCAAAATCAAAAGAATACCTTTATCAGATGGTCCTTATCTGCTCCTGCAGTGATCCAATTGAGGTGAGAAATCCCTCCAGAAAATCACCGGGGGCACCCAAGGGAGTCCAGATCTCAATGGGTCCTGCAGCTGAGCAGAGTGGGTCCCATCTGAGTCACTAACTGAAACGAAGAAATCAAACTCAATAGTCCCAAAGACTATTAAGCAGGTATTCTTTATTACAGTGCCGGGGTTGCACTGGCATCTTTCCTCACAAGTGCACTGCCGATAGCCCGAGGCATTTGATTCTTATAGAACATAGGGAAGAGATGCATGGAGCTCAATAACAGGGGTCTAACAGAAATGTTTTTCACCAAGCATAGAAGAGCACTTGAATGTACTCCTATGATGTCCCATCCAGACCCCAAAGAACAAGACTTGAGGAATTGGTTCTTACAGCCAGATGAAGCACACATCCAATCTGTGTTCTATTTTATAAATTGCACTGCAGCCTTCCTACTCTGCACATTTAACAAAGTGTTTACTCACTTTTCACAAGTTTTTGTGTTATTTTTTTTTTTTAATTTTGAAATAAACAAAAAATGCCTTATCTCCTTTGTATTTTCCAAGTCACATTGAAGAGCTCAAGGACAGAGCTCTCGTACACTTGTTTCCCCCTTGCTCCAGTGTCATGGTTTAACCCCAGCTGGTAACTAAGCACCACACAGCTTCTCACTCACTTTCCCCCAGTTGGGATGGGGGAGAGAATCAGAAGAGTAAATGTGAGAAAACATGTAGGTTGAGATAAAGACAGTTTAATAAGTAAGGCAAAAGCCACACACACAAGCAAAGCATAACAAGGAATTCATTCATTATTTCCCCTTGACAGGCACATGCTCAGACATCTCCAAGAAAGCAGAGCTCCATCACATGTAGCAATTACTTGGGAAGACAAAAGCCATCACTTCGAACATCCCTCCCTTCGCCTCCCAACTTTATATGCTGAGCATAATGTCATTTGTTTTCCCAAAACTGGGTCCATCACCTGGTATGCAACTGCCAATCACACATACAAGGTGGAGGTATTTTCTTTATTCTCATGAGAGCATAACTGTGGGTGTCAGGTCAAAACCAGCACACCAACATCCTAAAACACCAGTTATTTATACACAAAGTTTTAATTATATTCATCTTTCTAATACATATGAATTGTTATTCACCTTTGTGATTGGTTAAAATATCCTCAATTGCTATATAAATCACCACACATGCTCTGTCCAATTTCTTAGCTATTCATTTCCTTGTTCTTTTGAGGAAGTAGTATAATTGGGATTGGTGGTCCATGAGTCAGTGGTTGTGATCTCACAGAAACACAGAATCATTTAGATTGGAAAAGACCCTTGGGATCATTGTGTCCATCCATGAACCCTACTCTACAAGTTCACCCCTAGAACATATCCCCCAACACCACATCTAAGCGATGCTTAAACACATCCAGGGATGGCCACTCAACCACCTCCCTGGGCAGCCTATTCCAATATCTCACCACTCTTTCCATGAAGAATTTTTTCCTAGTGTCTAGTTCCTCCAGAGCACCCCAGTGCAGAGCACCAGTCCCAGTATTGCCCAGTCCTACACCCCACAGGTGTCCCTCTGCTCTGCAGAGTCCTCAAAAACACTGGAAGAGGAACAGTGTACAGGCAGAGTAGATGTCTCTTTACTTCCTATCCACTCCCCAGTGTCTTCTTATGCTTCCAGGGTCCCCTGAAGGCTTTTGCCATGCACCTTGGGAGGATGCGCAAGAAGTTCAGCCAGGAAACATCCCCCATCCGCACCTACCTGGTGACTGCCCGCAGTGGCCGGGACATGGGCATCCGAGCAATCAAGACACTCCGGGAATGGGGTGTGCCCATCGACGAGGCTTTCTTCATGGATGGGGCTCCCAAGGGCCCCATCCTTGCCCAGATCCAGCCCCACATATTCTTTGATGATGGGCTTCATAACATCCAGGGGGCTCAAAATGTGGGTGTCCCCTCTGCCTGGGTCCCCTCCTGCTGCTGATGGGCTGCAGGCTGAGAGTCCTCCCTTCCAGCAGCACAGGGATCTGGGCCAGCTGAAAGCAAACCTTCTGGTGGAGAAGGAAAGATTTCCTAACCTGCCACAAGCAAACCTCAGGGAAATGGGGTAAGAGCATTGCAAGAGAGCATGGACTACTGGGCAAGATGATGCTCATTTCTGCTCCTGATACCAAGTCCTTTGGGTCTTAGGATAAAGCCAAGATGCAACTACTCCAGGAAGGAAGGATGGACACCTTTGCTTTGACACCGAGGACCACCACCTACCTGCCCTGGAGGACCTGGAGACTTTCTGCAAGGAAATAAATGAAGCTATTGCCCCCCACATGGAGCAAAAGAAGCATGAACCCAAGCACTGTTTTTACACTGGCTTTGGCTGTGCTCAGGCAGTCTCCAAGATTTATTCCCAGGGCTACTGTCCAAAGGAAGCCATCAAGTCCCTGCCTTGCCAGACACACTCAGCTTGGTTTCCTGCAGAAGCTGAGGTGCTGGCAAGTCTTTCAGTCAGCTCCAGCCAAACTCAGCAGAGGGAGAAAGACTTCAAAGCTTTAAAGGACCCCCAAACTCTTTAGAAAGACTGGGTAGAAGAAAGCAAGCCCAAGCTGTTCCCCCTTATAGAAGGAATTATAGCACACATCACCTTTCCTTCAGCACACAGGATGCTCACAGAGTACCCTTCGGAGACTCAGACCTGTAGGACACTCAGCTCCTCGAGCTGCAGGAGACAAGCCAGGAACAAGGCTGCAACCCGGCTCTGAGGTCCACCCAGGAGACTGAGCTGCCATGTAACTCTGACATCCCACCAGGAGAGGGCACTGGAGACAATGATATGCTTCCAGCAGAAGCCACCCAGGACTCCAGAACAAGCACCAGAGAAGCTGGAGAAGAACTAGGTGCTTGGGCCTGAGCTTAGTAATAGGTCTCCATGTATGGGTGGAGGGCGTGGGTGGGGGTCTCAGGTGCAGCTTCTCAGGGCAGGTGGGATCCCAGGTGTGCTCAGGACCCTGGCCAGCACCAAGCGGCCCCCCCCCCCCATTCCTCTCCTCTGACCATTTGGACTCTACTCCTAATTTTCCTGGGGAGCAAGCAGCCCCCTGCGATTCATTCTTACCCCAGAGCTGGATGAGTGTGGTTGCCACCAGAGGCCACTGCACTGCCTGGGGGACAGAGCACCCCAAATCCCTGATTGCTCACCAGAACAGCCTCAGGGAAAAAATCCATCCGGGCTGCTCAGGGCAGTGCCTGCTGGGTGGCAGCAGGATTATGGATGGAGGAGATAAAGATGACAGCAGCTTAGTTTTTTTTTAATCTCAGTGTAATCAGAAAGTATCTTTTTTTTTTTTTTTTTAAAGGCTTCATAAGTGTTGCTCTCACCAATGCTTTTTTTCCCTCATGAAACAAATAAATGAGCATTCTCACATGAGCACTTGGTCCCCCAAACCCATGTTCGTCACCTTGGGAGGAGGGCTAGGAGCTCCTTAACAGGTACTCAGTTCTTTGATCTGCATCAACATGTGCTAAATCCACAAAAAACTTTCAGTGGTCTTTGGATTAGTCCCCTGGACATCTTACATCTGTGCATCTCCAGCCCCACGCACCATACAGAGCACAGCCCCACCATTAGCTAACTCCCTTTTGGGGCTATTTTCCCCCTTCTGGCAGGGCTGAGGAGCGGGAGGGTTTGCTCCAGGGCTGGCAGCGGGGCTGGTGCCCATGCTGCAGGTGGCAGCGGGTCACACCGGCTCAGAAACGGGGACTTCACCGGACTGCCATGACTTTTGGCATATAATAGATAGTGGTTTAGCAACCTCATCCACCAGTTCTCTCACTTGTGTCATCACAAACGCCTACACAAGCCAGGGTCCTCCTTCTGACCCATCCTACTAAACCACTTGTGTCGCCACAACGCCCTGCACAAGAGAGGGGCCTCCTCTTGACCCATGTCCTATCAATCCACCCATGACATCAAAGAACATTCAGCAAGCCAGGGGGCTCCTCCTGCTCCATCTACTATGAATCCCACTGTGACATCATTAAACCCTGCAAAAGCCAGTTTGTGCCCTAACTGCTACACTTGGAGCTGTGACAACATTAACTCCTACACAAGCCAGGGCCCTGCTCCTGCCCCATCTCCTACTCACCTATCTGTAATGCCACAATGCCCCACATGAACCAGGACCCTGCTCCTGACCCATCTGCTACTCATCCACCTGTGACCCTGCACCAGACATGGAGCTCTTGTGATAGACCTGTGACATCACTGAAGCCAGGTCCCTGTTCTTGCCCCATCTCCAGCTCAACCATCTGTGACATCACAAACCCCTGCAAAAGCCAGGGGCCTGATCCTGCCCCAGCTGCTACTCATGGAGCTGTGACATAAAAACCACCTGCACAAGCCAGGTCCCTGCTCCTGCCCCATCTCCTACACATGAAACTTTGAGAACACAAACCCCTTCTCAAGCCTGGTCCCTGCTCATGATCCTTCTCCTACTGGGCCACTTGTGACATCACAAACCCCTTCACAAGAGAGGGACTGCTCCTTCCCATCTGCTACTTGTCCACCTGTGACATCACAGAACCCTGCACAAGCCAGTTCTTTACCCCCTCTCCTACCCATGGGGCTGAGACATCATAAACCCCTGTAGAATCCAGTCCCTTGCTCCTGCCCCTTCTCCTTCACATTGTTGTGTGACATCACAATCCCCTAAACACCCAGGACCCTGTTCCTGCCTTGTCTCATACTCATAACTGTGACATCCCAAATCACTAAACAAGCAGAGGCCTTCCTCTGCCCCATCTCCTACTCATCAAACTGTGACATCAAAATCCTTGAATAAACCATATCCCTGGTCCTACTGCATCTCCTACTCATCCCTGTGACATCACAAATCCCTGCACAAGCCAGGTTCCTTCTTCTGTCCCATCTCCTACACATGCCCATGTGACATCAGAATCACCTGCACAGATTGGGTCTCGTGTACTTCAGCATCTCCTACTCTTAAAACTGAAACATCAACAACCCCTCCAAAAACCACTCTCTGCTCTTGCTCCATGTCCTACTGACCAACTTGTGACATCAAAAACCCCTGCACAAGCTGAGTTCCTCATCCTCGCCAATCACCTACTTGTCCACCTGTGACATCAGAAAACTCTGCTCCATCTACTATGAATCCACTTCTGATATAACAGAACTTTGTACAAGGTGGGACGTGGTCCTTACTCATCTCCAAACTCCTCCACGCTAACATCACAAACACATGCACAAGCCAGGGGCCTGCTTCTGCCCCATTTCCTATTCATCTATGACATCACAATGTCCCAGACTAACCATGTGCCTGCTCCTGCCCCATCTCATACTTACCTGCCTGTGACATCACAAAGCCCTGCACAAGCCACATCCCTGCTCCTGCACCATCTCGTACATATAGAGCTGTGACATCAAAAAGCCCTACAAAAACTGGGTACCTGCTCCTACCACATCTCCTATCATCTACCCAGGACATTACAAAACCCTGTAGAAACCAGGACCTTGGTCCTGCCCAATCACTTGCTAACTCACATGTGACATCATTAGTCTCTGCACTATCCATTTCCCTGCACCCTCTTCTACTCATCCATCTGTGACATCACAGAACCTTATGCAAGATGGGTCCCTGCTCCTGTCACATGTCCTCGTCAGACTCCTGTGACATCACAACCCCCTGCACAAGCTGAGTCCTAGTCCTTGTTTATCTCCAACTCATCCACCTGTGACATCACAAACACCTGGAGTAAATAGGCCCTTGCCCCCTCACTCATGGAGCTGTGACATCATAAACCACCCAAACAACAGGTACGTTCTCCTGTTCCATCTCCTATTCATCCACCTGTGTCATCACAACCCCCAGTGCAAACCATGTTGCTGGACTGCCCCGCATCCTACTCCTGGAACTGTGACATCACAAACCTCTGCAGAAGCCAGGGAATGCTCCTTCCCATCTGCTACTCATGCACCATGTCTTGAACTTCAAGAATATAGGAAAATAACAAAGGAAAAATTAAAATCTGTGAACTAGTTCTGAAAATACAATATTTTTCTTAATGTTACAATGCATTTTAGTGATGGGAATAGGAAAACTGGTGAGGAAAGAGTACTAATTTTCAGTGTGGCTTGAGAAAAGAAAATAATAACAAAAAGAACAAATCAGGGGTGAAAAGCCACAGTGTACAAAAATTAACAAATAAATGGCAGTCTTTACTATGATAACTGAGGGAAGAAAAGACCATAGCCACTAGGAAGTCTGAAATCAAAGAGTTTGTATGCAGGGGAATGTGAATTCATCAGTGAGAGATGCACACATTCAACTGTATCAGAGAAGGGAGTAAGGTTGACCCCAACACAAAGAGCTAGCAAGGGAAGCATAAAGACAGTGCAAGTGTCCATCTTGTCTGCTCATCTCTGCCTGCTCTTGTCCCTACCATCTCTCCCTACCCATTTGCAGGTAATTCCCGAGAAACCCGTAGCTATCTGCTGGAAGCCTTCACAGAAGTGGAGAACAGGAAGGCTGCTGTCATTTCTCAGTGAAAGAAGGATATGTATGACATTGAGGAAAACCCAGCTATGGAAAATCATGACTGCTGTGCTGGTGTTTGCTCAGGCCTCTGCTCTCCACTGAAAGTGTCATGAGCTCCAAAGTGTCGCTCCTTCAGAAAGCTTTGCACAGAACAGGACTGACTCATCTGGAACACCAGACAAATCCAAGCAATCACAGCTTCACGTGACACTGAACAACAGGACAGTGAATCCACATGTTAACTAGCTGGGAGAAAGTGCAGTCAACATAAATTTTCTTGGTCAATTGCCCAGATATCTGGAAGCAGGAAAAAAAAAAAAAAAAAAGTGCATTGCATTATAACCCAAATAAATCCTGTATCTGAACTTTCCTAGGAAGACATATTTTTAGCACCAGCCCTTAAAATAGCCATAGCATGTGACACAAATAAAGTGCTTAAAGTCCATGTCTTCTGAAGAGTACAATGTTAGGCAGATAGAGAAGACAATTACGAGTGATTAACGAGAGTGAGTTCCACACCATTTCAACATTTCCACACTAAATAATCATGCTCTCCAGCCTCTAATTCACCACAAACCTCTACAAATACTTGGAGTGCTGTTGATTTGCCTCTGGGATTTATAAAGTAAATCATGGGATTCATGGGATACATTGTGCTTCATGGTAAAAGGTATTTTTTTGTCAAATACTCACGTAGCTGGAACTAGCTACACGTAGTTAGACTTAAAGAGTTTGGTCCTGTGAAAGATACCAAAACAAATAACTTGCCTATTGATATAAGGAGGCACATTTCAGTTTCAGAGAGGCTAGTCATATAAGCAAAGCTCTGCATGCTGTTTACATATATTAAGTTGGATCACATTGTTATCTCAGTTATTTCTTTCTTCGTGCAATATATTTATTATTCTTAAATCCCAGTTATACAAGCAGAAAAAAAGTCACTTGAAACAACAAAGTTCTCACCTAATTTACCTAATTTTAAAATTGCTGATTTCCCTACTCCTTTTCTGTATATGTCATTTAAATAAATAAACAAACTAACAAACAGAAAATATTGCTTCTAAACTTAAATTTTCTGTTACATTTCATCTTGAGACAAATATTTTATAAATGATTTAAAAGCTCTTCAAAGGTCTTCTAACAAAAGCATTGATGTAGTTTGGTAAGAGCTTTGGTAGGAGAATGCTCTAATTGGTGCAGATGGATAGCTACAAAACTGTCAACTTAGTTCCACAGCAGTCACTCAGCAAAGGAGTTTTATATATAATCTACAATGTTTCCTCATGAGTAGTTTCATTCTTACATTTCTTTCCATCTGAACTCATTTTGTGTCTCACTGATGAAAGTATTTCTCAAATCACCTTCCCCTACCCCCCCAATCATTCCTTATAGTTAAGCACTACTACCAAATTGGTTTTGTTCAATTTACATATTAAATACAGTATAATGTGTTACCACAGAAGTACATGCCTCAGAATCTGACAACCTGAAAACATATAATTTTCTATGTTAAAGTGGGTTCAAAGCCTGTGAAACATTTCTTTATTTTCTTGCTAGGCAAGAAATTTGGACTATTTCTTTAAAGCAACTCAAAATATTTCCTTCAAGGAGAAATTTTTTGCGCAAAACAACTCATGAAAAATAGTACTAATATTTTATCAAGCTATCAGTCTAAAGTATTAAATAACACCCCTCAGGCTCCTCTTCTCCAAGCTCCAGAGCCCCAGCTCCCTCAGCCTTTCCTCAGCAGGGAGATGCTCCACTCCTCAAAGATGCTCTATCCTCAAAGCAAATTGAATTGCTCTCTCTGTAAAGTATAAAGTATGTTGTTATTTACCATTTTATGATCTATAAGGTGCTCAAACAGTACCATTTTGAGTGTATATCGATACCTGCATCTCACACCAATTCTGGCTGGCTGAAGTTTTCTACAACTGTATCACCTGGGCAAGAAACGTATACATCTAGCATGGAAACATCTGTCAGAAAATAATGCAGACTACTTCCCAGCCTCCTTGAGCTACAACATCCCAGTCAGGAGCTAATCCAAGTTGCCTGATGAAGCCATATGCTACGATTTGTGAAAAGTCCTACAAAATCCAAAAGCCCTGGTACATTTTTAGCACTATCTACTGACACCTCAGACACTCCAGCCGTGTCTGTACCAATAATCAGAAGAACAGCTTCAGAAAATTGTTGTTATCTGTTACGTGGCAGGCTGCAGTCCCTAGATCTGCCTTGACTTGCATCGCGAAAACCCCCTTGATTAACTAATTGTTTATTTGAGTGTCATCATCCTCACTCAAGACACAGACTTAATTTCACTTCCCAAATTAGTATTTTTACTGCTTTTATTAAAGTTCCTTCCCTTGAGCTGACTGTTTCTCCAGCAGCTCCGTATTTTTGGTAAGGATGTCTCTTCTAGCTCAAGTGTTCAACCCAAATCCTGATCCAAGTGGACTTTCTGCAGTCTCACTGTGAAGTGTCCCGTGTTCTTTACCTGCCACTCCTTCCCAGGAGGAGGGGATTGGGTGGTGGCTGTGGAAGTCCCTCCTGAAGCCCCATAATACAACCCAGCAATACCACGTTGTCTTTTCCAGGTTGATGCGGGGGGCAGTGGTCACTATGTTAGTCATTTTTATGCTCCACAGACCTGAAACATTCATTTCACCCCTGTTTCTCAGGAGGACCATCTGAAACAGGGTTCCCTATAGCATATCCTATGGAAAGCCCACCACAGGGAAGCACTCCATTCCTTACTTCAGCAAAAAAAGATATCTACTGGCCTTCAGTATGTGCCTAAAATTCAGCACAACCTTAAAGACAGCTTTGAAGAGGGAGACTTCTCTTAGCTGATACCTACAAGCCCAAGATTCCCAAAGGAAATCTTTGGATGTTTTTAAGACTTCAGAAAACTTTCTGTGTGAAAAGCACTTTGAACTCCCTAGAAGAAAGGTCCTGGGAGTATTATATTCATGTCACCTTGGAGCAGCCTGATTATATGACACTAATACCTTACAAGGAATCTTCACATACACACGCCCCCAAACCCCAAAACTTTCTTCCTCTCTGCAAACTTAAGCATTTCATTTTTACACTAACATCTCTCTACTATGGTTTAAAAATAAAATACCAATCTGTTTAGCACCTTCTGAGAATTTCAGGCCTCCCCTCGTTCTTCTAGTTCTAATTTGTGAAGAGGAAAAGAAAAAAATAAGACAGAATCACCCTGAGAACATATTTGAAATATATGAGAGTGCAAATTGAAGTGACTGATGAGAGGCCAAGGTGCTGTGAACGTGTCATATTTGTAGGGATGTCCATCGAGTCGATCAGCAATCAGGAAAGATTAAATTACTGCTGGGTAAAATGCCTTTGCTCAGTTTCTCTCTCCAAGGACAGGACCTGGTATTCTTTTGATACTGTATTTAAGCTTCCCTTGAGATCTGTACCTGCTCAAAGCTACTTGTTTAGGCCTCATCACAGAGGTTTGAATACTAATAATGAAGAGGTTCCTGATGGAGAGCCACGTTATTGGCTAGATTTACAGCTCACAGGATGGCTGGGGGATGCCAGATAGATTCCAAGACTTGATTGCAGTGAAGAGTAGGTTTTAAGATTTCCCTCAATGCCCTAACACAGAGGAGGGAGATTACTGAGGCAGTTACTGTGGGATCTCTCTCACTCCTACAATGTTTTGTAAAAGCCCTGGAAATGCAGTTAGTGTTCTGCACGACCTGCCTTGCTGGTGGATTCAAACTCTTTGCCAAGAGACAGCGATTTCCCAAGCGAGGGCAGTTCCAGATGTTGTGTTCACAGAATCACAGAATCACAGAACTGTCAGGGTTGGAAGGGCCCTTCAAGATCATCCAGTTCCAACCCCCCTGCCATGGGCAGGGACACCTCCCACTAGAGCAGGGTGCTCAGAGCCCCTCTCTGGAGACATTCAAAACCCTCCTGGACGCGTTCCTGTGTGACCTGGTCTAGGTGATCCTGCTGTGGCGGGGGGGTTGGACTAGATGATCTTTGGAGGTCCCTTCCAACCCCTAATATTCTGTGATTCTGAGACTCATAAGGATCATCAAGTTCACCTCCCTGCTTCTTGCAGGATTACCTAAAACTAAACCATATGACACAGCTTGAACTCTGATGGGCTTGGTGCTGTGACTACTTCCCTGGAGAGCCTGTTCCAGTGACTGACTACCTTCTCAGGGAAGAACCTTTTTCTGATGTCCAGTCTGAACTTTCCCTGATGCAGCTTCATTCCATTTGTTTGTATTCTATCGCTGATCATCAGAGAGATCAGCACCTGCCCCTCTTGAGGAAGTTGTAGACTGCAATTGGGTCACCCCTCAGCCTTCTCTAAGCTGAACAAAGCAAGTGTCCTCAGCCACTCCTTGTAAGGCCTTTCACCATCTTGGTTGCCCTCCTCTGGACACTAATAGTTTGATGTCCTTCTTATATTGAGGTGCCCAAAACTGCACAAAGTACTCGAGGTGGGGCTGTACCAGTGTGCAGTGTAGAGTGGGACAATCGCCTCCCTAGACTGGCTAGCTATGCTGTGCTCGATGCACCCCAGGACATGGTTGGCCTTTTAGGCTCATATTCAACTTGCCATCAACCCAAACCTCTAGATCTCTTTCTGCAGGGCTGCTCTCCAGCATCTCATCCCCTAATTGGTATGCATAATGATGATTACCCTGTCCCAGGTGCAGAATTGTTAAATTTCATGTGGTTGGTGATTGCCCAGCTCTCTAGTTTATCCATATCTCTCTGTAAGACCTCTCTACCCTCGAGGGAGTCCACAGCTCCTTCTAGTTTAGTATCATTGACAAGCTTACTTAATGTTCATTCAACTCCTGCATCAAGATCATTTATAAAAAGGTTAAAGAGCACTGGCCCTAAAATTGAGCCCTGCAGAATCCCACTAGTGACTGGCTGCCAGTCTGAGATAACTCCATTTACTATAGCTCTTTGAGCCTGACCCATCAGCCAATCATTCACCCAACGTGTTATGGACTTGTCTATCTGTATGCTGGACATTTTTTCCAGAAGGATACTGTGAGAGATAGTACAAAAAGCTTTGCTAAAATGAAAAAACCAACCCACATCTACTGGCTTTCCTTGGTCAGCTAGGTGAGTAACCTTGTCATAAAAGGAAATTAAGTTGGTTAAACAGGACTTTCCCCTTGTGAACCTGTACTGGCCATGACCAATGGCTGCGTTGTCTCTCAAGTGGTTTTTCAATAATTCCCAGAATAACCTTCTCTGGAATTTTACCAGGCATTGAAGTGAGACTGACAGGCCTGTAATTACCAGGGGCTTCCTTGTTACCCCTCTTGAAAATTGGGACAGCATTTGCCAGCTTCCAGTTGATTGGGACTTATCCAGACTCCCAAGATGTTTGCAAAATAATGGAGAGTTCCCACAATGACATCAGCCAGCTCTTTCAGTACCCTAGGATGAATCCCATTGGGCCCCATAAACTTATGTGTATCCATCTGGAGCAGCAAGTCTTGAAGAAGTTCAGAGTCATTTGGGAGTTTATCATCCCCCCAGTCTTCCAGACCCCCATGGTCTTCCAATGCAGGGCTCTGGGGATCCCAGGACCCATCATGAGCATTAAAGACAGAGGTGAAGAAGGCATTAAACATCTCCATTTTGTCAACGTCTCTACTTGTGAGGTGACTGACTTCATCAAATAATGGACCAATGTTATCTCTGATTCTCCTTTTGCTATTAACACATTTTAAAAAGCCTTTTTTCTTGTCCTTCACAGTGCTGGCCAGACTAAACTCTAATTGAGCTTTGGTGGCAAACAGGATCTCTGTAGTCCTCCTGTGTCACCTGTCCTTGCTTCCAGTGTCTATACACTTTCCGTTTCTGCCTAAGTTCTAGATCACCTGCTCAGCCAAGATGTGTCATCATTCTGGCTGGATGGTTGATAGTAGACTCCTGTGGCGGGTTGACCCTGGCACGGCACCAAGTGCCCACCAAGCCCTTCTATTGCTCCCCCCACCCCCGTCAGCATGGCATGCAGGGAGAGAATAAGACGCAAGGAGCTGTCAGTTATGATAGCTAAGATGTTATTCAGTACTTCCCATCTACAGGCGATGTCGGGCCGAGTCCAGGAAGCAGGGCTCCGGGAACACGCAGCAGCCGCTTGGAGGACAAAGCAGATGTCAGGCATTGGAATGGCCTGCCCAGGGAGGTGGTGGAGTCACCATCCCTGGAGGTGTTTAAGAGGCAGTTTGAATATTGTGCTTAGGGACATGGCTTAGTGATTTTTGATAGGGCTGGGAGTAAGGTTGGACTTGATGATCTTGAAGGTCTTTTCCAGCTGAAAGTATTCTATGATTCTATGGTTACCACCTCTGACTGTGTTAAAAAGTTCTGTAGATATGGTGCACAGGGACACAGTTTAGCAGTGGACGTGTAGAGTAGAGTTAATGGTTGGACTTGATGATCTTTTCCATCCTAAATGATTCTCTGAAGTGAGGTGGGGTCTTTTCTCCCAAGGAACAATCAACAGGACAAGAGGAAAGTTCTTGTCCTACCACTTTGAGTCATAGCTTCTTCAAGTAGCCAACGCTGTGCTTTGCGTTCCAAGTCAACCATCAGCTTGACTTGACTTTTTCTTCCCCACCCTTACACAACATAAGAGTTTTATAGTTTCTCAGACGCTCAAGAAGTGAACAAGAAGCGGTTAAGAGGAGTTGCTGTATTCCTGATAGAGAGGCTGAGGGTTTTGTAGACCTAAAAGAGAAGAAGATAAGATGTAATGTGCTATGTTACCATAATAACTCAGTTTGGGTGTATTTAATGGTATTTCGTGGCAAGTTTTTCAGATGATGTAATTGCCTGGAGAATGTTGCTCCGCTTTGCTAAGCTCACCAACTGATGAGTTCTATGCGAGCTTTAGACACGCCACATAACGGGATGTCTACGAAGCTGAAAAGTGAAAATTTTATTTGATTGGTCTAAATGAAAATGATAAATAACGGGGAATGTTATTTTAGCTTTGGAGAGGCTTTGCAGAAGGTAAGGGGATAAAGTATCCATCTTGCTGATGCAGCTTCTGTGAGAGACCTTCGAGTTCCTGTGCATTTCAAGATCCCATCTGTCAGTTGCAGGAAAACAAGATTTCACTTGGCTTTGCTTTGTAAATTAATCTCTGAGGAGTTTAACTCCGGAAGTCCTCACTTTAATCGTAATAGGGGGCATATGTCAGAGTATTTGATTTCGTGGGAGTTGTGGAGTATAGAAAAATGTATTTCTCCCAAAGCGTTGACTTCGTGTCATCTTATTATAAGAAATGTTCATTATAAACTTGGGGGTTTTTTTGGTTGGGTGTTTTGTTTTGTTTGTTTTGTGTGTGTGAGTAGTTTTTTTTTGTTTGGTTGGTTTTGTTGGTTTGGTATTTTATTATTATTACTAATTGTTGCTCGTTAAAAATAGGGGAAAAAAGCCCCAAAACCTGCCAGTGAGGCATTTACTGCTGACATGAGAGCTTGTTTTTCCTTTGAGGCTCATTTTAGAATACTACACAAGGACTGTCTTGGTGTCTGAAGGGTTTTGGCGCTCTTGAACTCCAAGAAATAAGTCACCACAGTTGTGGTAGAAACTCAAGGCAGAACCCTCCAAGAATAAGCCTCTGTATCTCCTGCCTTTTCGCCTGGATGGAACATGAGAACAGGAGCTCAGGTTGCATCATTCATCTCTATAATCACTTTCAGGTTCCTTCAAAGAGTGGCAATATCCCCGCCAGAAAAGGAAAATAAAGCAGGGCTTGGTAGGCTTAATGCAGAGCAGAGAGGGTGGGTGGCAGGGGGGAAGATGTGGAGGATCTATACCATGAGATACTGCTATGGCATCTATGTGTTCAAATCCACTCTGTGTGGTGATGGTGCTTTAGAAGAGTGTAGAGGCCACACTTGCCGCTTGAGGGGAAGCGATTGGCTTTGGCAAAAGCTCAGCTGCTAAATGACTTGGGTGGTCAGAGTGGGCAGGGCAGCTAGTTGGTCTGGCTGGTGGAAGCGTGTGTTGCGGTAGACGATCAGCATGAGCAGTGCTGCCTGTCAGCACCCACAGAGCTGTTGCATATGTTCTCTCTGGCCTGGCACAAATATGGGAAGGGATATTCAGAGCACTGGACTTGGTGGTGGTAAGGATGGACTGCATGGGACAAAGAGCAGTAAAAAACCTGTACGTAAGTAGCATTACCCATATTTACATTTCTACTTTCCAACTTTACTCCCCAAAATCTGAAAGGAGAATAGGAGAGTGACTCATTGAAGTCATCCAAACCCTCTGAAGGCTGCTTTGTGTGACAAGCAGGTCAAGGGGGGGGTATCCTGCCCCTCTGCTCCCAGGGCTCTGGGGAGAGAGACCCCCCTGCAGTGCTGGGGCCAGCTCGGGAGTCCTCAGCATCTCTCTGCAGTCTAATGTGCCACTGATGCAGGTTTGTATGGATGCAGTGGCAGAGTGCACTAGTGCCACTTAAAAACAAGAATACACTGTAACGTATCAGAAAGCGTGCTAAATATTATAGATGTGTTAGTTAATCACCCACGTTTGCAAACTTACAGCATGCTAAATATTCACTCAGCAGTCCAGGGAAGGGCTCTCAATCTTAGACAAGTCACCTTGGCTGATGTCCTGACCGAAGGGGAAGGGTCTCCACACAGGGGAGCGTTGCAGAGGTGACTCCCCAGAAACTAAACTAAACCTTAGCACTTTTACCCCCTGGTGTAGTGACCGGTTGTACAGTTTGAATACACAAGGCTGTGGATGAAACCCTCCAGGTGGTTGTGGCAAAACTATGTTTGATTGGATTATGCCCTCTGGAGATAGAAAGTTGTCAGCTGAAACCCCCACTGAAGCCCTCCATGCTCTCCTTATCTGACTTTCTCAGGAAGCCCAGCAGTGGTTTGCAGTGAGACTCAGGACACACCTTTTATTGAGGCATTTCAAGGGTCAGCTCATGTTTGGGCTCTGTGTGTGGTGCAGCATGGCCCTGTGTTGTCCCTGCATAGACAGGGCCAGAGACAAGAAAATCATGGCTTAGTCGCGTGCCTGCACTAGATGATACTGAAATCTGCTTATGAACTATGAGCCAGAAAAACTGCACAGTGGGATGCACCACTGGGCTGCACCACTGGGCTGGTCAGCAGGGTTCTGTGGAGGGGTCCAGGCCGTAGGGGTTGGATCATAGCAATGGGGTGCAGCAGGTGACAACAGAGTCCTTTGTCTGCAGAATTTTCTGCAGAACTGTCTTTAGGATGGGCAAAATGGGGCTGTTGGGGATACAAATAATGTACTTGTAAGATATGATCATTAATTTCATAATCACTTCAAAACAGGTGGAATTGACCCTTGCATTGCTGTGATCAGCGTGAATGTCCTGGTTTGAGTGAGAACAGAACTAATTCTGTTCAGTGATTTCACTTTCCAGCTCAGTTCTTCTAACTCCCTGCACTGTCTGCACTCAGCAGCCTGTTTTCCCAGGCAGTGTCTGCTTCTGGCAGGGAGAACACCCCATGGTTAGAGTTACTACCAAGGGTTGGTGTGCAGACCAAGGACACGGCTGGAGCTTGTGTATCACATTGGGTGGTGCAGAAAGTGAAAGGCCACAGCTGCAGGGAGGAGCGGACAGGACAAGTGACCCCAAACTGACCAGTGAGGGATTCCATCCCCTAGACGTCATATTTGGTATTAAGCTGAAGGATCCAGAGGGTCTTTGTGGCTCTTCTCCCATCTTGGCCTGCTTTGCCTACCATTCTATGATTCCACAAAGTGCGTTAGTAGGAGATGGCTCAGAAGGAGGGCCCTGGCTTGTGTAGATGTTTGTGATGTCACAGGTGGAGGGCCAGGATAACTCCAGGGATGTCTGGACCCAGAGCCAGGATGGTCAGTGGGAGACAGCGCTGCAGTAACAGCTGCTCTGTGAAGTGTGACTGTGATTAGCGCTGGGTGGGGTGTGTGTTCGTTAGGGATGAGTCCAACCCTGTTGGAGCTGAGTGCTGGGAGGGGAGGAGAACCGTCTGGAGCAGCCAGAGTCTGGTGCCCCGCTATGTCTGGGACACCTCAGGCATGGGACTGAATCTTTCCCCTAGGGATTCTGCACTTTGTGTCCCAGCTTCAGGGCTGGGGCGGCACCGGCCACTTAAACTTTCTGGAACAGTTTGGAGACCCAGTTGGACAGGGCTGAGTGACCTGATCCAACTTCTCACCACCAGCCATCCCCTGCTGATCTCCACTATGGGTTTTGAGTGCGTTCCCCTCACCCTGAGCTTTTCTTGACAGTGGGCAGAGAAGGAAACCTCCCGAAAGTGCATCTTGGAGGGTTCAGACTGGAGGGGAGGTGATTTTCCTCAACTCTTCAAGACTTGTCAGGCTAATTGGAGTTCCTCACAGTGGAATGAGCCCCAAGTGCCCTCAGGAGCTGTTGATCTTTTTGTAATTTTGTTCCAGTCTTCAAGCCCTGCACAGCTCACTGGAGAGTTTCAGAGTGTGGTTAAGGAGGAAAATTTCACACTGTACAAAATAGAAACAAGATTTTCTTTGAAAGGTATTGGTTATAAATTTTCAGTATAGAGAAGAGGTGACAGAGGCATTCTCCAAGTGATCCTGATCCAGAGGGTCTCCTCAGGAACTCTGGACTAGTAGGAGAAGACAAAAATTGATAAATTAATAAACTCATGCTAATTTCAGTCATCTCTCTGGGATTAATTTGCTCCAAGGTTTGTAGCATTAACCTCCCTTATGGTTTTTGTCAGGTTAATTTTTAGTATGTGCACTTAGTGAACCTTCCATTTCAATGGCACATCGAGTGCTGTATTCTTCCTTTTAAAGCAGTTTATGCATTGTACTGTTACCTGTCCATCTTCTTGTAAAGCTGCAGTTCATCATCAGGCTTGTTAATTTTCACTTCTCCTGCTTGCCATTCTTTGTCTGGATGTAATAACGTTATTAAATGAATGACCCCCTTTTATTTCCTTTAGTCAGAACACAGGCAATATAGAAGCAGTGTTTCCAGTCAGTGTCTCATATGTGCCAGCCCCTATGCGGTGGCTTCTGCAAGTCATTCCTTACACATTGCTGTATGTTCTCCTCATGGGGGAAAGGATCAGCTATATTCTGCTTTGAATATTCATAATTCCACCTGTGTGAGATGCTGGCCTGGGACAACTGGAACATATTAAATCACCTCCAGCATTCCAATAATATTGCTCTTGTTTAAAACCATATAACTCATATTAATATTACAATACTTTTTGTTTGTTTGTTTGTTTGTTACAGGTGTTACTCAAAAAAGGCACATTTTTGAAAATTTTGAGCTAGATTTGTTAGATCAGTGCCCAAACCAGATATTTATAGGTAGATCTCCTTTCTACCACATAAACTTCATCATCTTTTGCTCTTGCACCAGGGATCGTTCCTGGGCTTTGCAACATGGACATCTAGCAGAGTAAAGAATGAGAAAATGTTCTAACCATGTTTGAGCATGTGCCGACGAGCACTCTCCCAAACAATTCCCGGACATGGTTTGGATGTCACACCGTTCCAGAAGTCACTTGTGACCATCACTAAATGACCAAGATTACAGCTTCAGTGTACCTCAGACCACATCATGCTAATTGGCCTCAGTATCCAAGACAGTTCCTGAACATTTTTAATTTACTAATGTTGGCAATGCTACTGAGCATTTGCAATTTTTAAGGAAGAAAAATTTATGTTCTCTTGCCTTTTGTACTCTGGCATAGCCAAGTTACATTACAAAACTCAGGTTGAAATTACAGTATATGAGCTAGCAAAGGTAATCTCTGGCATTAAAGGCCACATACGAGGCTTACTGGAGTTCACTGACTAGAGAATGGGGTGACACTAGGGAGAAGCAACAGGAAGCCTTGCTGATGCCCAGCTATAATCAGAACCGTAGCAAGGATAATGCTCAGCATTAACAGTGCCTGCAAATTAGCCAAAGAGCCTCTGGCTGCTGTTGCCATTCACAAGATATTTGCAGTTCATGATACAGCTAGTCAGAGTTAGTGAGTGGGAAGTTACTTTGAGTGGAGTTACAAATACTCCAGTTATTGAAAGCTGCAATATCAAATGACTAGCAGCAAATGCTGGTCCTGCACCAAAGGGAGAAAGCAAAGAGTATGAAATGCAGGGCGGCTTTTGTAATCTCCAAAGCCTAAACATAGGGTTGTTCATGTATGCTCTCTGCAGCTGTAATCTGCATCACAAAGACAGCCTGAGGAAAGCATTTAGCAGGACAGACACAAGTTGCTCTCCCATGTCCATTCTATGCACAGAACTTAGACTTACCTACACATACTCCTTTCAGCCCTCAGCCTTCTGAATCCTGCATTTGCATATGACCTTTGCTTTTCCCAGCAAAGGACAATCTAGCAGCATGCAATAAATTTCCTTGTTTAAAATCTAAGGTGTCCAAGACAATGCCCAAGTTCCCAGATTGTCATTTCCTCCCAAGAATTGACTCTGATCAGTGAGATCAATGCAGAGGGAGCTGTCTCTTCTGAAATTGCTACATGCTTCCCTCTCCCTAGCAAAACCTAATCAATTTCTCTCTCTCTCTCTCTCTCATTAATCCTCCCAAGACCCCAAACATCTCATATAGTAATGTATAGGAGTTGCAAGACTGTGTAACACTGCCACCTGGTGATGTGCATCACAGCAATATTGTCTTCCTCCTACCATCGTGCAAAAACCTTTTGCTTCCTTTCAGGTGGTCTTAATCTGCAGGTCCCCATAAAACAGAACTCGCCCCACTATGAGTTTATCTTCAGCACCTCTTCTTGTGTCTAGAAGCCAAATTACTGAGACTTTCAAAGTTGTTCAGGCCATATCTTGTCTTTTCCTTCAGGACTGACTTTTAGACGTGCTGTGTGGATAGACAACCTCTCTGGGCAGCCTGGGCCAGGCTCTCACCACCCTCAGCACCAACAATTTCTCCCTTCTCTCCAGTCTGAATCTTCCTCTTCGTGAGGGTGTGGAAAAACATGGGGTTTGTCCCTTTCAGAGAAGGGTTAGAGTGCTGCAGAATTGCAGAGGGCAAGGGAAAAAACCCAGTGAGCTACTAGTTATGATTCAAAAAGAGGTTTGCCTCAGGCATACAGGCAGAAATTGGCTTTTTGTAAAGATTAGTCTTCGGGTTTTTTTGGATTTCGTGTTAGATTTTGGGTGTTTGGTTTGGGTTTTGGGGGTTCTTTTTAATTCCAGTGAACGTTTATATTTTAGAAAGTTTAAGAAAACTTTATTTTTGCTGGAAAAGAGTTTGACAATCCAAGACTGTACTTTTCAGTGCACAAGACCTGGTTTATTCCTTCTCTTTACACAGCCAAGCACAGAGGTTTCTGCTTCCCCTGACTTGGGGGAGTGTCGTGTTCTTTGGTATGGTGTTGATGCTGGTTTCAGTTGATGCCTCGATCGCTGGTGCTGGAGAGCAGGGTGAGGTCTCTGCCACAGGGTTCAGCTCTCATGGGGTAGTTGTGAAACAAGGTCTCACTATATGTTCATGTGAAAGCCACCAGAGTTGAATCAAGTGACTCCCTTTGACAATTTAAATGGTATAAATGTATTGCACGAGTGCCTCGGGCATCAGAACTCTACTGTTTCCCTCTAGATTGGGATTTTTATTAGCATTATCTTGTAAAAATTTATTCTAATTTGGAATTTTTGTTATCAAATGCCTGGGAGTCCTGATCTAATGATTGGGCTGAGTATAGGGTCATAGAATTGCTTTGGTTGGAAGAGACCTTTCAGATCATCAAGTGCAACCATTAACCCAGCACTGCCAGGGGACCACTAACCCATGGCCCTCAGCACCACAGCTCCATGGCTTTCAAGTCCCTTCAGGGATGGAGACTCTACCACTTCCCTGGGAAAGTTTATGGTAGGTGACTGACAGTGGATTTTGGATTGGGGTAATTTCATCATAGAATCATGGAACAGCTTGGATTGGAAGGGATCTTCAAGATCATCTCATTCCAACACCTCTTCCATGGGCAGAGACACCTTCCAATAGACCAAGTTGCTCAAAGCTCTATCCAACCTGGTCTTGAAGACATCCAGTGATGGGGCATCCACAGCTTTCCTGGGCAACCTGTGCCAGGGTCTCACCACCCTCAGGGTTAAGAATTTCATACAAAGTTTTTTTTTGTTTTGCAGACAACAGCAGAGCTGGTAATACAGGGTTTGTAGAGGCTTCAATTAGTGAGTTCTTTGGTGTGAGGGTGTGGGAGCCTGTTTAAGGTAGTACTGGTAGAAGTCACAGTTGCACCTCTGCTGCTCATCCTAGCAGTGAAAGATGTTCTGACAGAAGTGGTGAGGAGCTGAGAACAATCGTGTTCAGGAGGGTTAGGCAAAGCCTAGTGCAGTGCACGTGGACGGTGGGCCATGGCAACAGGATGAAAAAAGGAGGGAAGGCTGTAGCTGTGTAGGGTGGAAGAAGTGAGAGAGCTCTACCATAAAATATTAATGCAAATGGGGAGCACTTACAGTAATTTCCATACCTTTTTCCACCCCCAGCAGACCCACTGTTCAGACTGAATTAAATACTTGTGCGGTGACTGTTAAATGTTATCAGTTCCTCACTGGCTGGTGTGCAATTTCGTTTCTTACAATGAAAATCTTTGTTACAGGCAAGGAGGGGGGGTTAAAAAAAAACCAAAACAACCCAAACCCTGTTGTTGTTCATGCTGATAGAAGGTTCTACTTAATGCTTGTAAAATGCCAACACAATACTTGTATGTTCAGAACGGAGCCGGAAGGATAAAATGCTCTGTGGGCTTCCTGAGCTACAGAATTCCTGGTTTGTGCTGTTTTGATCAAATTCTTCATGGTAAACTGCCTTGGTTTAACCCTGCTGGGGCTGGAGAAGCGTTTCCTGGTTGGAAGGAGGGTGGGTGAGGTGGAGTGAGCTGCTGTGTTGTCCTTCTGGGAGGTGAGGACATCCTGGTCTGAACCCGGGGTGCCTCTATTGCACAGCACGGAGCAGCTCTGGCTGCAAGGAAGGGGTGTCCTGCTTGGGTTGCTTTTTTTTTTTTTACATATATTGCATAGTCTCTGGCTAAGCTGGAGTTAATTTTCCCCATAGCAGCTCTCCCAGTGCTGTGCTTGGCACTGGGAGCTGGAAAGGTGCTGGTAACATCCCACCACACTGAAAACTGGAGGGTCTCATGCTTCATAGCTTATGTGGGTTGAGCTGGTAGGTGATGGGAGAGGCAGAAATGTGTTCTCCATCTGTTACCTGTAGCAATCTTTACCACATGCTGCTAATAAACATAAAAGGTTTTGTTAAATTTTCTTCGTGGCTTCTCTTCTTGTTTCATCAGCTTCATATTAATGTCATTTTCTTGACAGCACCTGTCTCAAGGTAGAGGAGGTGGAATCTCTCTCCCTGAAGCATCAAATAAGCAATATTTTAGATTAAATGAATTGATTTTTCCTGTTTAATCAGTAATATAGATGCCACTCTCAAAAAGCTGCTGTGTGACCTCCGGCCTCACCACTACCTCAGCTGCTGTATTTACAATCTGAAGCAGATGCTTTTGTTTCAGTCCTGAACTGCTCTTCTGCCTCTAATGGTATCAAAATATGTTGATTGCGTACTGTGGTTTCAGTTGCAAATACATTTCAATCACTTTAGGTGTGCAGTAGGCTAAATGTAGTGCTTAAACACAAGCTGAAGGTGGAAGAACCAAGTTATGTTGCCAAACTGTCCCTTTCATCCCCTTACCAGTATGATTCCTTCAATTGGTGCTTATCAAGTTCCCTCAAAATTGCTGTTAATTGGATGAATCTCTCCAGTTTGCCTCCTACATTGTGTGAAAGTTAGAAGATGCTGCCATGTTTTTGTTAGGATTTTGCCTTGAGTTTCACTCAAATTAAACAGATCCCCTTTTTCCAGGTGAAATGCGCATCTTTTAAAAAAAAAACCGAATGTGCCAACATTGAAGGAGATTACATTTTAAGGGAGACCAGAGTTAGAACAGCAAGTTGCAGAAGGATGGAGCTGGATGGCCCTAACATGTGATCTGTGCCAGTAGTGGAAGGAATAACTTAGATATTGGGTTAAGGGGGTGATGCTATTATTATGTTCTACAATTATGTTGGCTTCCTGTCTTCCCATCTAGGATATCACAGATCTGAAATATCAATAAAGGGAGTGAGACAGGCCTTTGCATTTTGTGTTATCTGTCCAGAGTAATCAGGGAGTAGCGTATATGTATGTGTTCTTTAAAAAAACAAAACAAACAAACAAAGTTTTATCTGTGATCTCATTTATTTCACAGAGAGGTAGCAATTTAACATTGTAGTTATGGAGAATTTTAGGACATTAGTATGTAAATATAGACTGCTTAATAAAGGCTTGCTTGTGTGCCCTGATATGCTGTCTGCCAACTGCTAAGCATATGGCACCTTTGTCATTTCCATATTGGCATAGGGTTTTTAAGTATACTGAATAACTTCAGCTTTGCTTCTTGACTGAGTCAGTTAGGCCTTTCATTAGAACTTAACTGATGCTTCCTGCCTGGCACTGACAACGTACTAGAAAGACTCTGATCAAAGTTCCTGATGGAAGTTCGTGGTAAACTGGTTACTTAAGAGAAGTTTGAATGTTTTTGAAGCTGCTGATTTAAAAACCAAACAAACGAACAATAACAACAAAAGCCACACCAAAACCTGTACCCAAAACCCACAAATAATCCACATCTAAATAAAAACCAGATTATTTTCTTATACAAATTCCTATTTCTATAAGCAATTTATGATTCAAAAATGTTAGCAAAAAAATGTTACACAGAACTAGCTAGTTGGTTTTTTAACTATTTTGGTTAAAAACCATTTGGCTTAACCATTTGAATTGTTAAATCAGGAAGAAGAATATAGTAATTATGGTCAGCACATTCCACTGTTGTACGTCAATGGATGGGTCGAGCTAAATGCCACTGACAGAACTCCAAAGGTTTAGCACTGGAAAAATCAAGATTACAGGTCAAAGCTATAAAGTTCTATCATATACTGCTCATACTAGAATATAGATTCAACGTCAGTGATGCACTGGTGAACACTTCTGACTTGCCACAGCAATACATGAATGCACTTTTAGAGTTTTGAGTGCAGTGTGAATTGTTCATGTGGTTGCAGTTTAAATGGTGTCTTTAAATGGTAAACTTAATATGCTGATCTTCAGGTGTTTAACTCTTGGTGACCATGATTGAAGACTTCACTATATCAGAATGATTGATTAATTACCTGAAGCCCATTGGTTTGCCATTTTAATTAAATTGCTTTAGTAGAATGGAGGTTATGGAAATGCATAGTAAATATCTGCTGATGCCTGTTGAGCTGATATCTCTCAATATCTGGATTTGAAATTAGTCAATTTTGAGAACCTCTACTTTTGTCAACTTATAATTAGCCTAGGTTTGGCTAGGATAGGTTTAATTTTCGCCAGAAGGTGGGAGAGTGGTCACATCCAGGATAGACAAATGAACCAGGAATGTGTTATTCAATACCATACTGATGTCATGTCAGGACAGAGGGGCGGGCCAAGTAAAGTGCAGCTTTCAGGCAGGCATTTGGACCAGTCGCTGTTTCTTTATTAATTCGATATAGCTCCTTCTGTGTATAATTTCATTGTTATTATTCTTGTTTGCTACTTCTCCTGTTCCATTGTTGTATTAAAATCTTATCTCAACCCATGGGGTTTTGTACTTTTCTCCCTCTTCTCCTTCCTGTTCAGTGGGGGGAGGGCAGTGAGCAAGGGCTGCATGGTGCTCATTTCCGAGCTGGGTCTAAACCACAACATTCCTTTTTGACACCCAAGGTGGGGCACAAAGGGTTAAGATAATGACAAAATCTGACCAAAGCGTGTTAAAACCATTTTCTTACACACAAATGTTTTTTATATATATTAGTTAAATAGTGCATGGTCACAAAATTGGTCCCTTTGTTTGCATGGTGGTGTTGTATAAATCCTTATGTGCTCTATGTCTTCCCTGTGGTGGTCTTTATCATCTCTGGGAAATGGGGCAGGACTCTTGTGTTGCAATAGTGGATATTATCAACTTATGATATGATTATGTCACTGGGCCTAGGGTTAGGCTGGTATGTGTATGTGGCCTTGTCATTTGTTAGTGAACTCACCCAAACTGTGGATGAGACAGGGGAGGAGACATTCTCAGATTTTTAGAACTTTGACTATCCTTGGGATGTCCAGGCCAGTATGCTCTTGGTCTTATGTCTTTTGAATGTTTGCCAAGTCTTGTTTAGTGTTACACAATTTTTTTCCAAGAATATCAGCCAGAGGTCTGTCCCAAGGCTGGATAGTTATGAGTGGCAGGGTGTGTGGGAGAACATGGGCAAGTGCCTAGGGCAGTGGTCACCTCCAATGTTTCGGAATTTCACCCCTGAACAAATTCAGGATACCAATAAACTAGTAAGGTATTTAGAAAAGGTCTCTTGTCAACCTGGCAATTCCTAAGAGACACAAATAACTACAATGTGTTAGTGCCTTCCCCATGCCTTCCGAGTCTTTTTCAACACTATTCAGTGCCCTCAAGAGGAAGATAAGGTCTCTGGACCTAAAAATAGATTGGCAGGTGCTGCAGATGAACAAGAGAACCAATCTATGGCAGTATCAGTTGCCCCTACACAGAAAAGAAATATAGGAAAAAATTAGTTCACATAGTGAGGGATGATGATGAACCAGGGCCATCACGAGAACAGGAGGAAGAGACAGAGGTGATCACCCAATCTCTGTGTGAGATGAAAGATATGTGAAAGGATTTCAGCTGTCATCCAGGTGAGCAGATTATCACTTGTCTGTACTGATACTGGGATGAGTGGGCTGCTAGCTTGGAATTAGAGGGGAAGGAGGCCAAGCAGCTAGGATTCCTGTCTAGGGAAGGGGACATTGACAAGTTGATTGGAAAAGAGACACAAGCCTTCAGCCACTGGGGGCAAGTTCTGTCAGGCGTGTAGGAAAGTTACCCCTTCAAGGAAGATGTTGCATGTCACCCAGGCAAGTGGACCACCATGGAGAAAGGTATCCAGTACCTGAGGGAATTAGCTGTGCTGGAGATGATTTATAATGATCCAAAGAACAAGCAGATCCAGAGGAAGTCCAATGCACATAACATAGCAGAAGTTTCTATGAAGGGTACCACCATCATATGCCAACATATTGGCAGTAATGTCCTGGAAAGAAGGCCAGTGACAAACAGCATATGAACTGGCTGGCCAACTCTGGTAATACAAAGGAAGTATCTCTTCCTCCCTACAGGCCTGTGTTTTGGCTGTTGAGGAACTGTCCTGGGAGGCCCAACAAATCAAAGAACCCTTGAACAGGCCCTTGTCTCTGCTATTAGGAGTAGACACTCCCCTGCCCAAGAGAAAGAATATGGGATGCACGCACCACATACCCTGTGGTTCTACATATGTGACCAGAGAGAGGATATAAGGAAGCGGAATGGAAAACCCACTTCAATCCTAGTTGCATGAGTAGAGGATCTGTGAGGGAAAACAATCATGAAAGGGGATTCTTCCAAGAAAAATCATAGAATGGCAGGGGTTTGTTGAGGTTTTGGGAGTTCTTTTGTTTTCCTGGGGAATTTTTCCATACTTGTTACTAGGTGACAAACTGCTGTACTGTTTTCTTTTGCTTCCGCACGCGGCCTTGCTTTGATTCTTCATTAAACTGCTTTTGTCTTAACCCTCAATTTTCATCTTATATTCTTCCCCCTGGTCTGTCTGAGAGGAGAAGGGGGGAGTGATAGAGTGGCTTGGTGGGCACCTGGCATCCAACCAAGGTCAAATCACCACAGCATTCAATCAGTTGGTAATTCAACTAAAATTAAATTTCCTGCAATTATAGAATTGTAATTATACAGTATATTGTATGTTATGTGGACCTGCTGGCCACAAGTTATGTCCATCTTTCAAATATTCTCAGTTTAAATAGAGAACTTATACTATGTTTAAACTGGCAATATACCCATACAATTTGTTCCTCAAAATTCTTTATGTTACTAAAAGTTTACATGTTATTGAACTGCCAGAAAGCACATATACATCTTTATAATTGCCTCTTCCTCTCCAAAAAGGGGATTCCATTATATTTTTCTAGTACACAGATGAATACAGCAGTTGAGAAATTCAGGAATGCCAGCAACCAATTAGGCTGGCATAAACCTTGTCTAGCATATAAAGCAAAATCAAGCTGACAATGCTAAAACATAAGAGTCAAATCAATCTGCACAGAGTTGTTGAAGGCAATGTCACTGATTTCGGGTGCATTTTCTGCAGTTGGTATCAAAATCTGAAATGTAAATATGTTCATGTAAACATGAACATGTGTTATGACAAACTGAAAAAGGAACTAGTGATTCAAGAAAGACTATCCTCACACACATCTCAAAAACAATAAAAGAAAGTAGTCATAATGCTGATACACCAATTCTTCACTCTGCATTTCTTTAATTTTTCTTGCCTCTTCTCACATGATTAGAATTCTCATAACAGGCAAATCATTTTCTGGGAAGTCTGTCCATTGATATAGAACTCAAAACTAATGAAGGAGTTTGAAAAGGCTATTATTTATGTAAATAAATTCTGTCATACAGTGCACAGCATCTTGCTTATCTCCTACTGAGTAGAGCATGCAGAAAATATTGCTGCAAATACAGCAGTAAGACAACACAAATGTATGTGAAGCCATCACTTTACAATTACCTTAAATACACATACATTATGATATTCTCATCTCTACCAATACAAGGGAAGAATAGAAATTCTCCATTCCCTCTCTTCCTAGTCATCTTATGAAAATTTGACAAACAGAAGAAAGCAAGCATAAATATCTGCAGAAATAGCAGATAAATCCCCTCTATAGTAAGAGTTCCTAGACTAGCTATTAGTACAGAAAAAAAGTTTAGGAAGCTGTAGCAAAAACAAATAACCAAGGCTAGATCAAACATTTTGACTAACCCTCAACCTAGGCAGCAATGGCAACTGATAAAAATACCAAGCTGTCCTTAGATCCTTACCTCTAAGAAAACTGAATGTTTTCTACCTGCAAAAGTTCTTGAAACTACTGTTATTTTGTAGCAGTGATCAATGACAGTACTAAAACTATGGCCTTTTCATCTTTCTATAGTTTTGAGAAACAACTTATCAGTGTTAAATATGGGTTGATGGTTTTCAAATTACAGTCTGGGCTAAAGCATTAGCTGACGTGACTAAAACCACTTTGCACTCTCCCAAGTGAAAAGACTGGAAAAAAGACTGCAACCTTCCTTACCCTTCCATATAATTAAAGTGCACTGGTCCAAAAAGGCACTGTACTTGCACTTCTCATGCAAAAGTTTTGTGAAATCTTAAAAATATCTTTGAGCTGTAATAATTAAAAATTTACACACAGGCTCTTGTCCTGGTTTGAGTGAGAACAAAACTAATTCTGTTTAGTAATTTTAATTTTCATCTCAGTTCTTCTAACTAACTGCACTTTCTGAAGTTAGCAGCCTGTTCTCACAGACAGTGTCTGTTTCTAGCAGTGATAACACCCCATGTTTAGAGTTAGTACCAAGGATCGGTATGCAGACCAAGGCCACTGCTGGATCTTGTGTACCATGTTGAGGGGTGCAGAAGGTGAAAGGTTGCATCTGCAGGGAGGAGCGGACAGGACAAGTGACTCTAATCTGACCAACAAGGTATTCCATCCCATATAATGTGTATTTGGTATAAAGCTGAGGGATTTGGAGGGTCTTTGGGCTCTTCTCCCCTCTTGGCCCACTTTGCCAGCTTGGCTTGGCTTGGCTCAGGTCCTCTTTCAGTTTCTTCCTCGGAGCATCCAAGGTGGACACTGTCTGTTCTACCTTTGATCTGAATCTGGTACCAGAATCCAGTTGTCGCATTTATCACCATTTCCCACCTCGAGTGGGACGGCAGACAGAAGACCATCCTTAGGCTCATCTCTAGTGAGTCTGGTTTTATCAGCACCTCCCTCTCCACTTCCCCTCCTCACGAAGCTGTAGAAAGCAATGAGGTCTCTCCTCAGTCTCCTTTTCTCCAAACTAGACAAACCCAAAGTCCTCAGCTGCTCCTCATAGGACATGTCTTCCAGCCCTGTCACCAGCTTTTTGCTCTCCTCTGGATGCATTCAAGGGCCTTCATATCCTTCTTAAACTGTGGGGCCCAGAACTTCACACAGTGCTCAAGGTGAGGCCACACCAATGCTGGTGGGATAATCACCTCTTGACCAGCTGGTTATACTGTGTTTGATGCACCCCAGGATGTGGCTTGCCCTCTTGGCTGTCAGGAAACACTGCTGACTCATGTTGAGCCTGATGTCAACCAGCACCCCCAGATCCCTTTCTGTAGGGCAGCATGCCCTCCAGCCACTCCTCTCCAAATATAGACTTCTGACCAGCATTACTCCACTCCTACTGCAGAATTGGGCATTTACTCTGGTTAAATTTCATGTCATTAATCATTGCCCAATGCTTCAATCTATCTAGATCCCTCTGCAAGGCATCTTGCCCCTCAAGAGCATCAACAGCACCTCCCAGTTTAGTATCATCAACAAACTTGCTAATGGTGCATTCAACTCCTGCATTTAGATCATTGAAAGAAATATTCAACAGAACTGTCCCTAGAATTGAACCCTGAGGAACATCGCTGATGACTGATTGCCAGCCAAATGTAGTCCCGTTCACTACAACCCTTTCAGGTCTACCCTTTAGCAGTTCTTCACCCAGTGTACTGTACAACTTGTCCAGAAGGATGCTGTGAGGGACAGTATCAAAAGCTTCACTCTAATCCAGAAAATCTACATCTACCTCCTTCCCTTCATCCACTAGGCAGATGACCTTATCATAGAAAGACATCAAATGAGTCAAATGGGACTTTTTCTTTGTGAACCCATGTTGACTGTGCCTGATGATTGTATTGTTCTTTAAATGTCTTTCAATAGCACCCAGTATGATCTTCTCCATATTTTTTCCAGATACTGAGATTTGACTAACAGGTCTTTAATTCCCTGGTCTTCCTTCACACACTTTTTGTAAATTGGAACACCACTGGCTGGCTTCCAGTCAGCAGGGACCTCCCTAGACTCCCAAGACCTTTGGTAGTTGATTGAGAGGTGTCCTGCTATAACATTCCCTAGCTCCTTCAATACTCTGGGATGAATCCCATCAGGCTCCATGGACTTGTGAACATTCAGCTGAAACAACCCGTCTCTTACGGTTTCAGTGTCCACAAATGGAAAGTCATTGTTCCCATGGTCTTTTGACTCAGGGGACTGGGCAGCCCAAGGTCTATCAGCATTATTAAAGACTGAGGAAAAAAAAAAGCATTGAATGCCTGCTCTTTTTCTTCATCACTATTAGTCAGGTGAACATCTTCAACTAGTATTGGTCTAATGTTTTCTTTAGACCTCCACTTGCTCTTAATGTACTTTAAAAAGCCCTTCTTGTTGTCTGACACAACACTGGCCAGTTTTAACTCTAGTTGTGCTTTGGCCTTTCATGTCTTCTCCCTGCATATACAAACCACAGCCCTGTAGTCTTCCTGTGAATCTTGACATTGCTTTCAGAGATCATACCATTTCTTCTTCCTCTGGAGCTCCACAAGGAGTTTCCCTGTGCAGCCAAGCTGGTCTTCTGTCTTGCTTGCTTGACTTTTGACTGTGGTGGGTTGACTCTGGCTGGATGCCAGGTGCCCACCAAAGCTGCTCCTATCACTCTTCCTCCTCATCAGGACAGGAGAGATAAAATATAATTAAAGGCTCGTGGGTTGAGATAAGGACAGGGAGAGATCATTCACCAGTTACCGTCATGGGCAAAATAGACTTCCTAAGTAGCTCCCTGAATAGCTTAATAGCACTCTTGAAATCCATGGTAGCAACTCTGCTGTCCTTTTTTCTCATTACAATGAAAATTTTAAACCAAATCATTTTGTGATCCCTGTGGCCAAGACAGCCACCTACCATCACATTGCCCATGAGCCCTCTATTCACAAATATCAGTTCTACAGGGGCACTGAGTATTTGTGACAAGAAATTATCTTCCACAAACTTCAAGAATTTCCCAGACTTGCTCATCACAGCAGTATGATATTCCCAGCTGATGTCTGGGAAGTTGAAATCTCCCATAAGGACCAAATGTGAGGAGGAGTTGGTCCTGCCCGCTATACAAACCCCTCCGTCAATCGTGGGCACTATGCTCAGAATTAGAGGGGCCCTGCCTCCAGCCAGGTGGAGGAAAGGGATAATCAAGTTTACTGGACTGTGTGGATTCAATGGCCTGGCACAATAAAAGCAGAAAGGTACAGAGTCCTGGTGGACACTGGTGCACAATGCACCCTAATACCATAAAATCATAGAGTGGCAGAGTCCATCACCATCTCTGGAGTCAGAGAAGGGTCTCAAGAACTGACTGTATTGGAGATTGAAATGAGCCTAACAGGGAATGACTGAGAGACACACCCTATAGTGACTGGCCCAAATGCTTCGTGCATCCTTGGCATAGACTTTCTGTGGAAGGCTAATGGGTTTAAAGCTTGCCCTAAGCCTTAAATGGAGACAGTGGGGCAGAAGACCAGCTTGGCTAAACAGGGAACTCCTCATGGAACTCAGTAGGCACAAGAAATTGTATGATTCCTTCTGGATGAGTTGTCCAACTGTGAAATGATCAGGTATGCGATATGCTGGGTGAAGAACTGGCTGAAGGGTAGAGCTCAAAAGGTTGTAATGAATGGGGCTACATCAAGCTGGTGGATGGCCACCAGCAATGTTCCTCAGGGCTCAATTCTAGGGCCAGTTCTGTTCAATATTTTATCAATGATCTGGACGCAGGAGTTGAATGCACCATTAGCAAGTATGCTGTTGATGACAAACTGGGAGGTACTGTTGACTCTTGAGGGACAAGATGCCTTGCAGAGGGATCTAGATAGATTGGAGCACTGACTGTTAATAATTGCATCAACAGCATGAAATCCACGTTGCTATTTATTTTACTCATAACATTGCCTACATGCAATGAGATCCTGGCAACATATGTTTACTTTGATTTGCAAGGACTGCCTAATGATGGAACTCACGCACAGGATTAAATTTTTAATTCCTAAAAATGTTACTTGGTCCTATTTAAAGGACACAGTCCTAGTATACACTGGTGACAGTTAAGACAAAGCAAATACCAGAGCTGCAATCATAATGGTGAGAGAGAGAAAGCTGGTGATAAAGCAATCTTTAGAGGCAAGTATCTTCAGAACCCACTCTGCTTTTTTTGAATTAGCTTATGACTTGCCTTTTTCAAGGCATGCTGTAAGGTCTCTTTATCTCAAATAATCAGGGCAGGGTGGGAGGAAGTATGAGGAAAGTACTATAAAAGCTCATCTTAGTAGCAGGAAATGTAATTTTTTTTTCTTTAATTTTCAAAGGAAATCATGTAGGAAACAGGTTTTCTCTGGCTGGTGCACAGAAAAAACAAATCGTTTTTCTAAGCAAAGATGCAACAGCAAATTAAAGCTAGTCACAGAGATAAACAAATTCACTGAAAGCCAGATTTAACTTTTCAAAGGGATGGAGATAAATCAAGCATATAATTATCACAGAATCATTAAGGTTGGAAAAGACCTCTAAGATCATCAAGTCCAACAGTCTACATAACATTATCATGACCACTAAATCATATCCTGAAGTGTCACATCTACACATTTTTTTAACACCTCCAGGGATGGTGACTCCCTGGCCAGTCTGTTCCAATGCCTCACCACTCTTTCAGTATAGAAATTTTTCCTAATGACCAATCTAAACCTTAAGCCCATTACCTCTCATCCTATTGCTAGTTACTTCAGAGAAGAGACCAAAACCCAGCCCACTACAACCTCCTTTCAGGTAATTGTACAGAGCAATAAGGTCTCCCCTCAGCCTTCTCTTCTCCAGGCTAAACAACCCCAGTTCCCTCAGCTGCTTCTCATAAGACTTGATCTCCAGACCCCCCCACCAGCTTCATTGCCCTTCTCTGGACCTGCTCCAGCACCTCAATGTCTTTCATATATAGCGGTGCCCAAAACTGAACCCAGTACTCAAGGTGCAGCCTCACCAGTGCCAAGTACAGGGCCCTGATCACTTTCCTACTCCTGCTGGCCACACTATTTTTGATACAGGCCAGGATGCTGTTGGCCTTCTTGGCCACCTGGGCACACGGCTGGCTCATGTTCAGCCGTCTGTCCACCAGTATCCCCAGATGCTTTTCTGCCAGGCAGCTTTCCAGCCACTCTTCCCCAAGCCTGTAGCATTGCCTGGGATTGTTGTGACCAAAGTTCAGGACCTGGCACTTGGCCTTGTTAAACCTCATACAATTGACCTCAGCCCATTGATTCAACCTGTCCAGATCCCTCTGCAGACCCAAACCTTGAAGAACAAGAAGACCTTAAACCCCCGGCACCCTCCTCGTGAGCAGAGCTGGGCGAGCAGAGGCCCCCGTACGTGTGAGAATGTCAGGAATCCCAATGTTTGGACTGGTTTCCTCTGCCTTCCCCAACCCTCCAAACACGCTCGACATCCCGACCGAGCCGCTTCCCGCGCCGCCGCCTCCTCCCCTGCCCCTGCTCTCTGTCCCCTCCCGGGGACATCTTCTCCCCTCCTCCCCAAGTCGCTCCCCGGCCCGTTTCCCAGGGCTCCTCCTCATCCCGCGTCCCAGCGGCGACGGGGAGGCGGCCGAGGGGCTGGGAAAGAGTTAAAGGCGGCCGGCCCCGCGGGTCGTCATATTTACAGGTCTGCGAGATTAAACCCAGAACTTACCTCGAGTGATAGGCTGATAAGTTTATGGTATTTCTATTTATAACAGGCCCTCCCCCACCTGCTCTTGCTCTGCTGCCTGTCTTCTAATCGCCCCTAATCCCGCCTGGGTCACCTGGGGGTGGGAGGAAGGGGGAGAACTGAAGAACTTCATCCTGGGATCCACTAACAAGAACCAGATGTGGGAACCTGGAGATGACAACGAGGTCAACTGTTTTCAGGGGCTGGAGAACATCAGTGAGGGGTTGGGGGGGGAAACCACAAGTGATGGGGAGGAAGAGAAGAGGCTGTGCCACACCCAGAGCTTCCCCGTGGCACTGATGCCACATACTGGAGGGTGAACTTTTGTTTTGGGTTTCAGGAACCCACTGGGGGTTGGAAGGTTTGAATTACAAATGAAGGACCATTCTCTGACAGGAGTGCTGGGGAAGGTGGTGAGGAGAGGACTGCAATGACAAAGAAAGAAAAGCCAGGTAAGGTGGGTGTCGAGAGGATGACTGACCCATGTCCCTCAGCACCACAGCTCCACGGCTTGGAAAACCCCCCCCCAGGGATCACAGGGACTCCACCAGAGCCAGAAGGTCTCCCCTGAGCCTCCTTTGCTCCAGGCTCCACCAGCCCAGCTCCCTCAGCCGCTCCTCACCACACTCCTGCTCCAGCCCCTTCCCCAGCTCCGTTGCCCTTCTCTGGCCACGCTCCGGCCCCTCAAGGTCCTGCTGGGAGTGAGGGGCCCAGAACTGACCCCAGGATTCCAGGGGCGGCCTCCCCAGGGACGATCCCTGCCCTGCTCCTGCTGGCCACCCCAGTGCTGACACAGCCAGGGTGCTGGTGGCCTCTTGTCCCCCTGGGCACTCTCTGGCTCATCTCCAGCTGGCTCTTGACCAACACCACCCCCGTAGATCCTTTCCCACCTTTCCAGCCGCCCCTCACCTCCCTACCTGGACGGTGGTGCCGCAGTTCGTGACGGGGAAGTGGAACATGACGAAGGTCTCGCTCAGCCTGACGGGCTCACAGCCGGGCTGGCTGCTGGCCAAGCGCACGCTGTCCAGGTTGTAGGGCTGGGTGACGATGCCCCGTGGCACCACCATCACGAAGTGCCCGTCCAGCAGGCACTGCACGGTGGCTGCGGCCCGAGGGAGCGACTGTCAGCCCGACGGACCCGCAACCTCCCCCTCGACCCCCCCCAGGGGCAAGTGCCGGCCAAGGTGACGGGATGTCCCCAAGGTCCCCACCGTCGTCCTACCCGTGTTGCCGTAGTAGCAGGGTGTGACACGGTCCATGTCATCGTAGCAGCAGCCGGCCTCCAGACACCCCTCCCGACCCTGCTGGGCCACGCACGGCAACTTCCCCACCGCCACTTGGCACTGCTCCCTCGTCAGCGGGGTCCCTGGGGTGACAGAGAGGGGACGCTGCCCTCAGCAACACCCTGAGCCACCTCCTGACCTGCCCACCCCCGCCATCAAAGCATCTTCCTGCCCACACTGGGTGCCCCTTCCCAGCTGTGACCTGGGACAGGGAGGTCCCAGCCCCAGCTCCATCTCACCACGTTGATTTCCCCAGCTCCTCTCACCACGCTGATTTCCCCAGCTCCATCTCACCACATTGATTTCCCCAGCCCCAGCTCCACCTCCCTACGTTGAGTTCCCAACCCCAGCTCCATCTCCCCACGTTGACTTACCCGCTCCTGCCGAGGGGTAGAAGAGAGCTGTGGATTGCAGGAGGCTGGGCTCGGATTGAAGCTCGGGACGCAGCACACCAGGCTGGGCTTGGGGCTGCAGCCCTGGCAGCACCAGACCCGGATGGGGCTGAGCCTGAAGTCCAGGACGTATCAACCCCGCCCGGGCCCAGGGACATGGGTGAGCGGAGCAGACGGGAGCTGTGTTGAGGAGCTGGATTCTGGTACTGGATTCAGGAACACACAGATCAGGATCGAAGGCAAGACAGACAGAGTCCTCCTTGGATGCTCTGAGGAAGAAATCAAAAGAGGACCTGAGCCAAGCCAAGCCAGCAAATCAGTCTAAGAGGACTAGAGAGAGCCGAGACCTTCTGGATCCCTCAGCCTTATACTGAACGACATATATGGAATGGAATACTACATTGGTCAGTTTAAGGGCACCTGTCCTGTCTGCTTCTTTCTGCACGTGCAGCCTTTCACTTTTCTGCACCCCCCAATGTGGTACACAAGATCCAACAGTGGCCTTGGTCTGCATACCAATCCTTGGCAGCAACTCTAAACATGGGGTGTTATCACTGCCAGAAGCTCTCTGTGAAAACATGCTGTTAACTTCAGAAAGTGCAGTTAGTTAGAAGAGCTTAGCTGAAAAGTAAAATCAGTGAACAGAATTACTTCTGTTCTCACTCAAACCAGGACAGAGCCCATATGATATTGTGCTCAGAAATAAAAGCTAAGAGAAAGAAGGAGGAGTGTTTGTCTTCCAAGGCCACCACTACATGTACTGACACCCCATTTCCCAGTAAGTGGCTGGACCTTGCCTGCTGATTGGAAGTAGAGAATAATTTTTTGTGTTTCCTTTTCTTCTGCACACAGCCTTTGCTTTGATTTACTAAACTGCCTTTATCTTGACCCATGAGGTTTTCATCTTATTTTCTCTCACTCCTGTCCTGATGAGGATTGGGAGTGATAGAGCTGCTTGGTGGGCACCTGGTGGCTAGCCACGATCAACCCACCAGTCTTTTTTTTGCGCAAAGTGAGGTTTGAGACAACATCAATTTTGAATTGAGTGTGCTATAGCTAGAGTAGTTATTAAGGGGCAAGCTTCTGTATGGATCACAAAGTTTGCTGGCTGCACTGCTTATCTCTTTATTTGCTGAACTTGGGAACATGTTAATACAAACAATGGCCTGTCATTGATGCCCATAGTGTGTTGAGGGAGCTATCTTGTGGAGAAGATGAGGGAATATATTTTCTTCTTCCTACCTGAGACTGATAGGGGTGGTTTTACTATGCAGGCTCCCAAGGTCCTTGTTCACCCTTCCATGATCTGTTTAGTACTACTAATTAACATAGTTGGCTTATTGTTGGTTTTGTGGAATGTGGTGTCATCCTGGTGTAAGAGAAGACAACTTTTGATGAGGACAGTGAAAAGTGCCCTGAGGTGGCTGATCCCTGGGTGGTAGGGGGTGTGGAAGGATCTGGGCAGGTGCCTGGAGCAGTTATCACCTTCCCTAGGCTGGGATTTTACATCTGAACAGGCAAGTAACCCTGGTAAAGTGACATGCCACCTGATAGAATGATGCCCTGCTTACCCTAATGAAAACCAGCAACTTCCCACACTGTACTGGGGCTTGGCCTGTGCTTAGTGAATCACAGTTAAGTACTATCAGAGGACTGCAGCTAAGACATGGACCCAAATCACCTTGGAGAATGCCATGATTGAGACTAGGATACAAACTACATTTAAGAACATAATAGCTGAAACAGGGACTGTACCTGAGGACACCACAGTTGAGAAAGAGACCTAAACACCAACTACAGTAATTGCTCCTGTAGTGAAAAAGAAACAGTGGACAAGGAGGTCAATGGATTCACATCATCAATGAGTAAGGGAGGAGGCGGGTGGGTTTGATCAGGAAGCCAGTCCTTCAGCAAGGAAAGTGAGAGAAATCAGTCAAGAGGCGGAAAATACTTGGTCCCTGACCTCAAAAGAACTTGAGACATGCAGAAAGATTACAGCTGCCAGTCAGATGACCAAATTGCTGCCTGAGTGCTCAGAGGCTAGGATAATGGGTCTGAGAGTTAAGAAAGCCCAACAGATGGGAGTCCTTGCTAGAAACTGAGAAAGTAACAGAGGAATTGGAAAAGAGGCAGCAATTTTCAGTCTCTGAATACAGCTCCTCTGAAGTGTGAGGTCAAGATATCCATTCAAGGAGTACCCTGTAAACTACCAAGGAAAGTGGAGGAAGGAATCCAATACCCGAGAGAATTAACACCTCAGCATCATATTCTAACAACTTGGTGATGCAGTGAAAAACTCAATAACTGAAGTTATTCAGCAGGCATTCTTTATTTTGCGGCACCGGACGCACAGGGGATCACTCCTCCAAATGTGCGCGCCGATACAAGCTGGGTACACAGTTTATATGCAGACTAAACATACAGAATAACAACTTTATCTATCATAACCCACGGTTCTTTTCTTTTTGTCTTATTCTCTCCCTGTGTGCCGTGCTGACGGAGGTTGGGGAGGGAGTGATAGAAGGGCTTGGTGGGCACCTGGTTCTCAGCCAGGGTAAACCCTCCACAGGTCTTCACCTGGGCAAGGGTCTTTTTGACCTATGGACATGATTTTTAGTATTATAATGAAGCTAGTTCAGTTAAGGATAGCACTAATTGTTGTTTAGCTGTCAGTACAAAACTACATAAAAACGATATAATCTCTAAGTCCATGTAGTTTATGTTTTTTAGGGTGTCTCTTCTTCAAAGGCAGCCAATTCTTGATTAAAAGTTCCCAAACCAATTATGTCAACAACTTCAGGAATAGTCACTTTTATATGCACTAATAGCTATCAAAAGACCTAACTAAATTTGCAAGCAATATTTCACAAGTCCTTCAGCTCCTTCTTTGTTTGTCTCCTGTTTGCCTGGATAGATCACAAGTTGTATTGAAAACTGGCCAAACAGCTGGACCCAGGGTATAGTTATCAGTGGCACAAAGTCTAGTTGGAGGCCAGTAACTAGCGGTATACTCCAGGGGTCAATAACTGGGTCAGATCCTGTTCAACATCTTCATTAATTATCTAGGTGATGGGGCAGAGTGTACCCTCAGCAAGTTTGCTGATGACACAAAACTGGGAGGACTGTTTCTTCACTTGAAAAGGTTATTAAGCATTAGAAGAGGCTGCTCAGGGAAATGGTTGAGTTACCATGCCTGGAGGTATTTAAAAGATGTGTAGACAGGGCACTTAGGGACATGCTTTAGTGGTGGACTTGGCTGTTCTAGGTTAATGGTTAGGACCCATTGATCTGTGACAGATGCACCTGCCCTGACAAAGACCTGACAATGGCCAGTATTTACCAAAGACCCAATAAAGATCTAGGCTTCACTACCATTAAATCTTGATTACTTTGTTTCAGGCCCTTAGACTGCCTTTGTCTTGTGCTTGCCCCCAACTAATTAAAATAAACACAGATCAGACTCAACTAGGGTATGAAGCTCCACCAGAGAGTCGATTTGAGTCGGAGCAGCAGGTCTGAGGTCAGGGACTCTCCCTTTGAATCGGGATACAGCTCAAGGAAACTACCTGGATTTGAGTGAACCCTCACCCCCGCTTTGGTGAGTAAATACTTCTTCTGTATATATCCTTGAGTGAGCCCTCATGCCTTGTTGGTGAGTGATATTTTCTGGGTACTCTTGAGTGGGAGGTTTTCCATTTTATGACTGTGTGCACATTTTCGGTCATCTTCTAAAAAGAATATCCACAGAAATTAGGAATTAGTTGTGTAGTGTTATATTCTTGCCTGACATCCAAACTTGTAATTTACTTTGGCCTGTCAGAGTGCTGGGTAATTTTTGTTTGGAACAAATCTGCATTTTGGGTAGCTACTGCTGTCTTTTTTGTGGGTACATGATCTTAAAGGTCTTTTCCAACCCTAGGTCTTTGTCAGCCTTGGGCTGACAGGAACCTCATGCAGTTCAGCAAAGAAATGTAAAGTCCTGCCTGCCCCTGGGGAAGAACAACCCCATGCACCAGTGCATGCTGGGGATTGACCATTTGGAAAGCAGCTTTGCAGAAAATGCCGTGGGGCAGTGGGCACAAAGTGAAACGCAGGAGGTTCTGTCTGAAAATAAGAAAACTCTTTTTTCACTGTGAGGATGACTGAGCACTGGAACAGGTTGCCCAGATAGGTTGTGGAATCTCCATACTTGGAGATATTCAAAAGCCATCTGGACATGTTTGACTGCAACCAGCTCTAGGTGGGTCTGCTTGAGCAGGGAGTTTGTACCAGATGACTTCCACTTCCTCCTCTCTTCTACCTCAAACATTCTATGATTCTCTGAATAAACACTATACCTAGTATCCTATTAGAGAAGATGCTCTGCTTTCTCCATGCAATACTGAAGTGTCATCTACTCCAAATTCTCAAGAATTTTGGACACAGACTAGTTTAATCCTCAAAGAAAAATAATCACAATATATTGTGAAAATCTACCATTTCAATTGGTTCAATTTCAGAACTGTGAGCTGAATTTGGCTGATGGTGCTTGCTAGGGTCTGGGACTTATGAAGAATTTCTGTATTGGCTGCACTTCTTTCATCAAAATACAGAAAATTGTTTTTGCTTCTGTTTTCCAGCATTCTGTTCTGGACATCCATATTGTTTATACATGTTCTTTTCTGTTTTTCACTTGGATTTGACTGGCACAAAATATTGTGTAGATAAACAACAAAAGTAAGGGAAAGTGTGTATGGGGAAGGAATATTTGTTATAAAATTAAACTAGAAATAATTTGAAATACTGAATAAAAAGATCATAAAATTAAGGAAAGAATGTAATTTGATATTTGAATTAGGCATGCAAGACCTGATGAGATTTTAGTTGGAACTGTGCATTCAAGTGTAGGATGATAACTAAAAATATGGCAAACTTGTAGGGGAGACTGTCACCAGGATGGCTTTATTGAAATCACTAATTATAGTATGTCAATAAGTCAAATGCAGGAAAGCTGATTTCTAAATTGCATGTATGTTTTGTATTCATTTAGAGAAAGTTTCGTTTCTTGTTCACTGTTAAAATGCTACTTGGCAGCTAAATGTATGCTTCAACCAAAAGTGGTAGCATTTTATGTAAACAGAAGGGTAGTTTTTATGTACACGTATGCATGTGAATTTGATTAAAACATGCAACATATAATTTTTGAAGCAATACTTTTTTGTCTTGAACTTTTTTTTAATTGCCTCATTTTAATACATTTGTGACTATAGCTAGTGAAAGAACACTTGTTCTTATTTGCTATATCCTTCAGGATTTTAGAGTTGATAGACATCCTTCCCTATTTTTTTCTCTCACTGCAAACAAATTGACTGCAGCTGTCAAGAAAATATTATTCCTGCACCTATAGATTAAGATAATGCTGTCAAGACTAAAATAATGCTATAATAGATGCTGATTCTAAGAATCTAGATTTTATATTTCAGTAGCTTAATAGTTTTTGTAATTAAGTGTAGATTAAGTCACTGTATTTTTTTTTAATTAGACAATTCATATTGAGGTTTTAAATTTAGTGGTTTTAAGAGGAAATATGAATGTATATAAATGTAAATGCTTATCTTTGTCCCAGTCTTTATCAACTCTAGGTTGTTTTATAATGTTAAACTAGACTGTTGAAATTAAGAAAATTTGTGTGTATATATACACATAACAGTTATAAATAGTATATTTATAGCTATTTTGTATGTTTAATATACATATGAAATACTGTGCACTTGTTTTGTGTATTTATGTAAATATAAATGTAACTAACCAGATCAAATAAGTGGATTTCTTAATTTTCAAGAAAACTCTTCTTTCATCCATACTTATGTTCTGAAGAAGCACAAACCTTAAATTAAGCCACAGAAACAATGTAGTGGAACCAGGCATCACATGAAATATGTACTAACTTCATATGAAGTTAGTGTGGTCTATGATAGTGGGCTCTTCTACAGAATCAAACCTGCCTGTCTCTTAAGCATAGAGAAATGTTTCATTCCTGATGTTGCTTTCTCAAGCTAAACCTTAAGCAGTCTTTTATTATAGAGTTCAATGGAGGAAAACATTACACCTTTTACTTAATTTTACCAGTCAGGTAGAAGCTGAACCAGAGGTGCTTTTGGCATTATGGGACACTTTCCTCAGTTTCACTTTTCTGAAACAGTTTTCCTATTCCTGAAGGTGTTCGAGGTACTTCTGGGTAGGGAAAATCAAGAGTTTACAGAAAACTCTTCTTCTGTTGTGCTCTTTGGGTGTATAGTTGTGGAGTCCAGTGGTCAACATTGCAAGATATGATTTTCTTCCCTTCTCTATTGAGAGCTTTTTTTCCCTTATAAATGAAATGTATGACAGATGGAGTTTCTTTTAAACTATGTTAATCTAGTTTTCTAAGAAGCTTAGGATGGAATAATGTCATTTTGGGGACAGAGAAAGAGGTTGATATCTACAGGCTTTTTTAGTTAAAACAAACTTTTTTAGAGTTTTATATGATATGATGAGATGTGTTGACTTGTTGCTTGTATACATATGCATACATTTACAAAACTGTTTTATCTTCTAGGATCCTTCTGTTACACAAGTGACAAGAAATGTTCCTCTAGGGCTAGATGAGTACAATCCATTCTCTGATTCAAGAACAGTAAGCACGTTTATTAATAATGCTGTTAATCTTTTTATGTAAGATTTATGGGGTATTGTTTTCAGAATTTGAGACTGATGTAAAACATAGAAATTGGGGGATGAGAGGCTGGAGAGCAGCCCCACAGAAAGAGATCTGGGGGGGTTGGGTTGACAGCAAGTTGAATATGAGTCAACAGTGTGCCCTGGCAGCCAAAAGGGCCAACTGTGTCCTGAGGTGCATCAAGCACAGCATAGCTAGCTGATCAAGGGAGGTGATTATTCCCCTATACACTGCACTGGCCCGTGCCCCGGGACTACAGCTCCCGGCATGCCGAGGGACACCAACATGGCGCACAGGAAGCCCCGTGCCCCGGGACTACACCTCCCGGCATGCCGAGGGACACCAACATGGCGCACAGGAAGCCCCGTGCCCCGGGACTACAGATCCCCGCATTCCGAGGGGTACCAACATGGCGCCCAGGAAGCCCCGTGCCCCGGGACTACAGCTCCTGGCATGCCGAGGGACACCAACATGGCGCACAGGAAGCCTCGAGCCGCGGCACTAAAGCTCCCGGCATGCCGAGGGCACAAACATGTCTCACAGGAAGCCCCGTGCCCCACGACTACAGCTCCCGGCTTGCCGAGGGACACCAACATGGCTCACAGGAAGCCCCGTACCCCGGGACTACAGCTCCCGGCATGACTAGGGACACCAACATGGCGCCTAGGAAGCCCCGTGTCCCGGGACTACAGCTCCTGGCATGCCGAGGGACACCAACATGGCGCACAGGAAGCCCCGTGCCCCGGGACTACAGATCCCCGCATTCCGAGGGACACCAACATGGCGCCCAGGAAGCCCCGTGCCCCGGGACTACAGCTCCTGGCATGCCGAGGAACACCAACATGGCGCACAGGAAGCCCCGTGCCCCGGGACTACACCTCCCGGCATGCCGAGGGACACCAATAGGCGCACAGGAAGCCCCGTGCCCCGGGACTACAGCTCCCGGCATGCCGACGGACACCAACATGGCGCACAGGAAGCCCCGTGTCCCGGGACTACAGCTCCCGGAATGCCGAGGGACACCAACATGGCGCACAGGAAGCCCCATGTCCCGGGACTAAAGCTCCCGGCATGCCGAGGGCCACCAACATGGAGCACAAGTAGCCCCGTACCCCGGGACTGCAGCTCCCGGCATGATGAGGGAAACCAACATGGCGCACAGGAAGCCCCGTGTCCCACGACTACAGCTCCCGGCATGCTGAGGGCTACCAACCTGGCGCCCAGGAAGCCCCGTGCCGCGGGACTAAAGCTCCCGGCATGCCGAGGGCCACCAAACTGGCGCCCAGGAAGCCCCGTGCCCCGGGACTAAAGCTCCCGGCATGCCGAGGGACACCAACATGGCTCACAAGAAGCCCTATGCCCCGGGACTACAGCTGCCGGCATGCCGTGGGACACCAACCTGGCGCACAGGAAGCCCCGTGCCCCGGGACTATAACTCCCGGCATGCCGAGGGACACCAACATGGCGCACAGGAAGCCCCGTGCCTCGTGACTACAGCTCCCAGCATGCCGAGGGACACCAACAGGGTGCACAGGAAGCCCCGTGCCCCGGGACTACAAGTCCCGGCATGCCGAGGGCACAAACATGGGGCAAAGGAAGCCCCGTGCCCCGGGACTACAGCTCCCGGCATGCCGAGGGCACAAACATGGCTCACAGGAATCCCCGTGCCCCGGGACTACAGCTCCCGGTATGCCGAGGGACACCAAAATGGCGCACAGGAAGCCCCGTGCCCCGGGACTACAGATACCGGCATGCCGAAGGCCACCAACATGGCTCACAGGAAGCCCTGTGCCCTGGGACTACAGGTCCTGGCATGCCAAGGGCACAAACATGGCGCAAAGGAAGCCACTTACCCACGGACTACAGCTCCCGGCATGCCGAGGGACACCAACATGGCGGACAGGAAGCCCCTTGCCCCGGGACTACAGCTCCCGGCATGCCTAGGGCCACCATCATGGCGCCCATGAAGCCCCATGCCCTGGGACTACAGCTCCCGGCATGCCGTGGGCACAAACAGGGCTCACAGGAAGCCCCGTGCCCGACGACTACAGATCCCGTCATGCCGAGGGACTCCAACATGTCTCACATGATGCCCTGTGTCACGGGACTACAACTCCTGGCATGCCGAGGGACACCAACATGGCGCACAGGAAGCCCCGTGCCCCGCGACTACAGCTCCTGGCATGCCGAGGGACACCGACATGGCTCACAGGAAGCCCCGTGCCCCGCGACTACAGCTCCCGGCATGCCGAGGGTTACCTACCTGGCGCACAGGAAAGCCCCATGCCCCGGGACTACAGCTCCAGGCATGCCGAGGGACACCAACATGGCACACAGGAAGCCCCGTGCCCCGGGACTGCAGCTCCCGGCATACCGAGGAACACCAACATGGCTCACAGGAAGCCCCGTGCCCCGCGACTACAGCTCCCGGCATGCTGAGGGACACCAACATGGCACTCAGGAAGTGCCGTGCCCCGCGACTACAGCTCCCGGAAACATTCTTCCCCACAAGATCCTTCTCTACAAGTTGGAGAGATAGGAATTCCATGGGTAGACTGTTTCATGGAGGAGGAATTGATTGAGTGGTTACATCCAGAGGGTAGTGGTCAACAGTCCAGATGGAGATCAGTGACAAGTGGTGTCCCTGAAGGGTCTATCCTGAGACAAGTGCTGTTTCATATCTTCATCAATTGCATGGTGGGATCAAATGAACCTTCAGCAAATTTGCAGATGACAGCAAGCTGAGTGGTGCAGTTGACATGACAGAGAGACAAGATACCATCCAGAGGGATCAGGACAAGCTTGAGAAGTGAACCCATGTGAACCTTATGAGATTCAAAAAGGCCAGATGCAGGGTCCTGCACATGGATTGGGGTGATCCTGAGTATCAATACAGGCTGGGAGATGATGGGATTGAGAGCAGTCCTGCAGAGAAGGACTTGGTGGTACTGGTGGGTGAAAATCTGGAGATTGCCAACAATGTGTACTTGCAATCCTGAATGCCAACCTTATCCTGCGCTGCATCAAAAGAAGTGTGGCCAGCAGCTAGAGGAGGGTGATTCTGCCCCTCTACTCCACTCTCATGAGACTCCACCGGGAGTACTGTGTCCAGCTCTGGAGTCCTCAGCACAAGAAGGACGTGGAAATGTTGGAGCTGAGTATATGTGGCAGAGGAGGGCCACAGAAATGATCAGAGGGATGGAGCCCCTCCCCTGTGAGGACAGATTGTTGGGGTTTTTCTTCCTGGAGAAGAGAAGACTCTGGTGAGGCCTCATTGTTGCCTTTCAGTACTTAAATGGGGCCTATATTAATTAGAGAGTCACAGATTCATGGAATCATTAAGGTTGCAGAAGACCTCCAAGATCATCAAGTCCAACCAATCAACATTATCATGACCACTAAACCATGTCCTGAAATGCCATGTCTACCGACTTTTTTAACACTTCCAGGGATGGTGACTCCACCACCTCCCTGGGCAGCCTGTTCAAAAGGTTCACCACTCTTTCAGTATTAAAATTTTTCCTAATGTCTAATCTAAGCCTCCCCTGGCACAACGTAAGCCCATTTCCTCTCATCGTCTCACTACTTATCTGGGTGAAGATACCAACATCCACCTCACTACAGCCTCCTTTCAGGTGGTTGTAGAGAACAATAAGGTCTCCCCTCAGTCTCCTCTTTCCCAGGCTAAACAATCCCAGTTCCCTCAGCTGCTCATCATAAGACTCTTCATCAGCTTTGTTACCCTTCTCTTGACCTGTTCCAGCACCTTGATGTCTTTCTTATACTGTGGCACCCTAAGCTAAGCATAATACTTAAGCTGTGACCTCACCAGTGCCAAGCACAGGAGAATGATCACTTCCCCACTCCTGCTGGACACACTTTTTTCTGACAGAGGCCAGTATGCTGTCAGCCTTCTTGGCCACCTGGGCACACTGCTGGCTCACGTTCAGCTGGGTGTTGACCAGCACCCCCAGATCCTTTTCTTCCAGGCAACTTTCCAGCCACTCCTTCCCAAGCCTATAGTGTTGCTTGGAGATGTTGTGACGTAAATGCAGGACCCAACACTTGGCCATGTTAAATCTCATACAGGTGACCTCTGGTCATCGACCCAATCTTTCCAGATCCCTCTGCAGTCTTCCTACCTTTGAGCAGATCAACACTCCTGCTCAGTTGGTGTTACTTGCAAACTTACCGAGGGTGCACTCAACCCCCTCATCCAGATCATTGGTAGAGATGTTAAACAAGACTGGCTGCAAAACTGAGCCCTGGTGAACAGCACTGGTAGCCAACCACCAACTGGATTTCATTTGATTCACCACAACTCTCTGGGCCTGGCCACCCAGCCAGTTTTTAACTCAGCAAAGAGTCCATCTTGTCCATGTGATGAGCCACCAGCTTCTCCGGCAGAATGCTGTGGGAGATGGTGTCAGAGGCCTTACTAAAGTCCAGGTAAACAATGTCCACAGCCTTTCCCTTATCCACTAGGCAGGTCACCTGGTCATAGAAGGAGATCAGGTTGGTCAAACAGGACCTGCCTCTCCTGAACACATGCTGGCTGGGCCTGATCCCCAGGCTGTCCTCTACATACTGTGCACCCAAGATGAACCATTCCATAATCTTCCCTGGTACTGAGGTCAGGCTGACAGGCCTGTAGTTCCCCAGATCCTCCTTCTGGCCCTCCTTGTAGATTGACATCAAACTGGGAAACCTCCCATGGTCTGGGACGTCCTCTGTTAATGAGGCCTGCTGCGAAAGAAGCCCTGAACACAAAAGGCACTATCAAATTTCATTAAGAGTGTATTTTTTTTTTAAATGAGATACAGAAAGATAAATAATTTATAGAGGTCACAAGAACAAGAATTTTTCATGATGGCCTGTACTTCCATGAAGTAAGAGTACCTTCTGAAATTATGTAGTAGGTATTTGTACAGCAAAAAAAAAAGCCACATTACTATTCCAAGACCAAGTAACACAAAAGAAAATTGTAGTTAAAGTGCAAAGAAACTGACAGTTTGAGCTCTTCAGTCATTGAGAGTAGTTATATCACTACAATCTGCAGATAAATGAAAGACAGCCCTAATCCATAGGAAGTCTCCTGATAGCTCTTCTAGACATATCTTTTTAAAAGTCAATAACAGGCTGAAACCACACAATTGAAAGACAGTGATAAAACTAAATCAAACACAATCACTCAATTTCAAAGTTCAAAGCATTCTCTGACACATTTGTTTTTGGTGAAATTTACTGCTTTCAGTCTTGCAATTATCTATAATACACTATTGCATCTGGATTGCTGCTTTCCCATACACAAAATAGCATCAGAACTAATGACCAAGAAGGGTAAAAGCTGCAGTGCAGAAAGAAGCAGCTGGGTGTCAAAAACACCTTTAAAAGGTTTTGCTATCAGGAATAAAACAGAAACACACACCCACATTGTCAAGCTACACCTAAAGCCCATTTACAGTCTGATAGATATATATACACACATATAAAAAATTCAGTCATACAGATCCCCTATAACTAAGGACCAATTGTGAAAAAAATAAGCAAAGCTGATGTAGCCACTTGACTACAGAAGTCAAAACAATCATAAAGGAACAGTCTATCCATTTTCCCTCAACTTAAGAAAGGATATTAAATCTCTAGGAGCTCTGTGTTCCAGGGTAAGGTGAGCTGCAAAGTCATCTGTGACATGATTAGGATCCCCTCCAGGTAATGCTGCACATATTGGACAGATCTGAAACAACAAAGTGAGAAAGAAACCCAAACACAATCAACTTTACACAAATCATAAACCACATAATTCAGAGTTGATCACTTGACAAGGATTCTTATACTTTAAATATACTTCCCATTCTAATCCTAAATCTAAACAGCCACCACTTTAAAACAGTAAATGTGTTCGAATGCAGCTGTTAATTTTACTATCTTTTTAAGACTCACTTTTCCTTGTAATTTAATAATACCACGGAAACCAAGAAGTAAAATATTCAAATCCTATCTTTGGCTTTCAAACTTGACTTTATATGTCAATTCCAGCACAGACAGTAGGTCTGGTTACACAGGATTACTGCTTGTACGTACCTGTGTATGACATTATCAAGTTCATTTACTGCTCTTTGAATCCCCAAGCAACTTCTCATTCATCTCACCAGAGAAGTGTGGGAAGGAGAATGAAAACAGATGTGAATATTCATTAAAGTATCACCACTGAGGTAACATGCAAATAGAGATTTGGCAGAGGAAAGAAACTCCTTATTCCTACCAAGTATTTCAGGAGATAGCATTATAGGTTGTTTTTTTCCTAAAGCCTAAACACACATTTTTTAAAAAGTCTAGGGACACTTACTGTCATAGCAACCTTCATTTATTATTTTTATCTTTCCTCTCAATAACTTAATATCCACCTGAAAGTAGTGTGCTTTATAAGTCCTTTGCAACAGTTTCGCAAGTCAGCCTTAAAGTTTGACAGATCACAAATTAATAAAACAGAAAGGAGAAACTTCCACACAGTATATTAGGTCTTAACTATATTTCCAGGGAGATCAACCTGGACTTTGCAACTGATAATAATGTAAACTAAGAAGACACCAAACACCAGATTGGGAGGGGTAAGATAGCACGATACAAACCGATAAATAAAAATGCAGGGGGAAGAGAGACAAGGGGAGAACAAAAGGGAGGGTAGATAGAAAGACGTATAAAAGGGGCTGGTCACATGTAAAACAAGAGTTGGTCAGTACGCTTGTCTGACTGAGCCCTGAGCTTGATCACTGCAATCTATACTATCTTCTTTTATCTCCTTATTAAATCTTAAAAATCTGTGTAATCTCACTTGCTATTACATGTGCATGTGTGCTAAAAAGACTAAATGCCAGCTACTGGCAAGCCCTGTGTACACGTGAATGAAGTTTGCTGACAGCTACCACTATCACTGCTGTGGGGCCCAGTCTGGGACTCCCCCGGTGCCTGCTCCACAGCATCAGTGGTGACGGTGATGGAATTACCATCGCTCCTGACGTACTGCCCGCAGGAATGAGGTGACTCAAGTCCTCTCCTTCCCCTGGCCGGCGGCGCGGCCGGCAGACGGTAACCCCATCCATGCAGTAACCCCATCCCTCCAGTAACCCCATCCCTCCGGTTACCCCATCCCCGCACACGCCACCTGAGAGCCCCGGGCCGCTCCAGGAGCTTGGGTTACATAAAGAAGCACCTCACGCCAGCGGCGCGGAGCTGCAGCCGTCCCAGCCCCCTCCCGCTTATAAACCACCTTTTAAATTCTCAGCTGCTGAAGCAGCCGGGGACCCAGGGCCTGTTTTTATTTGCTGTTTGGCCGGGGAGCTGCCGGCCCGGCTCTTGGAGCCCGGCCCAGAATCTGCTCCAGTTTGGGAGCGCGGTTGGCTCCCCGCGGCCTTCAAGGGTTCTAAAATAGCAGCTCTCGCCTCGCCGAGGAGCTGGAGGGGAAGGAAGCGAATGCCTGAGTCTCCCTCGCTCCAAACTGATGAGGTGAGAGCTCAGGCCCTTTGCTCCCGGCCGTGCCAGTGACGGAGATGACGGAGGGGAAGCCAGGAGGGGAACTGGGCTGCAGCAGCGGGCAGGCGGGGGGCACGGGGCCGGTGTGCGGCACCCGCTGCTCCCCCTGGACCCCGCAGGCTCCCCGGGGCGGCTGTCACCGCCCCAGGACGGCTGTCACCACCCCAGGACGGCTGTCACCACTGCAGGGTGGCTGTCACCACTGCAGGATGGCTGTCACCACCTCATTCCCACAGAACGCTGGGACCGGTGCCAGCCATGGCACCCAGGAGGGTGCCGTTGGTGCCCCCGTGGGTGTCCAGCCCAAGCTCTGTGCTCACCCCACGGCTCCTGTCCATGGGTCAGGGTCTGGGTCCCGTCTCGGTGGGTCCTTCTCAGCCCCATCATCACCGGCCTCCTGCCGACCCCGGCTGAACCTCCTGTGCCTGAAGTGGAGCCTGTTCCCTTCCAGACGAGCCAGGTCTCACTAGGGAGGCCCAGTAACGCTCCTTGGAGCACATCCCCCCTCTGTAGGTGGCCATCTCCGTTGCCCAGGGCCTCCTGAGGGGGGTCAGTGGCCAACCAGCCCCTGGCTCCTCCAGCCGGGGTCTGCTGAGCTGCTTCTCCCTGAGCCTCAGCTCAGCTGGCTCCTGGAGCACTGCTTGGGATGTGCTGGGAACCAGGAGCTGCTGGTCAGAAGCTCCAGGGCTGCAGCCACTGGGAGTGTTCCTGGGGGCTCCAGGTGCCCCTGGAAGAGCAGGTGGTGGTGCCACCAGCCAGTCCCAGCCTGGCTTTGGCCCGCTGTCCTCTGCTCCACACTCATAAGACCCCCCCACAGTGCTGGGGCCAGCTCGGGAGTGCTCAGCACAGCAGAGACAGGGACCTGTTGGAGCGGGGCCAGAGGAGCCCCAGCAATGCTGGGAGGGCTGGAACCCCTCTGCTGGGAGGACCTGTGCCAGGCTGCCCAGAGAGGTGGTGGCTGCCCCATCCCTGGCACCATTGCAGGAGAGGTTGACCAGGGCTCTGAGCACCCTGCTCTAGCTGCAGATGGCCCTGCTCCCTGCAGGGGGGTGGATGAGATGACCTCCAAAGGTCCCTTCCCCCCCAAACCAGTCGATGATTCCATGATTCCCTCCCCAGAGTTCCCCACCAATGTCCTGGAGATGAATGCCGTTGCCAGCATCTTCGACATGAACGGTGACGGCTTCATTGACTACTATGAGTTCGTCAGCGCCCTGCACCCCAACCGGGACCCACTGCGCCGGATCGCCGATGCCGACCAGATCCAGGACGAGGTCTGGTGAAGGGGGGGAGCCGCAGCGGCTGGGGCCAAGCAGGGTGGGGGTCCCTGCCGTGGGTCTGAGCCCAGCGTGTCGTCCCCAGGTGAACAGGCAGGTGGCCCAGTGCAACTGTGCCAAGCGTTTCCAGGTGGAGCAGATCAGTGCCAACCGGTACCGGGTGAGTGCCTGGGGGGAGGCTGGAGAAAAGTCTGGCGAGGAGCGGCTGAGGGACCTGGGGGTGTTCAGCCTGGAACAAAGGAGGCTCAGGGGAGACCTTCTGGCTCTTCACAACACCCTGAAATTCAGGAGGTTGGAGCCTGGTGGGGGATCTCTTGTCCCAGGTGATGGAACAAGAGGAACCGGCCTCAAGCTGCCCCAGGGGAGGTTGAGGTTGGAGCTGAGGAACAATTTCTTCAACCCTCTGCAGGGTTGTCCAGGGCTGTGCCAGGCTGCCCAGGGCAGAGGGGGAGTCCCCATGACATGTCAGAAATATCCCCTGTTTGCTTTTGCAGATGAACGATTCATGGTTCTGTGACAGGCTCGTTCAGCATTGTCTTCTTGGGCTGTTGGTGGAACTCTCTTTGGCTTTTGCGCAGCCTAAAAAAATAGAAAAAACTTGTTTTTTATTTTTATTTTTTTTATTAATTCTAGGATTTGGTGGAGGCAAAGCCTTGTTCTGTGCTCCTCTGCAAGCTTGCTGTGGATACAGGAGTGGCTCTAGCAGAGGTAGAAATCTGATCCTTGTGCTACTCTGTAAGGAATAAAAAAATTAAATCTTGCTGAAGATTTTTTAAATTTGGGGAATTTGAGGGGGATATTTTACATTGTTTACAAATTGATCAGCCAGTCAGGTCCGATTCAGTTTCCTACCTCTCTCCAGAGTACCACTGTCTGTTTCTGCTGGAGAATGCTGAGTTCTACCTTGTGCAGTAACTAGAGAAGTTGTGAATAAAGGCTCAAGTTTTGTTCTTTTTTGATATAGAAAATTTCCCTTGGTTTTCTTAACTGCGTTATGTAAAATCCAAATGGATGTGAAGGTGGAGCCGTCAGGGGGCTTGGCACAATGGGAGGAACAACATCATTGCAAATGGAAAGCCCTGTCCGTGGCAACGTTCGGCTCTGAAACACAAACTAATGTGTGCAGAGTAATATACATCTCAGTTTCCTCAGTCAGGATATGGAGTATTTCTCACAACTCTCATTCCATTGTTCTCAGTACATTGTTATAAATATAGCTGCAGATATATTTCTCCTGTCCTCCTCACTCCGATCACTGCAGCAAATACTGGGAGAAGGAAAGAGCAGAGCTGGGGGGAGTAATTTTTCCACTCCATGTATTCCTTCTGCTGACTCCTCCCCTGCACCTCCTCCAATTCCTGGAAAATAACTCCTCATCATATGTGTAAGAACTTTGAAGGCACTTCCTGATCCATCTTTGCTGGGCTGTCATCTCCAGTGTCAATCACAAACATTGATACCATCCGGTTTTTTGATGTCTGCCTGGCACACACACGTAGATCTCCATAAACATTTCAGATGAAAGTCTTTCTGCTTTCTCAATGCTGTTTGCAGCAGGAATGCTTCAGGGATTTCTGTCTCATCATCTTCCTCACAGTTTTTACTTTAAATGTTCCTTTGCTATTGAAGTTAAGAAAAAAAAAACAACAACCCAACAGCAAACTACTTGATGTCTTGAGATACCAAAGGCCAGACTGATGTGTCCTTGTCATTGTTTTCTTCCTGCCCAAATCTATTTGCCGCTTGTTTGCATATTTGAATCATGAGTTATTTGGGGTAGACAACTTCAGTGCACAATTCCTCCCAGAAACAAGCCAGAAGAATCCCAGTGCATGATAAGAAGTGACAGAGAGGAGCTAGAACTTGGAGGAACCGTTATTGTTTATAATTCAGTCCCATTTTTAGTGCAGGGTGAAGCGCAGAAAGGCCCAGTCCTGCAGAATGTTAACCTCTTGGTGCTGTGGCAAAGCAGCCGCTGTGTCTGTCCGTTGAGCGCAGCCTGTCTCACGCTCTAAACTAACCCCAGAAAACATGGCCCGTGGGAAGGCCAAGTTATTCCAGACACAATGAGTTTCTGGGGAGCCACTTGTATGTATGCCTGTGGACTACTTTTATTTGAACATGTGTTTGGACTCAGTGATCTTAAAGGTCTTTTCAACCCAAAATGTTCCTGTGAGTCTGGGATTCTGAGGATGAGCAGCACATTTATACAAATCCAACTTAGTCCTATGGTAAAGAGTCAAAAAATTTCCTCATCTTTGTTTTTGGAAGAGGAGTTTCAGCTCTTGAGGGTGTTCTACCTGCTACAGAGTCTTCTTGGACCCTGCTTCCAGCTGTGTGCTCTGGCCCTTCTCTTCTCATGTGGCCTTCACTGGAGTGCAGTGGATCCACCGTTTGATCCATTCCACTTTGCTCACTGGGTGGGTGTTGAACAGAACAACATATGGATCTTCCCCCTTGTCCTGAAGGGTTCCTCTTTCCCACTCTAGATGAGCACTCGGTGTCCAGGTGGGAACGGATGGACAGGAACACCTACCAGAACTGGCAGCCGTTCCTGAACAGACCTGTGGAGAGAGGAGAACCCAGCAGAAAAAGACAACCAATGTGGCCTGGGCCCATTTTCCCCCTTCCATCCATTGGGCTCCCCTCTCTCAGTAGTTCATGCAGGGGATGGGCTTGACCAGACAGTGGTTGGAATGGGCCAACCCCCTTCCTGGCCCTAGAAAAAAATTGTTGGAGTGCTAGCAAATCCTTGTGGTAATCTAGTCCAAGTTAATTGTTTTCCTTGCCAAGTAAAGGCAAAAATTTGCTGGCTCTCCTCTGCAACAGGAATACTAAAAAAGGCTCCAGTCACATCTACTACAGTAAAATATTGTGCCCATACTGAGATCTGGGTTAAAATTAAACTAGGATCCAATACAACAGGTGTGGAGCAATTACATGTTCATTTATAGCACGCAAATCTTGGAGAAACCTATATTCAGGATCCCCATCCTTATCAGTTCTATGCTTGGTTACTGGCAGGATTGGGGTATTATAAGGACTATGACATTCTCTCAAAATCTCTTCTTTCAGAAAACATACAATTTTTTTCTCAATACTAGGAATAGCTTCAGCTATTATTGGATATTGCTGAATTGAAGGAGGTGTCCCTCCTTTTGTTTTTATCACCACAGGTTCAGCTGATTTTAATAACCCTACTTCATCCCCAGAGGTACTCCAAAGTTCCCTGGGAACACCAGCCAATTCAGGTGGCATTTCATTTGAACCACTTTCTATTTGATTTTTCAATTTAACTATTCCTAACCCCATTATAATCAATTGAATTCCCTTGGGATCAAGGGAAATAAGTGCATCAAACTCCTGCAATAGGTCTCACCCCAGCAAGGAGATGGGAGAGTCCGGACAAAGTTGCTCCCGTATCCATTAGGAAGATGACATTAATATCATTTACCTTTGCAGAAATTTGTCCGTGCTCATCTACCTCAACTCCAATGGGTTCCATAATTCTTCATGTTCCCAGGGAAGAAGAGTACCAAATCTACTGTGAATTGCATCCTGGAGATCTAACAGGTGAAGGTCTTCCCAATGTTGTTACAGGTCTCAGCAGACATTCCCTCTGCATATATCCTAAAATTCCAATATAAAAACATTCTAAAAATTAACATACTGTGAAATACTCGAGGGGTCCCGCCAGATGTTCCCTTTCCTCTACATCTTCCCTGGGGAAGCCCCCTTCCTCTTCCCCTGGGGTTATAATTCTGAACAATCGCTTCAGCTAGCAGCCCGATTCTCTTTCTTTTTCTTTTTGATCTCATTTTCTTTCAAGTCTTAACCTTTCAACTTCCTGGTTTTGTTTCTCTTAGTTTCTACCATCAAAAACAAAGGTAGCAATACTTAAGATCTTAGTTAATGTTTCAACTTGACATCCTGGCATATGTTTTTTAAAGTATTTACTTATATCTGGAAAAGTCTGATCTACAAAAACACTAAGTGGTTCTTGGAAATTGTCACGGGTCATACCTCCATATTTTAAAAGAGTAGCTTTTAATCATCCCTAATAATTGCTTTGGTGCTCACCGGGCCATTGTGAGCATTCTAAAACTTTTGACCAATAGTCATACGCTCACCAGCCTGTTGGATGGATTTTCTCTCTCTCTTCTGCAGGAAATAATTCCTGCAGTAGAGTTTTCATGTTGTTCGAGTTAGGAGTATAATCAGTGACAATTCCCAATAACAACTGAGCACATTTTTCAGAATCATCCCGCAAGCAAGGCATTTTAGACTGCCAGGTTACTATATCACCTTGTTTCAAAGGTTCATGTCTCATTATTGCAGTTACTGCAGGGACTCCAGCAGGTGCAGCACGGCCTGCTCTTGGGTTTGGGATGTATTCCAAATTCATTGGATACATGCCAACACCCTTGGTAAGAACACTAGTTTCCTCAGATTCGGGAGCCGAGAGAAGTGTGCTTCTTTTAATTTTTACTAAAGAAGTTTTTCTCCTTTGATGTGCCCAATTATACCAAATATACCAATAAACACTATCTTGACTCCCAGAGTCTTCTAAAATCATTCTTAAAAATTCTGCTTGTGGGGCTTAAACATCCCCTCAGGAGGCCACTCATCCATTGGTCCTCCTCTTCTTTTTGTCATTAGGAATGGTCATTCCTCTTGGAAAAATTGATAATTTTCTTTTTTGCAATGCCTGTGCCAAGGGTATCTTATTCCAATTTTCCAAAACCTCATCAAGGGGCATCCCCCTTTCAATGCTGGGTGTTATTCCCATCTTTCTCTTTCTTTATTCCTCTGCAAGTTTAAATACAAGAGATTTCCCAGTGTAAATCTATCTGGATCTACCCATGCCAAAATCTTGTGGACTTGCCTGTCCATTTTATTTTGTTGCCGGCAATTCGAGTGTTGGAAGTGGGTTTGCCCAGAGAAATATCTGTCTCTCTTTTCTCTTGTGTCCTAGAGTCCCTTAATATGCAAAACAGAAAAAGCCAAACCCTAATATTAAAACCAAAAGAAGCTAAAGCATAATAACAAAAACAATCTAACACCTAAGATTAATAACCAAAAAAGTAACACCTAATATTAACAACCTAATATAAAAACCAAAACCCCTAACTTTTCAAAATAAGAAGCTAAAACTGAATATTAAAAACATAGAAACTAAAACCTAGTATTGAAAACAAAAAAAAAAAAGATAAAATCTAATATTAAAAAAGTTAAATCATAGGATTAAAAAAAAAATAAATCTGAAACCAAGTCATGAACAGATAAGAAGCTAAAGCCTAATATTGAAATCAAAAGAAGCTAAAACCTGAGATTAAAAGCAGAAAAAATTTAAATCTAATATTCAATGCAAGAAAAGTTAAAACCTAAAGAAAACCAAAACTATATTATTAAAAACAAAAGCGAAAACCTAATAATAAACCCAAGTAAAGCTAAAACCTAATTTAAAAAAAAAATCTAAAACCTAATGAAAAAACCTGTCTAAAAAGTCATTAAAAAAAGCAAAAACTTAATATTGAAAAAAAGAACATAAACCCTACCATAAATACAAAAACCCCCGAAATCCTAATATTAACAACCAAAAAATAACACCCTATCTTAAAATCAAAAAAACCTGAATCCTAATAAAATCAACAGAAGATATAACCTAACATTAAAAACAAAAGAAGATAAAACCTAATATAAAACACAGAAGCTAGCACCTAATATTAGAAAAGATCCAAACCACATAATAATAAAAAAAGAATGAAGCTAAAACCTAAGACTAAATTAAAAACAAAACGTAATATTAAGCACCAAAAAAATGAAAACCTAATATTAAAAACAAAAGAAGCTAAAATATAAGACAGCTAAAGTCTTCAGAAAAAAAGCTAAAGCAAAATATTAAAAAGAAAAATCTAAAATCTAATATTAAAAAGAACTTAAAAACTAACATTAAAAACAAAAGAAGCAAAAATGAAAGATTATAAAAAGTAAAACCTAATATTAAAAAGAAAAAAGGTCAACTCTAGGATGAATAATGAAAAATCTATAAAGAAATACTAAAAACAAAAATAGAAAATAATATTAAAATGAAAAGAATCTAAAAAAGTGAGATAAAAAAACAAAGAACCTAATCTCATTAACCACAGAACACCTAAAATTAAAAAAGAAAAAACTCCTAAATCCTAAGATTAAAAAAAAATTACAATTTATATTAAAAACAAGTAATGCTAAAACCTAAGATTAAAAATAAAAATTCTAATACCTAATCTTAAAAACAAAAGAAGCTAAAACCTAAGACTAAGAATAAAGAAGCTCAAACATAATTCTAAAAACAAAGGGAACTAAAACCTGATCTTAAAACCAAAACAGCTAAACCTTAATATTAAGAACAAGAAAACACCTAATATTACAAACATAAACAGGTAATATCCAATAAAAAAAAGATAAAACCTAATACTAAGAAATAAGTCATAACCTTATATGATGAATCACAATTCCAAATCTTAGAAGTAAAAAAAAAATTTTAAAAAAATCTAATATTAGAAGCAAGAGAAGCTAAATCTAATATTAAACACAATAGAAGACAAAACCTAAGATTAAACAAAAATCCCCCCAAAACTAATGTTAAAAATAAAAAACTGTAAGCTAGTATTAGAAACAAAAGGAGATGAAACCTAAGATAAAAATGAAAAAAGCAGCTAAAACCTAAGATTAAATCCAAAAGAAGCAAAAACCTGAGATGAAATAAAAAGCTAAAACCTAATCTGAAAAATAAAAACCCTAAGACCTAGTAAAAACGACAGAGGCTAATACCTAAGATAAAAAAAAAAAAAAAAAGAAACTAAAATGTATATATAAAAAACAAAAAAGGAAAACCTCATATTAAAAATAAATAATTAAACCCTAAGATAAAACCCAGTACAATCTAAAACCTAATCTTAAAACCAAAAGGTAAACCATAACGTTAAAAACAAGACGTGCAAAAACCTAATACTAAAACCAAAAAAATGCTAAAATATAGAAAAAACCAAAAAAGCTAAACCCTCATATTTAAAACAAAACAAGTTAAAAAACAATATGAAGACTGAGAAATCTAAAACATAAGAAAAAATTAAAAAAAGCTATTACCTAGTATTTAAAAAAAGATAAATCTATGATTAAAAAGAAAAGAGGAATTAAAAATATACAGCTAGAATATAATATAAAAATGAGAAAGCCTCCAAAACTTAAGACTAAAACCAAAAACGTGCAGTAGCTTACTTCTCCAAGCAATTGGATGAAGTTAGCAAAGGGTGGCCCGGATGTTTACGAGCAGTGGCCACTGTGATTCTGAATATACAGGAGGCATGAAAATTTACTATGGGACAACAAATAACTTTTTTAGTGTTTCATGCAGTATCTGCGGTATTAGAACAAAAAGGGACACTGGCTTTCCCAATCAAGGTTTTTGAAATATCAAGCCATCTTAATAGAATCTGATGATATCAAAATTGAAGTAACTAATGTTGTGAACCCAACTTCCTTTCTCAACAGCCAAGCTTCAGTACCACCCACACACGACTGCATGGAAACCATAGAGACTGTATACGCCAGCTGGGTGGACCTGAAAGAAACTCCCTTAGAAGAAGCAGAAAATTGGTATGTAGATGGAAGCAGTTTCATTTGAAAAGGAAGTCGCCTAGCTGGATATGCAGTAACAACCGTTGACAAGGTAATTGAAGCAAAGCCACTTCCAGCTGGGATGTCTGCACAAAAGGCTGAACTTATAGCTCTGGCTTGGGCCTTGGAATTGGGAAAACGTAAGAGGATCAATGTGTGGACTGACTCTAAGTATGCCTTTGGAGTAGTGCATGCTCATGGAGCGATTTGGAAAGAAAGGGGACTTTTGACATCACAAGGAAAACAGACCAAACATGCAAAAGAGATTTTCAAATTGTTACAAGCTGTACAAGAACCTGATGCTGTTGCTATTATGTATTGTAAAGGGCACCAGAAAGGCAACACCCAGGTGAAAAAAGGGAATTGACTAGCGGACTCTGCGGCTAAAGAGGCAGCAGAACAAATGCTGGAAAATAGTGTGTTAGCATTAGTACTTGATGAAGGTGATGTATGGTAACAGCAAAAGAAATAGAACCTATTAAATACTCAAAAGTTGATAAGCAGTTAATCTGAGACTGGGGGGAACAGTTCCGGAACATGGACTTGCCACACTAGAGGACAAACAAGTAGTAATACCATCTAATGCCCTATTCAGATTAATCTTGGAACAACACAATAGAACCCACTGGGGGGGCAGACGCTCTATATTAATTTTTGAGTCGGAAATGGGTAGGACACAACATGTACACCATCACCAGACAGGTAACTAAGCAGTGTATATAATATACTTGAAAAATAACTCTCAGACAACTGTGAAGCCCCAGATTGGAATTATAGGGAAAGGAAATGTACCTGGAGAACAATGGCAAATTGATTTCTCAAAATTCCTAGAAAAGGGGGGTTTAGATACCTGTTGGTAATAACGGATACCTTTTCCGGATGGCCAGAAGCATTCTCTTGTTGAACAAATAAAGCTAGGGAAGTTTCAAAGGCCTTGCTACATTAAATAATACCGAGATTTGGGGTACCTTCTGTAATGTCCTTGGATCGGGAAACACATTTTACTGCTAAAATTATACTACAGATTAGCAAGGCATTAGGAATTGATTGGCAGTTGCATACTTCTAATAGGCCACAAGCGAGTGGACAGGTAGAGAAAATGAATCATCTAATTAAACAGCACACTGCTAAAATTTGTCAAGAAAACAATATGTATTGGTACCAGGCATTACCTTTGGCCCTGCTAAGAATATGAAATAAGCCATGGGCCAAAGAAGGCTTAAGCCCTTTTGAAATTTTATATGGCAAACCATACTACATGCTATGTCAGGGAGAAGACTTGAACCGGGTGGGAGAACAATATTTGACACAATATATAATAGCCCTAAGCAAACAGTTAGACAGAATTAATAAGTGTGTGATAGAAACCAGGGCAAGAGGACTAGATAATCCCATTCATCCTTTTAACCCTGGGGACTGGGTATATGTGAAGAATTTTTCAGGAGACCCCCTTCAGGAGAAGTGGAATGGACCTTACCAGGTGCTGCTGACCACCTTCATTGCAGTTAAGATAAAGGAGAGACCTGCCTGGATCCACTGCTCTCGAGTGAAGAGGGCTCCAAATAGACAGTGGACATCTGAACCTACAGGACCACTTCAGTTAAAATTGTGGAGGGAGTGAAATGGGAATCAGATATTTTATGATTGTGTTAATCATTGTAAATATTGTTGCTGCTTGGGACAGGAATATACATTTTGAAACTATTCGAATGATAATTAATGCTACTAAGGCTAAAGACTGCTGGATTTGTACTGCCCTACCTGAGGGAGCCTCTGGGGTTTACCCCCGGTGGCAAAGGCGCAGCGAGTCCGTGACAGTCAGCACAAGCGCTGACAATGTCACGAGCACCAGTGACCAGAGTCTGGCCCCATCCTCTCGCCCCCCTTCAGCTCTTGCTCAGCATTGCTCAGCTCCCCTCTCGGCCTGCTCTTCAGCCCCAGGGCTCTCAGCCTTTCCCCAGCACAGAGATGCTCCAGCCCCTCAGCATCCTCAGAGCCTCCGCTGGACTCTCCAATATCACTCAGAGGGGATCTGATCAATGCCGATCAAGTTTTTTCCCCTCTTTTTCACGTGCCCAGTTCTCAGCTTGGGGTGATATTTACCTTGTTTTGGGTTTTTTTTCTTTCTCTCAGTAATTCCTGTTCCTGGACAGTTGAATTTTTGTCCCATGAAGTTGCAAAATAAATAATCCCATGGAGCTTCTTGCCGGGTCCGACCTCTGGTGAGGAATGCAGAAAATCAGGCTCTGAGTGCCGTGCACACACCTCTCCCCATCTTAAAACCTGCGAAAAACGAAGATTTACATAATAACCCCTTAGCCTGGCTGGTTTCAGGCCCTTCTGGGAAGCAGATCCCGACCAGTGCCTGTAGTTTTTTTTGCGAGATGAGGAATTGTTGGGTTTTGAGGGTTTTTTTTTTCGCTTGGTTTTGCACAGGCAGCGTGTACTAACGAGAGCGGTTTCGCCGTTGCTTTTCTTTGCCTCGCACAGCCGGGGTGTTTGGAGGAGGACGACGGTCCCAGGGGATGCTGAGCTGCAGAGAAACTTTCAGCTCTCTTGCTGCTGCCGAATCAGCTCGTTTATTCTCCTGGCTACTTCTCCACGATTTGGGGCGGGGGGAAAAGCTCCACCACCTTTGAAATGAAAATTGTTGCAGGTTCCCCCCCCACCCCCCGAGTTTCTTTGGCGTGCGCAGAGTCCGACAGGACAAAAAGAGAGGAGAGCGGAGGAGAAAGCGTCGAGCTCCTGTCCCCCCCCAGCCGAGGGTCCCTGGGCTCAGCAGCGGTCCCAAAGCACAGCTAATTTCAGGGGCGGCGCGGGGCTGGGGGGAGGTTTCTTTTCCCTGCCACCGGATAGTTCCCGGCCCTGCCGCGGCCCGCCCGGGTTAATCATTTTCTCCCCTGTAACGCGAGCTCCGCGCTCTCGCTCTCCTTCCCAGCGTGATGCCGAGGCGCTGATCCGAGCCCAGCCGCCGCGAGGGATCCCTGAGCCCAGCGCCTCGGCTATGGATGTCGTCCTGTCCGATTTTGTCCGCTCGACGGGGGCAGAGCCGGGACTGGCCAGAGATCTCCTCGAAGGTAAAGTGCAGCCGAGGGGGGAGAAGCTGGGAAAGGCCAAGCAGCGGTCGGGAGCGGGGCAGGGAGCTTGGCGCTCAGCGGGCGCTGTGCGGGAGAGGCCCCGACGTCCCCTCGCCGGGGAGGTTCCGCCTCCGGTTCCCGTTCGGCGTCGGCCGGGAGCGCGGGTCCCCCTCCCTTGTCCCCCCCGAGCGGCAGGGCCCGGGGACTTCGGTGCCTCCCAGGGGGTCGAAGGAGCTGCACTGGGCACGGGCTGCGGTTCAGGGGTGACGACGGGAACCAAACTGGGCCGTTGCTGGTCGTCACTCGCGAAGGCGGGCGGATGACGCCGGTATGAACGGTGCTGCCGGCGGAGGGGCCCCGGGAAGGAGCCCGTCCCGGTGCAGGAAGCTCCTCCTGAGCAGCGTGGGTTAGGTTGAGGTGATGGGAGTTGAAGGTGGGTGTCGATTGTTTGGCTCTGAACGGGGCAGGGCAGCCCCTGGCAGCCTGTTGGTGCCGCACGCGCCTCGGGGACGAGGATGTTTCCCCTGAAACAGAGTCAGAAACTGGTTTTCTCAAGAACTCCCCAAGTTGGAGAAGCTCCTCGTGAGCGACCGGCGTTCGATGGGAGGCAGCGGGTTGGTTTTCATCAGTGCTGGGCAGGGTGGAGGGGAAAGGCCACCCGGGTTTAGCGTGGGGCTGCCAACTTGGTGGTGAGCGTTGTCGTTGGGCTTGTGTGGATGAAAGGGTGGTGAGTAAACACATTTACTGATGTCCCAGTGGAGACCAGTGACGAGTGGTGCTCCCCAGGGGTTGGTACTGGGCCTGGTCAACCCTGACAGGCTTAAGTGGTGGTCCCAGGCCAACCGCATGGAGGTCACCAAGGCCAAGTGCAGGGTTGTGCCGCGGGGCCGGGGCAGTGCCGAGCAGAGCTGCAGGCTGGGGGAGATGGGACTGAGAGTACTCCTGAGGAGAAGGCCTTCAGGGTGAAGAGCTGGGCAGGAGCCGGCCCCGTGCGCTGGCACCCAGAGCCACTGGCACCCTGGGCTGCACCCCCCTTTTCTAGTTTCCTTTTCTAATCAACAAATCTCTCTCCCTTATTCCCTTTCTCTTGCCCTTTGGGGAGGGAGGGGGGTTAACAGAGAGCGTCTGTTATAGGTCTAGCGGACTGCCTTGGCAAATTTATTGGTGCCCAATGTGGGGCACGATCATTGCTCTGATAGATTGCCCAAATAGTTCAAATTACAGTTCACTCTCTTGAGAGTATCACTTATTTTTCTGAGCATCTTTAAGGATTGGAAACTAAAACAGACTGCTTAAATGGTGTCATTTCTGAGAGTAAAATTATTATTTTGTGCCTTTTTCCAGTTTGTTTGGGTTAAATGCCGTACTGTTACCTTACATGCCATATAACTTATGCATTGTTTGCTTTTTCTCACTGTTCATGTGAAAGTTCTCTGTTCCAGGCACTGGGTCAAAGCTGCTGCTTTGCTGTGTTATCACTGATTTATGTTATGCCGAATTGGGCAGCGAGTGCATCTCTGTACTACGAGCATTACATAGTGGATTTTGTTACTAAGAATACTTTTGGTTTTGCTTTGGGAAGTTATACTTCTCTCCAGTATGCTAATCTGACTCCACCAGATTTTAGAATTCCATTAAATTGTGAGGATTGAAGATATGGTCATTACCAAATATTATACTATTATATGATTTTATTGTTCATTTTCTTTATTCTGTGGCATCAGATTAACCATCAGTGCAGTTGTATGTGTCAGGCAGCCATCTCAAAAGGTAGAGCGCATGCAGCTTCAGCAACAAGCACTGCACCTACTTGCACGCCACAAGCACTACACAAGAGACCTGCTGCTGCTCCAGTTCTCAAAACAAGCGTTGTTGCTGTTTCAACTCCCACAATAAGCACTAAAGCTATTCCAACTCAAATAATGAGCACCAAAGCTGTTTCAATTTCAGCAACAAAGCCAGCAGCTACATCAACAGCCACTGTAGCCACTCCCACTCAATCTGCACCTGTATAAGTTGACCCTGTGAGGAAAAGAAAATGAACTAAACAGCCACATCCAGTGACAGAACAGGGAGAGGGTCCTTCTCAAGATGAATCAGAGTATGAGTCAGAACCAAATGTGAAGCCTGACTCCCCTGCAACTAGAAAGAAAAACCTAACAAAAACAGATTGTCCAGTGTGGTCAGATGATGATGGAGTGGGTCCTTCTAAAGCAAAACCATCAGATGTGGAGTCATCAGATACAGAGGTTACCACCAAACCTTTATCTATAAAGGAACTGAGAAATCTGAGAAAGGACTATAGCCGTCATGAAGGTGAGCCACTTACCACCTGCCTGCTCCAATGCTGGGATAACAGGGTCAAGTCCATCGAATTGGATGGTAGAGAAGCCAGGGAGTTGGCATCCATGGCCAGAGACAGAGGCATTGACCAAGAGCTTGCAAGAAAGAGTAACACTATCAGTCTCTGAAGGTGACTCTTGTCAGCTGTAAAATCCAAGTACCCCTTTAAGGAGGACATCGAATGCTGCCCAAGCAAATGGACCACCATAGAAAAAGGTATTAAGTACCTAAGAGTATTAGCCAAGTGACAGGTGATTTACAGTGACAGATGAGTACTAAACCCCGATGCAATCCATGCCAGTGACCCATGTTGCAAGACTTTGTGCAGAGTGCCCCATCAGTGTATTCCCAAACATTGTCAACAATGATATGGGGAACCGATGGCGAGGCACCAACTGTGACAGAAGTGGCCGGGAGAGTACAATAGTATAAAGATAGTGTCTCTGGTCCTCTACAGGTCCATGTATCAGCCGTGGAGAGAATGGCTAAGGAAAACAAGAGATCAGTTGAGAAACTGTTCAAAAAACTAGAGAGGAGGGAGAATATATCCTATTCTTTCCCTGAATGGACCCATGTTGAAGCCATTAGGACAAGACACTGTCCTACAACACCAGCTAAAAAGGAGCAGTACATGTCACGATGTACCCTGTGGTCTCTCCTGCATGAGTTTGGAGAGAAAATGAGCAAATGGGATGGAAAACTCACTTCTGCTCTACAGACACAAGCACTCAACTTACAAGGTAAAACAAAGAGAAGAGAAAATTCTTCCAGAGGGGAGGCTGCCCCAGTCCACTGTGAGCAGTCCTCTGGTACAAGTACATGGGACTCAGATCAAAATGTGAGTAGGAAGAATGAAAATGTAGGCCATTTAGTCCACCCAAATCCTGTAGTCTATATAAATCCTGTTAACTGCACACACCCTGTTAATTGTCTACACACTGTGAACCAGGTAAACTGTGCAACCTGCCCTAGGTGAACCTGCTTTGGCAGGGGAGTTGGACTAGATGATCTCCAGAGGTCCCTTCCAACCCCTACCATTCTGTGATCTTTCATTGGGGTAAGCAGGCCACTAGGTGGTAGACTCTTCTGGAAAAAACAGGCTTTCTGATGGCCCAGAAGCTTGTTTGCACCCTTTGTTCTTTGCAGCAAAGCAGGAGGTGGGGCTCTGGGTCACAGCAAAGCAGGAGGTGGGTTTCAGGTCTGCTTGCAGGCACATGCAAGATCCCATCTCCAGAGACATTAAACTAAGGAGAACTGCAGCTGGACACTTTTAGAGACCAGAGGTGCTTCATCAGCTCCTGGTGGCACTAATTTCTCTATACTGATTATAATGTCACTGTTGGATTAACTGACTCTTTACTTAGGGGTCTCAGATATTTGCATGAAATTGGGAAGTATAAAATTTGGGCCACAGCAACTGCAGATTTTTCATAAGAATAAGCTAGTTGAGAGAGATCTATATATGATATGATATATCACATATATAAAAGAATCAGGCTGGCAACTGAAAGCAATTCCACCAAGGGGATGAAAAATCACATTGTAGAAAGGTATTTCAGCTAACGCCCCAGGGATTCATCATGAAAAATGACTACTCCTAATGCAAGAGGTGATGCCTCCAGAGCAGGGGCAAAACTAATAGGGGCATCTCCCAGAGTCCTTTCAATCTATGCTATATCCACCTCTGGATATTGGCTTAAATGCAGTTTCTATTGATTCTCTCATAATGGTTGTAAAAAGTGACAAGTTAAATTAAATGTGAGCCATAATCAGTAATCAGTATTTTTGTTTTAATCTTATTAAGAAATGGAAGTACACCAAAATTATTCAAGTAGTTAAAATAATTATACATCATGAAACAATAGTATTCCATACATCAGTGATCAACAGCCAGTATAGCTATAAACAATAACATTTTCCATACCTGTTTGCATATCTCAACGTATTTAGAGTATTTTCACATGATGCCATCCCTGGAGAAATTGTAGCAATCTGGAGAAAACAAGCCATGCATTAATAAATCTCTTTGTACAGATGAAAGGGTAGATGAATTCAAATTAAATTTATTTTTTTTGAATCTCCATTTTCATTTTAGATTTTCTTTAAAAACTGCCTACTATGTACAGCTGTCCTAATACAATATATCAAGAAGAGAGATGTCAAGTCAAAGCTTCATTTAATTTTTTCAACCATACCTGAAACATTAAGAATTCATCGAAATTTCAATTTCCCCCATTCTCACAATTTTCATAACATAATATATAAAAGCAAAACTCTAATTGAAAAAATAAGACTCCTCAAAAAGGGAAATATGCAACTCAGTAGACAGTAAGTCTAATGTATCCTGCAAACAATTACCCAATTACTTTTTTATATATATATATATCTTTGCAGGCTGTTTCCATTCAAGCAGACTGTACACTTACTTGAGAGACCTATTTTTGGCCACAGTCTAAAGCTGTACTCAATAATATTAAATATAAGTATGTGTTTAACTATTTTCCTAAGTAAAGATTTATATATTTTTTCTGAATTGGAGATTATCTGTAAATAATAATTGATAGCTAACTTATTATCAAACATATCTGGAATCTTTAAGTCTTTCCTTTTCCAGTTAAATAAAACACCTTGAATATCTCACCTTCTTTTCAGCACTCAGCAAAAATAATAATTGAGATCAGGCAACAGTGGCATCATTATTTGTCCTAGCTTCTCTCAGTAGTTGAATTTTTTCAAATGATTGGGAGAGCCATAAAGGCACTACCCAGGGCAAACACCTCTATGACCCTACACACTAACATATTTTTTCTGGCAGCACAACATCAGGAGACTGAAACTGATGAAGATTAGTATATTGGGTCCAACTGAGATGGAGTTAATTTTCCCCAGAGCAGCCCTCACAGTGCTGTGCTTTGCACTGAGAGCTAGAAAGGTGTTGATAACACACCCATGTTGTGGCTACTGCTGAGAAGGGCTCCTACAGCACCAAGGCTGTTTCTTTTTTCAACATTCCCCCTGCAGTGGAATGGGGTGGACAAGATCTCGGGAGGGGACACGACTGGGACAGCTGACCAGAACTGACCAAAGTGAAAAAGAGTCATTCAGATTCTTCTGAGAGCTGGGTTCGCCATAAAGAAGAGCAAGGTCAAGGGACCTGCACAAGAGATTCAGTTCTTGGAAATAAAGTGGCAGGATGGATGCTGTCATGTGCCTATGGACTAGAAGCAGACACTGTCTGTGAGAACAGGCTGCTACCTTCAGACAGTGCAGTTAGTTAGAAGAACTGAGCTGAAAACTAAAATTACAGAACAGAATTAGTTCTCACTCAAACCAGGACAACTTGCCACACTAGAAGACAAACGAATAGTAATACCATCTAATGCCCTATTCAGATTAATTTTAGAACAACACAATAGGACCCACTGGGGGTCAGACGCTCTATATCAATTTTTGATTTGGAAAGGGGTAGGACACAACATGTATACCATCACCAGACAGGTAACTAATCAGTGTATGATATGCTTGAAAAATAATCCTCAGAAAACTGTGAAGCCCCAGATTGGATTTATAGGCAAAGGAAATGTACCCGGAGAACAATGGCAAATTGATTTTTCGGAACTACCTAGACAAGGGGGTTTAAATACCTATTGGTACTAACAGATACCTTTTCCCCATGGTCAGAAGCATTCCCTTGTCGAACAAATAAAGCTAGGGAAGTTACAAAGGCCTTGCTACATTAAATAATACCGAGATTTGGGGTACCTTCTGTAATGTCTTTGGATTGAGGAATACATTTTACTGCTGAAATTGTACAACAGATTAGCAAGGCATTGGGAATTGATTGACAGTTGCATACATCTAATAGACCACAAGTGAGTGGACAGGTAGAGAAAATGAATCATCTTATTAAACAGGAAATTGCTAAAATTTGTCAAGAAACCAATATGTACAGGTACTAGGCATTACCTTTGGCCCTGCTAAGAATACGAACCAAGCTATGGGCTAATGAAGTCTTAAGTCATTTTTAAATTTTATAATGCAGACCATACAACATGCTATATCAAGGAGAAGACTTGAACCAGGTGGGAGAACAATATTTGACAGAATACATAATAGCTCTATGTAAACAGTTAGACAGAATTAATAAGTGTGTGATAGAAACCAGGGCAAGAGGACTAGATAATCCCATTCATCCTTTTAACCCTGGGGACTGGGTATATGTGAAGAATTTTTCAGGAGACCCCCTTCAAGAAAAATGGAATGGACTTTAGCAGGTGCTGCTGCCCACCTTCACTGCAGTTAAGATGAAGGAGAGACCTGCCTGGATCCACTACTCTTGAGTGAAAAGGGCTCCAAATAAGCAGTGGACATCTGAACCTGCAGGACCACTTCAGTTAAAATTGCAGAGAGAGTGAAATGAGAATCAGATATTTTATGATTGTGTTAATCCTTGTAAATATTGTTGCTGCATGGGATGGGAATATATATTTTGAAACTATTCGAATTATAATTAATGCTACTAAGGCTAAAGACTGCTGGATTTGTGCTGCCCTACCTAAGGGAAACATGAGACTGCCTCTACATGGGGCAGCCTCAACTCAATGGAACTATGATAACAATACTTGGCCTGAATTTTGGAGAAGGCCTGATGGAGGTTATTGTTCTCCTGATAATTTGAGCTATGGGCTTGGCCCAAAATTCAATTTACAAATATTAGAGGAGATTGAAACCCAATTTCTAGTTAGCAGTAATAACTGTAGCTGGAGGAATAGATCAAAAAATTGCCTTTGCTCCCCATCAATCTGTTTCAATTGTAATAATTGTAGTTGTAATGATGGATGGAATGATTAATGGATAAATCAGACTACAGTGGAAGTAGGCACATGGAATTTGACAGGATTGAATGTTACGTACATAGATTTTTGTAATTACACACAATTGCAAAATTATGCAAGCCGAGGTTGGTACATGATGGGAAATCGACCTTATCAGTATGGATGGCACAGTGTGGGAACTTCCTATGGGGCCAACCTTACAGCCACCAACGGACCTTGTAAGCTGCCTGATCGGTATTGGTGGTTGTGTGGAGATGGCATTAGTAGGAAGCAACTCCCTGCAGGATGGAAGGGAATGTGTACAATTGGGCTCTTAATCCCTCAAAATAAGATCTATAATCATTTACAACTTCCCCTAGGAATTCTGCAGACACCCTGGATAAGATCTAAACGAGAGGAGAATCCCTTAGTAAAAAGGAGAGCAGGATTCCATAGTTTTGTGAGATAGTTTTTCCCTTGGTTAGGGGTCAGTGAACTTGAGAAAGCTGTAGTGAATATTTCCGCCACTCTGGGTAATATATTTAACATCACCACAGATGCCATCCGTGGTCTGCAGATAGAGGTAAATTCACTCTCAAAAGTAGTTTTACAGAATAGAATGGCACTGGATTTATTAACCCTGAAGGAAGGAGGGGTTTGTACAATTACTATTTAAACTCTGTCAGCATCCATTACTCTTTTGAGGAAAAAGTTGTCTGAAGTGTCAAAAGCTGAAACATTAGATTGAAATGTTACAAGTAAAACTTGCGTCTATGAAGGGCAGGGCATGCATGCATAATATGTGATGTATAAACCCCGAACTAGGATATCTCTAAAGTTGGAACAGTGGACTGTTAATTTTAGTGAGGCTTCTTTTTTTTTTTTTTTGTGGAGTTGTCAAAGTACAGTTTTCCTAGCTGTTTTCTTAATTAAAAAATAATAAAAAATCCACCCCTCTAATGTCGATTACTGGTGTTCTAGGATGTGTAGAGGGTTCACTTGGTTGGAAAAGCCTGGTTAGAACTTCCCTGTTGCAAGATTAGGATAACAATGAGCTTGTAGGGGTGGAATTAAATTCTTATTCTAGAATAACACTGCTAAATTCAACAAATATCTACTGCACTAGGAAGTTAGTATTTCTAAAACTAGGAATATGATGAATGCTGCATGTTTAAGAAGGCAAGGTAAAGTTAAAAATAGTAGTGGTTGTGATCATGCTGTCAGTCTACCCACCTGTCTGTTTCTTCTTTCTGATCACAGCCTGTTGAACCTCTTAGTTGATTCTATCAGTTAGAGGTCATAAAGAAAACTGAGTTCTGTGGACTTTATGAAAACAGACAGTTGGGTAGAGGGGATGGATCTAAATTATTGCCCCAAGTGAAGAAATCCAAGAATAACATAATGGCCAGCTGATCATTCAGCACATGCTGGCCATTAAGCTTGCATATAGCATAGTGAGTAATGGGGTGGGAAGAAGGGGAAGAGTGAAGTATTTAGGTGATATTAGGTGCAAATCTCTAGGAAACTTATGAGCTGTAAAACTAAAGAAGCTAACAACTTTTGTGTATTTTTTTTATGTTGGGCTTCCATGTTCTACCTAGAAATATTCTAGAAAGTAAACTTTGAATCTTGTGAATAATTTGTAAACTTTGTTTGTTTTTGTTAGATTTTTGCTTCCAGTAAATATGGTACTTTTCTAGTTAGCAAACAAAATTTGGATTTCTTCTAGTAAGGGGAAAAATATTCCTGAGTAGTTATATTAAAAAATAAAAATAAAAAAACAACCAAAAACCCCCAAACAAACACAAAACAAGCCTTGTCAGTTGAGTAGAGGAACATGAACAAAATAAACTAGTATGAACAAATCTAGTCTTTTGAACTTTTAGAGACTTACAAATAAAACCTCCAATAAACATTAACTTATCAGAGACAACTCTGATGATTTTGTATTTATGAAGTTTTTTACTACTTGAAACAAGCCACCTAGCTGAAGATAATATAGGAATAATGCTGCGTATCAAACTATGACCACTTGTAGATACCAGTATATCAAAGTTATTCAAAAGCTGTAGCAATTCTCATAAGACTAAACCAACTAAATATCAGAAAAGCATCCAGACAACTTATAAGTAAATATCAGGAAGATGCAAATTAAAACATGATAGTTGCCTGTGAAGTGAGACTTTGTTCTGCATCTTAAATGTGCTGCTGAGCACATTTTAAAGCTTTTTAAAAGTTTTAAAATGTTAACCTTTTTCCCCTTAGACTTGTATTGGTCATTACCCCTGTAGCCTAATTCACCTATTTGTATGCTTGTTATTTGTTATCAGGAAGTTGTTTCTGTAAATGAAGGGCTGTGGTGGTTTGACCTTGGCTGGATGCCAGGTGCCCACTAAGCCACTCTGTCACTTTCCCCCCGTTCCTCTCAGCTGGACCAGGGGGAAGAAAATAAGATGAAACTTGTGGGTTAACACAAAGGCAGTTTAATGAAAAGCAAAGCAAGGCTGCATGCGGGAAAACCAGAAAGATTTATTCTCTACTTCCCATCAGCAGGTGACATCTGGCCCCTTTTCAGGAAGGAGGGCTCCAAATGCATAGCGGTTGATCTGGAGGACAAGCCAATGCCCCCCCCTTCCTTCTCTTCCTAGCTTTTATAGTTCAGCTGACATTATATGGTATGGAATATCCCTTTGGTCAGTTTGGGTCAGCTGTCCCAGTCGTGTCCCCTCCCAAGATCTTGTCCACCCCATCCCACTGGTAGGGGAATGTTGAAAAACCAGCCTTGGTGCTGTGCTAGCCCTGCTCAGCAGTAGCCACAACACGGGGGTGTTAGCAGCACCTTTCCAGCTCTCAATGCAAAGCACAGCACTGGGAGGGCTGCTGTGGGAAAAATTAACTCCAGCTCAGTCAGACCCAATATACGGGTGAATCACACACCCTTGGGTGTAACCCATCCGGTCCCATAGATTTGTGTGCATCCAAGTGGCGTAGAAGGTCCCTGACCACCTCCTCTTTAATGGTGATAACCTCCTTCTGCTTTCCCTCCCTGTCTCCCAGCTTAGGAGGCTGGATGTCCAGGGGATAGCTCGTTCCACTACTGAAGACTGAGGCAAAGTAGGTGTTAAGCATCTCAGCCTTCTCCTCATCCTTTGTTACTAAGTTTCCCTCTGCATCCAACAGATGATGGAGATTTTCCCTAATTCTCCTTCTGTTGTTAATGAATTTATAGAAACATTTTTTATTATCCTTAACAGCTGTAGCTAGGTTGAGCTCTAGCTGTGCTTTGGCTCTCCTAATCTTCTCCCTGCATATCTTCACTACATCCTTACAGTCTTCATGAGAGACCTGCCTCCTCTTCCAAAGGTCATAGACTCTCCTTTTGTTCTTGAGGTCCAGACAAAGGTCCCTTTTTAGCCAGGCTGGTCTCCTTCCCCGCCTACTTGTTTTTCGGCACATGGGGACAGCCTGCTCCTGTGCCTTTAAGACTTCTCTCTTGAAGTATGTTCAGCCTTGCTGGACTCCTATATCCTTCAGCACAGCCTCCCAATGGACTTTGTCAATCAATCTCCTGAACAGGTCAAAGTTTGCCTCCGGTGGAAGTTTTACCCCTCTCCTTGTTTCTCCAAGCATTGAAAACTCAGTCATCTCATGATCCTCCAACCTTTATTCCCCCACAAGTTCTTACCTCTTCACAAGAAGCAGGTCCAGGAAGGGACCTTCCCTGGTCAGCTCACTTACCAGCTGTGAATTGTTCCCTCTCTGCTGTATTGTATTCCCAGCAGATACCTGGGAGGTTAAAGTCCCCCACAAGAACAACAGCAAGTGACTGCAAGATTTCTCCCAACTGCTTATAGAAAGCTTCATCCATCTCACTGCTTTGGATGGGAGGTCTATAACAGACTCCCACAGTGATATCAGCTTTATTGGCCCTTAACCTAATCCAAACACTCTCAACCCCATTATCACTATACTTGATTTCCGAGCTCTCATAGCATGAGACAGGTACATCCCACCTGCCACCAGCAGGCCAGGTGTCTCATATAGCAGCCCATGATCAAAAAACCCAAAGTCCTGCTGATAACACCAGTCCCAGAGCCATGAGTTCCTGTTAATTTCCTCATTTGTGATTGCTACTGAAGTGATAGAGAAGAACACAACTTGCATTCCTGATCCCTTAAGCAGCTGTCCCAAGACTCTAAAATCTCTTTTAATTGATTTTGGCCTCCTTCTACCCACTTCATCACTATCCACCTGAAATACTAAAAGGGGGTAATAATCAGAGCAGTTTAGTAGGGCAGGAAGTTTGTCCAACACATACCCCAGGGAGGCAGCAGACTTCCCTGTGAAGTGGGTCAGGACAGCATATCGGCCCCTCTGCCCCCCTCAGTAGAGTCACCCACAACAATGAGCCATCTGCTTTTCCTTTTGGAGCCAGTTGTGATGCCGGGTCTATGGCGACTTGGTCTTTCTGGCATTTCTGGCCTGGGTGAACCATCCTCCTCTTCAACAGCCAGTTCCTCCCGCAGGACCCCATACCTGTTCTGCAAGGGTAACTAGGAAGGTGGGGGAGGCTGGGAGGGGATTTGCCTGCTTCCCCAAGCAAGAACCTGTTTCCATTTCCCCCCTTCTCTAAGGTCCCCTCCTACTGCCTGGTGACAAGAGGGGAGGGGATCCTCTGATTTATGTGGGGTTTCCTTTCTCTCAGGGAGTGGATCCACTACCTGTCAATCTCTCTCTCACACTCCCTGATACTCCTCAGCTTCTCTACTTAATCCTTCAGCTCAGCCACTTGGCTGATCAGATCATTCACCTGTTCCCATCTGACACAGGTGTTGTCTCCGCTACTCTCCATTGCAAGTGCCAGGCTCTGGCATTCTCTGCAGCCTGAATGACTACATGTTTGCATGGGGCCTCTGTCTGGGTGCCCACAGCTTTTCTAACAGCCTTTAGTCAGGTAGCAACCATGGCTGGATCTCTACAAGCAACTGACATGTTGACACTCGAAGGTCAGTTGGGATGAGCACCCTTCAACTCATAACTCAATAACTAAAGTTATTAAGCAGGCATTCTTTATTTTGTGGCACCATACACACAGGGGATCACTCCTCTAAATGTGTGTGTCCCAATGCAAGCTAGGTACATAGTTTATATGCAGGCTAAACATACATATTCATTATATTTCTTAGAAAGGGCAGTCTTATTGGGGAGTCTGGAGAAGAGGAGGCTGAGGGGAGACCTTCTTGCTCTCTCCAGCTCCCTGACAGGAGGCTGCAGTGAGCTGGGGCTTGGGCTCTTCTCCCAGGTACCCAGTGATAGGAGGAGAGGAAATCAATCCCTCATCCAGAGCATTAATTAAGACATTGAAGAGAACAGGCCCCAGCACTGAACCCGGGGGAGCACCACTGTGACTGGACACCAGGCAGATTTCTGGCTGCCACTCTTCTGGCCCGGCCACCCAGCCCGTTTTTTTATCCAGTGCAGAGCATTTCTCCAAGCCTTGCACCATAAGCTGTGGGAGAGTGTCAAAGGCTTTGCTGAAGTCCAGGTAGACAATGCCCACAGCTCTTCCCTCCTCCACTAGGCAGGTCACCTTGGTGCAGAAGGAGATCAGGTTTGTCAGGCAGGACCTGCCTCTCATAAAGCCACGCTGACTCAGCCTGATCACCTGGTTGTCTTGTTTGTGCCGTGTGAGGGCACTCAAGATGGCCTGCTCCGTAACCTTCCCTGGCACCGAGGTCAGACTGACAGGTCTGTGGTTCCCAGGATCCTCCTTTCAGCCCTTCTTGTAGATGGGAGTCACATTTGCTACCTTCCAGTCAACAGGGACCTCCCTGGTTAGCCAGGGCTGCTGATAAACAACGGAGAGTGGCTCGGTGAGCACTTCTGCCAGCTCCTTTAGTACCCTTGGGTGGATCTCATCCAGTCCCACAGACTTGTGCACATCTCTGTGGCACAACAGGTCACTGGTCGTTTCCTTCTGGGTTATGGGGGCTGCATTCTGCTCCCCATCCCCATCTTCCCATTCAGGGAGCTGGACCCTCAGGTAGCACCTGGCAAAAACTGAGGCAAAGTGGGCACTCAGCAGCTCGGCCTTGTCCTTGTCCTTTTACTGTTAACATATTTTTAGAAACACTTTTTATTACCTTTGATGCTGCCGCCCAGATTAAGTTCTAGCTGAGCTCTGGCCTTCCTAATTTTCTCCCTACATAACCTTGCAACAACCTTGCAAGACTCAGGAAGTGTCCTGAGTTGCCTGCCCCTTCTTCCACAGCCAGCAGACTTTCCTTCTCTTCCTGAGTTCTGCACCAAGCTCTCTGTGTAGCCCGGCTGGTCTTCTACCACGGCAGCTCATTTTATGGTACACAGGGACAGCTTGTTCCCGGGCCTTGAGGATTTCCCTCTTGAGGAATGTCCAGCCTTCCTGGACTCCTTTGTCCTGGAGGGCTACCTCCCAAGGGATGCCATCGACCAATCTCCTAAACGTGTCAAAGTCTGCCTTCTGGAAGTCCAAGGAGGTAGCTCTGTTGACCTCCTTCCTTCCTTCCCTAAGAATTGATAACTCCCCCATCTCATGGTCGCTTTGCCCGAGATGGCCACCAACCTTCACACCTCCCACTAGCCCTTCTCTGGTCACAAACAGCGTGTCCTAGCTGGCTCAGTCACCAGCTGTGTTAGGAAGTTCTCTTCCACACACTCCAAGAATCTCTGGGTCTGCTTCCTGCCTGCTGTTATTTCCGACAGACATCTGGTAACTTGGAGTCCCCCACAAGAACAAGAGCTAGCGATGCTGAGACCTTACCCAGCCGCGTGTAGAACACTTCAGCAACCTCTTCATCCTGGTCTATAAGAGACCTCTACCATGGCATCTGCCTTGGTAGCCTTCCCCCTGATTCTTACCCATAACCATTCAACCCGATCACCACCATCATCATCGTGCTCAAGACAGTTGAGACCTTCCCTAACACACAGGACCACACCACCGCCTCCTCCTTCTGTGCCTGTCCCTTCTGAAGAGCCTGGAGGCCATCCAGCACAGCCCTTCAGCTGTGGGATTCATCCCACCATGTTTCCATAAGGGCAGTTACATCACAGCTTTCCTGTTGGATGATGGCTTCGAGCTCTTCCTGCCCATTGCCCACGCTACGTGCATTGGCAGAGATGCATTGTAGTTGGTGCACTTTTTATCTAGTTCCTGCTTGATCCTTCTCAGGTACTACCATGGCTCCTGGCTCATCAACAGCCCTTGTGTCTTCCCTATCACATGGCCCGCAGTCCCCTGCGACCCCTGAGATAGCAGTGGAGCTGGCACACCAGCCCACAGATGTTCTAGGCTTGTCTCCCAGCAAGCCTGGTTTTTTTCCCTTTCCCCCTTCAAAATGGACTTGAGTTGCCCCAGGGGAGGTTTAGATTGGCCCTGAGGAACAATTTCTGTGCTGAGAGAGTGGTGAGGCCTTGGAACAGGCTGCCCACCATATCCTTAAGTAACATCTCTAGATGGCTTTTAAAATACCTTCAGGGAGACCATGCTGGAGCAGATATTCACTGCATCCCATTGAGTACTCTGCACCAGAGCAGCTGGACATTTCCTGAAGGAGCTGCAGCCTGTGGAAAAGTCTCACTTGAACAGATTCTCCTGATAGGAATTGTGGCCTGCGGAGAACACACACTGGAGTAATTTTTTTCCTGAAGGATTGAAGGCCATGGAGAGGACTCATGCTGGAACAGGGGAAAAGTGTGAGGAGGAAGCAGAGAGGAACTGTTATGTACTGACTGTAACTCCCCCATCCCCCCAGTGTTGCTTGGGGGGCAGGGAGGGCGGGGGTGGGTAGAAGAGCCTGTAATGAAAGCATGAAGTTGAGCGGGGAAACATAGGGGGGTGAGGTGGTATTTTAATGTTTGTCTTTGTTTTTCAGTGACCAAATATTTTTTTAATTTGCAATAAACTAAATTACTTTTCCCCAAGTCAAGTCTATTTTGCCCATGACAGTAATTGATAAGCAATCTCCCTGTCTTTACCTTGACTCATAAGGCTTTTCATCCCCTGTCTTGTTGTGGAGGAGGAGTGAGAGAGTGTCTGGGTGGACACTTGGCTGCTGGCCAAGGTTAACCCACCACATCAATCAAATATAATAGGTTGATTGTTTGCTGTCTGCATGGCAACAGGATCTTCCATTGTAAGGCTCTTTGTAATTATGTCTTCAGTTGCATCCGTTGAGACTCCATGAACTATTTTTCTAGTGAATCTTATAATCCATATGTCTCCTCCTATGTGACCATTCCAATGCATGCATGAGCCATTGCTGTTGATATCTTCTCTTAACTATGTATAAAAGACTGTCCTATGTGACCATTTATGCATCCACAGGAAGAGTTTCTACTGAGGAATTGCTTGGGGGAGTTACTTGGACTGACAGATTCTTCATCAAGGATCTTAACATATTGAAGCATAAAAGTGGTGCCTATCAATTGGCCTATGCACAGCAGGGCCTGCCTGTGGGAATCTCCTGGACTGTCTGAAATTCCCACTAGGAGAGATTGTGCAACAATTAGTCAAATGCTTTGCTGTGTAGGGGCCAGGAGTTGTCAATCACCTTGTCTCATGTAGCAGAGACTAGCTGGGGAGCTCCTGGACTACCCAGGGAACTGATGGCTAGGCCCATGAGGTATACACACAAGCACAGCCCTGATACCCAGCTACACCACAATTATAACTACAATTTACTTCTTATATAACAGTTATAAATTAAATTCCATAGATTTTACCATAGGTGGCTGGAGGTTTAGTGGATTGCACAATGTGCATGCATTTCCTCTAAGAATTAAATGGAGGCTATCGCTTTCATTTTGTACTGGCCACACATGGCTGATAATTATTTGAGTGTCTGTCAACCTAGTCTTGATAGAAATACCTGTACCCAAAGGTGAAAAGCCCTTCTACCACTTCTAGTATTCTGAGCACATGTTCCCCTGTAAATAATAGCAGAAAGAATATGAAGGAAACTAATGACCAGTGATTGAATTAACAGTGAAGATATAGAGATTTAAAATCACATTTACATGAAAAAAAGTGTTGTCCTAAATAAAACTATTATTATTTCATTCTTTACCATATAGACCAAATTAATAGCAAGAAAAACCCCTGTGAAATTGTATTGGGTTTATGTGGCAAGGTTTTTATAGTGGAAATGGGAGGGGACTGCATGGGAGGCTCCTGTGAGAAGAGATCAGGAGCTGCCCCCATTTTGGACAGAGCCAGTTTCAGCCAGCTCCAAGATGGACCTACTGCTGTCGAAGGCCGAGCCAATGAATGACACTGGTGGTGCCTCTGTGATAACATATTTAAGAAAAGGTAAAAAATTCTGCTCAGCAGCAGCTGGGAGAGAGGAGTGAGAAAAACGTGAGAGAAACAACCCTGCAGACACCAAGGTCAGTGAAGGAGGGGGAGGAGGTGTTCCAGGCACTGGAGCACAGATTCCCCTGCAGCCCATGGTGAATAGCACGGTGATGCAGGTTGTCCCCCTGCAGGCCATGGAGGTGTACAGTGGAGCAGATATCCACCCTGCAGCCCATGGAGGACCCCATGCTGCAGCATGTGGGTATGTCCTGAAGGAAGCTGCAGTCTATGGAGAGCTCACATCAGAGCAGGTTTTTCTAGCAGGACCTGTGACCCTGTGGGGGACCCAGACTGGAGCAGTTCTTGAAGAACTGCATCCTGTGGGAAGAACCAACATTGGAGAAAACATCCTGTTGAGCGAGCACATCCTCCCCTATCCTTGAGTTAGTTAATGAACAAAGCACTATCGCAGTTTATCACAACCTGTGCAGTCAGGTGTGGAGCAATCAGTTCCTAACTGGTAGGTTGTGATGGTTTTCTAAATGATACTGGTAGTCTGTAAAGGCTGTTATAGTGTGTTCTGGATGTGTCAGTTTGGATCAAAAAAAGCTACCTCTGTTTTATTTGCTCTATGAAAGAACAAATTAGTGGTTTTAGAATTGGTTCACTAAACTGTTATTAAAAAGGCTGACTTTCAGAAGTCATACAAAATATTTTGAAGTAACTTAGCAGTTTTTAATTTTAAATTGCTCAAATATAAACTCTAGTGCTGTCAAGAGAATTACCCTTAAAAGTCGATTGTTTTGTAAGTCATCTTATGTACATCCTTCTAACATGGAATTTCCATTCTTCCTTAACAGTATGGCTTGTTGTTACTTAGTAAGCACGTTACAAATTTTTGCAATACTTTTGTGTGGAACATGGCATTCGTATGCCTGTACTATACAACTACCCATTCATTGTTGTTGCTTGTTTAGATTGGTAAAAGTCCACCAGACATCCTGTCTCCTGCCTTCACTATGGTATTTTACAATTTCATTTTGCTATTGGGACTGACCAATAAACACCTGCGATGGAAGAAGGCTCAGAGGAGGCCCATGAAGCTCAGGGAATAATACAGGGTGTGACTGACCACAGCTGATACAAAGCTGACTTTTAGATAAACAGCTATCCTAGTTGAGTGGATCAACTGGTGGGGTAATTGTTTCTCCCTGAGTTCGTTAAAAGAGTGTGAATATCTCTCCATGTCCTTAAGCACCATGTGTTTTAATACCTCCAGGAATAGTGACTCCACCACTCCCCTGGGCAGCCTGTTCCAATGCTTTACAACCTTTTCTGTGAAGAAATTTTTCCTAATATCCAAACTAAACCTCTTCTGGTGCAACTTGAGACTATTTCCTCTTGTCCTAACACTTGTTACTTGACAGAACATACTGACCCCTGCCTCACTATAACCTCCTTTCAGGTAGTTGTAGAGAGCGAACTTACACTTGCAGCATATACAGATTCTTTGGGTAAGATTGCCAATGATAAATGCACTGAGCTGCAGAATTGTCTATAGCTCCAAAACAAACAATTGTAATCACAATTGGAATCTCCTGGGCAAAACCACTCGGCACGGCCAAGGCTGCAAATCTTACCAAAAGGCATCCCTTCTGAGGAGGTCGAGCAGAACAAACCCGTCAAGCAGTCCCTACGACTTGGTGTCAAATATTCATCCCACAAATTAGGTCCGAAATAGGAATAATATTTATACCTTGTGCACTACTATTGAACAAAGTGTGGGGGTGGGTTTGTGGTCAAGCCATTGTTCCTGGTGGTCAGCATTTAGCAGTGGTACAAAACGTTGATGACTTCCTTGGTAACTTCTGGGAGGAGCAGATAACTGCTGTGATATACATGAGAATGGGATAAGCAGCCTTCACTGCATCTCCCACTCTTCCTCTGTGCCATGAGAACACAGACCATGAGATCCTCTATGTCTGTCCTAGTTGCCAGATGTTTATTAGCAGTGCTGAGCTTTGCAGTTTAAATTTTTTTGTGCTTCCAACAAGCAGCATGGGAAAAGAGCCAGGGAAGACAATAGGTTTGAGTCCAGCACAGGCTTTGGCAAATAGTCTCTCTGTCTTTCATATAAGCCCCCTTTATATATTGACAGGCCACAGTAAGGTCTCCCCAGAGCCTTCTCCAGGTTGGACAACCCCAACTATCTCAGCCTTTCTTCATGGGAGAAGTATTCCAGCCCTCTGATCATTTTTGTGGCCCTCCTCTGTACCCACTCCAAGAGCTTCATGTCTTTCTTGTGCTGGGATCTTCATGTGCTTTGTCATCATCTATTCTTGTAAGTAGGCTATATTCATATTAGTCATCTAAGTGCCATATCTTTTTACTAAAATCGGCACTGCCTTGAGCTACCAAAGAAGAAACTGAGAAGTACTCAGTTTGCTTAGTTGGCTTTTGTTTGGAAGTAGATACATGAACAAGCAAGTTCTTGAAATCAGTTAGGAACTGTCAAGCTCATTTTCATCTGTGTGGTGGGTTGACCCTGGCAAGGCACCAGGTGCCCACCACGCCCTTCTGTCACTCCCCCCACCCCCATCAACATGGCATGCAGGGAGAGAATAAGACGCAAGGAGCCGTGAGTTATGATAGATAAGATGTTATTCGGTACTTGCTAAGGCCTGAGTGCTCTGGCAGCTTGGGGCCAGTGCTGCTGCGTGGCCGTGCTGTGAGCGCAGGCAGGGACAGGCGCTGGGCCCTGCTGGGACACAGCTGCCTCCACAGCAGCAGCTCCATCACACCAGGGATCTCCTCAGAGCAGTGTCTGAAAGCTTCAGTCTTGTTTCAGATTTTCTCTCAAGTACAAGCTGAATAAGTGTCCTGTTGAGTAAAACACCAGTGAACAGCTACAGTGTTGGGAGTGTGTGGAGTGCGGGTGGGTGGGCAGCAGTGTCCTCACACAGCCAAACATCCTCAGTCAGATTCAAAGGACCAGTAGAGCAGGGTCTGGTCTGTGACCTTCTTTGGTGGACACAGTGGGCAATGTACACCGGGGTACCTTTCACAGACCTGGCTCTCAAGACCCTCATACCAAACGATCTCCTCAGGCAGTACCTGAATGTTTCTGTCTTCTTTCAAAATTGTTCTCAGGAACATGCGCAAGACAGGGTCATTCAGATGAAAACCCCAGTGAACAACTGAACAATACCAGGGATCTCTTCAGGGCAGTATCTGATCTTTTCAGATGCTCTCCAGAACATGCCCAAAGAATCAACTCAACAGAGGCTCACTGTTTCGCTTGTTCTCTATGGGCTTGGTTTGAACAGGTTTTGGTCCCAGTGTGACCTTCTAGGGACCTAGGGCTGGTGCAGGTTTTTCTTCTTGGTGGCCAGTGACCATGCAGTGGGCAAATAGTCTCCAACTCTCCTGTTGGGGGATCATCAACTGGTCATGGGGCTGATGGCAGAGGAACACTTTTTCTACAGGGACCGTGGAGCTGCCAGGAGAGCACAGGGGATCTGCACGGACAGTGTGTGCCAGGGAGTCAGCAGTGAATGGAGCCCACTGAGCATGAGCTTGAGCAGTATGATGTCACCCACAGATAATAAACCACCTCTGGGTGTGAACTGGCAACCGGGAGCTCTGTGAGCCCCGGGACCACAGCAGGCCCAGGGAAAGGAGTCTGGAGAGTCACTCATCTGAGCCTCAGTGAACTGTCCCAGGCTGGATCCAGTGCAGCACCAAACACATCTCCCAGCACTGGAACAAGGCAGGGACCTCTCAGCACCCTCCATGGCCTCAGATGTGTTTCCATGGCAGCTCTTCAGTGGCCATGACCACCATCAGCTATGTCTGCCTCCCAGTGACCAGCACAGCCCAACAGAGTCACCCCATAGCCCTGGGCACCATGGTCCATGTGCTCTGCAGAGCAGCAATCCCAGATCAAGGGCTGTGGGGAGCCTGGACAAGGAGGGGCAGGAATTGGCCGGTCAGACCAGCACAGACATGCTGACCTGGGGAAAGGCTCTGTGGGGTGATGGGGTGTCCCAGAGATGAGGAGGGCACTGTGTGTGTGTGAGGAGGATATGGCAAGAGAAACCCTTTGGTGCGGGTTACATCTTGGGACAGGTTTTCCTGTCACTGGAGTAGCATGGACTGCTGGAGGAGCCCCTGGGCCAGTTCCCTCCTGTCATCCTGGGGAGCAAGTCTGGCTTGTGGGGCTGCAGACTGCGTGGGGTGAGGAATCTCCTCAGTGTGCTGGCTGGAGGTACATTCTCTCTGGCCTCCATTTCCTGCTGTGGGACCAGTGTCTATATGGATCCTCTGCTCGGCATAGCTGGAGTGAAGCTGGGAGATGACACCTTCCAGAGAGGGACTGAGAGATGCAGGCTGGGAAAAAGGCCACAAGAGTGTCCTCACAGGGCCAGACCTCCTGTGAGAGACATGATGGACCAGCAGAGCAGGGTCTGGTCTGTGCCCATGTTCACAGGACATCCTGGGGAAGCTGCCCCAGGGCAATTGTCACAGACCAGTCAGTAACAGCAACTATTTCCAGCACTGGCCTCTCAACCCAGGTCAGAGATATTGATTGTGCCTCCATAGAGAGACATCAGTTGACTTGCTCAGCAGTTCATGTTTGTATTGCATGGACAAGACGTCAGCTTGGACATCGTGTCTGTGTGGGGAGATGAACCCGACAGTGCACAAACACCATCAGCTGTTCCTGGGGGTGCCATGGAGGTCAGTGGGACAGACAGTACGTGGAGGTCACTTCACTTTGAGAGTAACATCCCCTGGGAAACCCCAGGAATGCAGCTCTGGGATGGGCTCCCTTCACCCCAGCTCCCTGTCTCCATTCCTCATGCCGTGGGACATCTCAGAGCAGAGCAGAGCCAGGCGATCCAGCGCAGGGCTGAGGGGCCTCCCAGCCTCTGGCAGTGGCGGCGGCCGCTGGATCCCGGCCCACCCCGAGGTGGCCCCGTGGCCACCGGCCCTCGAGACCCCCCCCGAGATGCTGGGGGACGCGCGGTTCTGCCGGGACCTGCGCGGGGACCTCGGGGACATCGCCCGGAACCTCCTGCCCCAGGCCAGAGGTCGGTGACCGGGAGGGACGAAGGGGGGGACACCGGGGACGTGGGCGGCACCTACGGCGAGTGGTGGCCATGGTGGCCACCGGCCGTGGTGGTGACCGCCCCTTGTGGTCACCGCCACCGTGGTCACCGCCACTGTGGTCACCACCATCATGGTCACCACCCCTTGTGGTTGCAACCCACTGTGGTCACCGCCCATGGTGGTCACCACCCATGGTGGTCACCACCCACCGTGGTCACCACCCATCGTGGTCACCACCATCATGGTCACCACCCACCATGGTTGCCATCCACGGTGGTCACCATCCATGGTGGTCACCACCCATCATGGTCGCCACCCACTGTGGTCACCGCCCGTTGTGGTCGCCATCCATGGTGGTCACCACCCATGGTAGTTACCATTCGTTGTGGTCACCACCACCACGGTCACCACCCCTTGTGGTCGCCATCCACAGTGGTGACCACCATCATGGTCACCATCCACGGTGGTCACCATCGACAGTGGTCACCATCCATGGTGGTCACCGCCACTGTGGTCACCACCATCATGGTTGCCATCCATGGTCCTCCCAACCCAAACCCTTCCATGATGAGCAACCAGCTCTGGTGGGAGATGTCCCTGCTCATGGAGATGACCTTCCAAGGTTCTCCCAACCCAAACCCTTCCTTGATGAGCAACCAGCTCTGGTGGGAGATGTCCCTGCTCGTGGAGATGACCTTCTGAGGTCCTCCCAACCCAAACCTTTCCTTGATGAGCAACCAGCTCTGGCTGGAGATGCCCCTGCCCGTGAACTCGGTGACCTTCCGAGGTCCCACCCACCCCGAGCGCCCCTTCGGTGGCCTCTGTCCCACCTCACCCCTCCTCCCCCTCCCCAAGGCATCCCGGTGACCAACGTCTTCCCCCTGCGCCCGCCGGCATCGGGCCAGCCCACCACCCTGGTCTGCCTGGTGGAGAACATCTACCCGCCGGCCGTGGAGGTCACCTGGCAGCTGGGGGACGTCCCCGTCACCCGGGGGGTCGCCCACACCCCCTACACCCCCGCCGGCGACCTCTCCTTCCTCCGCTTCTCCTACCTGACGGTGACTCCCGCCCCCGACGAGGTCTACGCCTGCGTGGTCACCGCCCGAGGGGACAACAGCTCCGTCGTCGCCTACTGGGGTGAGCGTGGGGACCCGAGGTGGGGGGACACGCGGTGGGGGGGTCGGTGGTGGTGACCCCACCCCCACGTCTCCACCACGTCCCCAACCCCACGTCCCCAACTCCACATCCCCACCACCACCTCCCCACCGTGTCCCCAACCCCACATCCCCAACTCCACGTCCCCACCACCCCGTCCCCAACCCCCCCCTGCCCTCTCCCGGCGGTGGCCATCACGGGGCTCACTCCTCCTCAGCTGGCTGGTGGCCCAGAAGCGGGCTCCCAGGTCGCGGCAGGCCCGGCGTCGGCTCTCGGCGCGGTTCCTCCAGGAGGTGCCGTTGTTGAGGAACGCGGCCACCTGGGCGGCCACCTCCCCCAGCAAGCCCCGGTCGCAGCCGAAGAAGCCGCGGCCGGCGGGGTCGTAACAAACCAGCGGGTTCTTGTTGAAGACCAGGGCCAGGCTGAAGTTGGCGGTGGAGCCGTTGGCCACCAGCGGGCAGGAGCTGGCCAGCTGCAGCACGAAGGCGCCTACGAGGTGGGCACGGGGTTGGGGGGCAGAAGCGGTGGCTCCCGGGCGGGGGTTGGGCTCTGTCCGTCCCTCTATCGTCAGTCGTGTCCGGCTGTCCCCTCCCGGCCGGGTGGCTGCTCGGCTTCACCCGGCTTCATCCCACTGCCCAGCTCCGTCCAGCTCCGTCCACCTCTGACCTTCTCCATCCACCTCTGACCTTCTCCATCCACCTCCATCCAGCTCCAGCCTTCTCCATCCACCTCCATCCAGCTCCAGCCTTCTCCATCCAGCTCCGTCCGCCTCTGACCTTCTCCATTCACCTCTGACCTTCTCCATTCACCTCTGACCTTCTCCATCCAGCTCCAGCCTTCTCCATCCACCTCCATCCAGCTCCAGCCTTCTCCATCCAGCTCCATCCACCTCTGACCTTCTCCATCCAGCTCCAGCCTTCTCCCTCCACCTCCATCCAGCTCCACGTTCAGGAACGACACAACGGCCAACCCCAGGCCGCTCGGGCCATCAGCTCACAGACACCAATGTGGTGGATGGCAAAATGGCGTTTATTAGTACATGGCACAGTGTTATATAGTCCAAAATTTGTAACATCATATCCGTCTGCTTCCGTCACAAGTCAAACACTATTGGCTAGCAGGGAGAGGGGCCTTGAGGAGCCTTATCTTTCCGTACAGCGCGGCATCTTCCGAACGCCGGACCCTAACTTCCACCTTTCTAACTACTCCCACATTTCTAACTACCACAGCCCAGGAACAAAGGGACATGTAACTACCCCTGATCAATATCTTAGAGTATTCCACGTATAATGGCAACTTGGCAAGACAACTTGCAGTCCATGTATATCCTTAGCTGAACTACCTTTAGTATAATACTAAAAATCACACCCATGGGTCAGAAAGACCCTTGCCCAGGGGAAGACCCTTCCCCTGGGCATGTGCTATAGAAAGTAGAATGATGCAGCAGAAATTATAATAATACGTAAATGTGTGATCAATTATTGTAGAGGGGAGGATTCTGTTATGTAATTTTTGTGTATAAATATAGCCTGGTCCCACCCAAAAAAACCCCCTGTGTATGGTGGGAGGACATAAGGTCCCTGTAGTGCACACAGGGAAATGGCTGGGGAAGGCAGTATGGGTTGCTCCTCCCTTGGGAAAGAACAAACCCATTTGTGGGATTGTCTTTGCTCAAGGACCTGGGTGTACTTGGTTGGTAATGTGGGAGAATGGGGAGATACGGTGTGTGCCTCAAGGAGACTTAACCTTATGAGAAAAGTAATCTGTGATGTGAGTTGCATGGTGCAGGAAGTGCAGCAAAGAATGGATTTTGCAAAGAACTGAATGAGTGTAATGATGACCTAAACCTAGCCGGTGTTGGTGCCCAACAATCAAACATACTGCTTCTCCTGTCCCAAACATGCATTCTGACAGATGGAGTCAAGTTATCACCTGTTTGTGAACACCTGGAGGAATGAAGAAAACCCATGTTAATGGAGGAATAATGTCTATCTGTTAAAGGACGAGGGATAGTAGTTAATGAGAATGTATTAATCTGTATGTTGGGTATAAAGATGTTTTTAGAGTACATAGACTGAGATGTAAGCGTTGGTAAGAAGGAATTTCAGTGACTGGAATCAGACATAGTAGAATAGTTCAGTTGTATTATGAGGGGTCTGAGCGTGATGCAAATGGTATGGAATAAAGGGTGGAGATTGTATTGGGTCTGACTGAGCTGGCCCCAGAGCAGCCCTCCCAGTGCTGTGCTTTGCACTGAGAGCTGGAAAGGTGCTGATAACACACCCGTATTCTGTCTACTGCTGAGCAGGGCTCGCACAGCACCGAGTATGTTTATTTTTCAACATTCCCCCTGCAGTGGGATGGGGTGGACAAATCTTGGGAGGGGACACGACTGGGACAGCTGACCCAAACTGAGCAAGGGGATATTCCATACTATATGATGTCAGCTGAACTATAAAAGCTAGGAAAAGGGGGGGGGGGGGATCAGCTCGTCCTCTGAACAACCACTACATGTTTGGAGCCCTGCTTCCTTGAAAAGGAGTCAGACTTCACCTATTGATGGGAAGTAGAGATTAAATCTCTGTTTTCTTTTGCTTCCACACGTGGCCTTTCTTTGCTTTTTCATTGAACTTCATTTGTCTTAGCCCACGAGTATAATCTTATTTTTCTTCCCCGTGGTCCAGGTGAGGGATGTGGGGGGGAAGTGACAGAGCGGCTCAGTGGGCACCTGGCATCCAGACAAGGTCCAACTACCACACACGGCCATCAGGACTAGGGATTGTAATTTTCTATTCGGCACTTCTGAGGCCACATCTCGAATACTGTGTTCAGTTTGGAGCCTCTCATTACAAGAAGAACACTGAGGTGCTGGAGCATGTCCAAAGAAGGGCAACAAAGCTGGTGAAGGGTTTAGAGAACATGCCTTATGAGGAGTAGCTGAAGTAACTGGAGTTCTTTAGCCTGGAGAAAAGGAGTTTGAGGGGAGACGTTATCACTCTCTACAACTACCTGAAAGGAGTTTGTAACATGGTGGGTGTTCTCCCACATAAGAAGCAAGGGAAAGGGAGGAAATGGCCTCAAGTTGTGCCAGGGGAGGGTTAGATTGGATATTAGGAAAAATTTCTTCATTGAAGTGTTGCTGTTTATCCCGGGAGTGGAGAGATGCAGCAACACACAAATTCAGCAAGAGCAGGCAAAAGAAGCCACTTTATTAACCTTTCACTTTCTGCACCCCTCAATGTGGTACACAAGATCCAGCAGTGGCCTTGGTCTGCACACCAATCCTTGGTAGGAACTCTAACCATGGGGCATTATCACTGCTAGAAGCAGACACTGCCTGGGAAAACATGCTGATAACTTCAGAAAGTGTGGTTATTTAGAAGTCAAAAAGTAAAATCACTGAACAGAATTAGTTCTGTTCTCACTCAAACCGGGATACCCCTAAACTCCTGCTATGAAATTGCAAAGGGCCATTGTGAAAATTAGTATGTTATATTTCTATTGTTGGTTCTGCATCTTGTGTGAAATATGTAAATGCTGCTACTGAGACAATTTTCATGACCATTAATTATTTATTGTATTGTGATAACAAAATTACTTTTTAAAATCTTAACATAAATGTGCGATTTTGGAAAGTTTGGAAATTACTGGCGAAGATACCTGCACAATATGGCTTGTTCATACTGTCTCATTCTATGCAACAAACTTAAGTATGTGATGTTAGGATATGAAATGTTTATAAAAGTTGATAGAGCATCCACAGGAGTTTGTCGAGTGCCTAATTGGGACCCTACTTATTTTTATTTATTATGTAGGAGACCTACTCTTGCAAAGGTATATGATGTGAATATATATCTCTATGGTAATTAATCAAATTAAAGGAAAATGAAGCCCTTCAAAATTTAACAAGGGCCATAAGGTTATTAGTATTAAATCTGGTTTCTGTGTCATTGAAGATAGTAGAAGATGGCCTGAAACTTAAAGTGTGATACTCGTTTGTCATATATGCACAGTAAGTAAATATAGCTCTACTGAAATCAGTCTTATTCTGTATAATAGAAGTTGATGCAAACCAATTAGTTTCAGAAGGTAAATATACATAGGTGACAACACCAGATAAACTTTACATCTTACTATGCTGTGGCCAGTCCATAAATATGTCTGTAGATGCCTCAATGTACATAAATAATTCAGTCCATAGTATTAGCACTTACCTGTTCTATACTGTGTCATGGCTGAAGGCAATGTTGCATTTTCATTAAAACCTTTGCAGCTCTGCTACTTATTTCAGTCAGGTCACAATGTTATAGCGGAAAATCAAATTTGATCTGAACTACGCTTACGAAGCAACATCTGCCATTTTCTGCTGCTCTTTCCTCCATTTATGAAGTATTCAACTTCATAAGGAAACTAAGGTGTTTGTGTTAAAATGTTGGCACAGGATTTACCCTGCATGCTTCTCACAGAACAGAAATCAGTGTTCATTTCACAAAGGAGTGTTTAACTACTGGAGGTCATCCCAGTGGCAAGTTCATCCTTATTTGATAATAATGAAACATAAGTTTGATGTATTTGCTTAAGATTGCCATCTGGTAAATAATATGTTTTCTGAGTGTTTACTATAAACATGGTTTAAGCCAAAATTGTCTTATCATGATTGCTGCAAATAATACTATGATGTCCTGACTTAGCTTCATATTTTTTCCTTTGAGTGCAGAAAATGTGTTTTGAGGGCTTGTAATTTATTTTTCCTTAAGTATTTTTTTCAGTATAAATGTCGTATTTTCAAAAGCAATGATGATAGCTGATTATTCTCTGTATTGTAGCTCTAAAGAAGGAAAAACATTGTTTATATAATTATTGCTATATGTATTCAGGCTTTTGCTTTTAGGCTGACTGTAGATTATTCCTTTAGAATTTTGGACTAGAAAGGGTTTGGATTTTATATTTTGGGAATTTTTTCTAAGTATTTTAGTTCCCGTGAAAGAAGAAAGTTCAGTACTTTTCTGTCTTGGGAAAGAGCAGCTTTATAAGGTGTGCCAGATCTGTACCATTCCAAGATTGCCCAGGAATGTCATCTTCATTCCTTAAATGTAATATAATTTAGAGGAAAAAAAGTTTAAGCAATTCTGTAACTTTTTAGTTTCTGTTTATCTCCTTTTCTCTAACATAGTACAAATTGAAGATATCAGGTAGACTTAAAAAAGGGACAGCAGTCCTGTCTTTGCTAGCTCAAGAAAATATATTTGCCAGTAATACAGACTTTCTCACTCTGTCTTAAGGGTTGGATTCGATGCAGAAAATGGTGGTAAAAGATTGGCTCCTTCTGTTCATTCAGACTGATTTCCAGCTACTGCCAATTATAGTGTAGTAAGATTTTGTACAATTTTTATTTTTGCAATGTGGACATCTGTCGGAGACGGCGGGAGAAAAGCGGCACTCAATGTGAGTGATCAGGCAAATCTCGTTTATTAGAGATCAGAAGGTCTCTTCCTCCCTATGGGCCTGCATCTTGGCTGTGGAGTAACTGTCCTGGGAGGTCCAGCAACTCAAAGAGGACAAGTCCTAATCCCCACCTGTATGGGCCCATGTCTTGGCTATTAGGAATAGGCACTCCCCTGGTCAAGAGTGAGAATATAGAAGGTACATACCACAGGGTACCTGGTGGTTTTACCTACATGACCATGGAGAGGAAATGAGGAAATGGGATGGAGAACCCACTTCGATCTTAGCTGCATGAGGATGTGAGCTGCTAGGGAAAACAATTGCAAAAGGGTATGCTTCTAAGAAAAATGCTGCTCCAATTTCCAGTGGGCAATTCACCAGACAGAGTAAAACAACTGATCTTATTTCTGATCCTTTTGAAGGGACTTCTAAGTCATTTTCACAAGTCAGTGACTGATTAAGATTTGACAGGCCCTGCCTCCAGACAGGTGGAAGTCACACCGCTGCTGAGTGCTGCTGAGATGAAAATGATAGCACTTCAATACAAACTGGAGTTGAAGTCAGCCAAGTGGTATGTCATAACTGATATTGTTAATGCATTTTTTTCAGTCCCTTTGGCAGCAGAGTGCAGGCCACAATTTGCTTTCACTTGAAGGGGTGTCCAGTACACCTGGAATCAACTGCCCAGGTGTGGAAACACAGTTGCACCATTTGCCATGGACTGATCCAGACTGCACTGGAACAGAGTGAAGTTCCAGAACACCTGCAATATACGGATGGCATAATCATATGGAGTAACACATCAGAAGACATTTTTGAGAAAGAGAAAAAAATAGTTATATTCCTTCTGAAGTCCAGTTTTGCCATAAAACAAAGCAAGGTTAAGGGATATGCACAAAAGATCCAGTTTTAAGGAATAAAACGGCAAGGCAAGCATCGCCTGATCCCAATGGATGTGATCAAGAAGATAGCAGCTATGTCCCCGCCAACCAGTCAAAAGGAAACACAGGCTTCCCTGGGCACTGTGGGTTTCTGAAGGATGTATATCCCAGACTACAATCTCATTGTGAGCCCTCTCTATCAAGTGATCCGGAAGAAGAATGATTTTAAATGGGGCCATGAGCAGAGACAAGGCTTTGAACAAATTAAACAGGAGGTTGTTCATGCAGTAGCCCTTGGTCAGTCTGGGCAGGACAAGATGTTAAAAATGAGCTCTAAACCACAGCCAGGAAGAATGGTCCTACCCGGAGCCTCTGTCAGAGAGTACCCAGGGAGACTCGAGGCTGACCCCTAGGATTTTGGAGTTGGGGATACAAAGGATCTCTGGCAAACTATACTCCAACAGAAAAAGATATATTGGTAGCATACGAAGGAGTTCAAGCTGCCTCAGAAGTGGTTGGTACTGAAGCACAGCTGCTTTTAGCACCCCGGATGCTGGTGCTGGGCTGAATGTTCAGAGGAAGGGTCTTCTCTACACACCGTGCAACCAATGCCATGTGGAGTAAGTGGGTTGCACTGATAACACAATAGGCTTGAATAGAGAGCCCCAGACACCCAGGAATCTTGGAAGTGATCACAAACTGGCCAGAGGGCAAAGATTTTGGGATGTCGCTGGAGGAGGAAGTAGCACATGCTGAAGAGGCCCCACCATATAACAACCTACCAGATAATGAGAAGAAATATTCCCTGTTCACTGATGGGTCCTGTCACATTGTGGGAAAATGTCAACAGTGGAAGGCTGCTGTGTGAAGTCCCACATGACGAGTCATGGAAGCTGCTGAACGACAAGGTGAATCAAGTTAGTTTGCAGAGGTGGCTGCCAACTGGGTTTAGATATTGCTGAGATGTAAAACTTGGGGACAACCTTGGCTGCAGTGACGATAGAATTTAAGATCCTCAGGGCAGCTAGGAGGATGTACTCCAAGCTTACGACCCTGGACTTTAGGCGTGCAGACTTTGATCGCTTCAAGGATCTGCTGGCCAAAGTGCCATGGGACAAAGCCCTAGAGGGTAGGGGGGCCCAGGACAGCTGGCTGGGATTCAAGGATCACCTTCTCTGTGCCCAGGAGCAAACTATACTGGCAAAAACATAGGCAGGAAAGAATGCTAGGAGACCTGCCTGGATGAACAAGGAGCTCCTGGACATGCTATCATGCAAAAAGAAACTCTACAAGGAGTGGAAAGAAGGACATCTAGAATGGGGGGCATACAAGGAAGCTGCCCGAGCAGCAAGAGACCTGGTTAGAAAAGCTAAAGCTCAGTTAGAATTAAATCTAGCCAGGGAGATTAAGGGAAATGCCAAAAATTTCTATAACCACTCTTTGGGAGTGGCCGTCAAGCCAGTTCTTTATCCACTGAATTGTCCATCCATCAAATCCATATTTCACCATCTTGGAGACCAGGATGTCATGCGGGACAGTGTCAAAGGCTTTGCACATAGTACTGTAGCTCAGTACAAGAGAAGAAAAGCATCTGAAGTACAGGAGTTTGCATGAAAAAGGAACATGTCCATCATTTTCATTTATATTATGAAATAGAGACACTTTTGTTCTCTCTGCCTACACCACAAAAAGGAAAAAAAGTCCTAAAGAAACTGCTGAGAAAAAGAGTTTTTTTGCACAGCTACAAACCTTCAATAAAAGTTGCTATGATCCGTGTTCTTCTTTCTCAAGTCTTCTACTCTTTTCCGCTAACAGAAATTTAGCAAAGAAACATCCCATTTGGAAGGCAGAAACTAAAACAATATAAGTTAGGACTGAATACAGTATTGCTTTCATAAATTAATACACGGTACGTACTCTAAGAAGCGACACATTGCAGAAGTATGGTAGACACATACTAGATTAAAATAAACACTTTCACTCCACTGCCAAAAGCTGATGAGGGAAACAATGAAAAAACACCGACACCAAATTAAATAATATATCTACAAATTTTCTTTAAAACTTGGCATGAAAATCATTGTGAATATTTAAATCAAAATGTAATAGTACCCCTTTACAGCCATTCTGGACTAAGGATGTAAGAAAAAGTTTGTGAGGTGAGATAAAAATTTTATTATATCAACTGGAATTGATATATAATTGATATTAGAACAAGCAGGTAAACTTTCAGGCATGGAAGTTCTGATCTGAGGAGTTATTTTCAAAATGAAATACAAGTAGGGAGAAGCTGAATGAAACCTGTTAAATTCAGATTATCTAAGAGAACAGATAAAATGACAACTAAACATTACAGTTTTCACTAAGCTAGAATGCCTGCTTTCTAGTCAGAATTCTGGTGAACTAGAAACATATAAAGACATATCCAACTCCATACACAAAATGCAATAATAGATATGTTTTAACAGTGCCAAAAATAACATTTCTGGTGCTTAGAACTAGCAGCTTTAATTTTGTTGTATTTACCTCATTTTATCATTATAAATCTGTTTTCAATATTTTAACTCTGCAGTTATCCACTAAATTACCAGGGTTTGGTTTTTTTAAGAGTTACAACTAAAGTTTCCAACAAGAAGTTTCACTCCATTCTATGTATCAGAACTCAAGGGTGACCCCAAGCCCACCATGTATTATGGAAGAGTAGCAAGAAATTGTCTCCTCTTGTTAAAACCACAAAAAATATTGCCTAACAATTAAACCAATCAAATACTAAACCCACAGTTTTATAAAACAGAGGGATGTTGCCATTTTTTAAAATGTCTTACTGTCACATGCAGTAAGAGAAATCTCAAGGATATTTAGGTCCATTCTATCCTGAAGAAGTAGCAGCATAAGACATTTAGTGTGCAACCAAATTTCCAAGAGATACTGCTGGTCAGGAAATCCCTAATCATGAGCTCAAAAGTAAGAAATATGCAGAAAACAGATGAAAAGTGAATTTGAATTCTCTAAACAAGTCTTAAGGAAAGCTAGGGAATTGCATGTAAAGTAAAGCCATGCAAACAGAACATGGAGGTTGGAAAAGTGGAAGAGAAAGTGAATAAGGTAGAGAGTAAGAGTAGAGTTATTGATTATGGTTGGACTTGATGATCTTGGAGGTCTTTTCCAACCTTAATGATTCTGTTATTTGAAAAGAAAGCTAGACACATTTAATGAAAATATTAATAATAATATGGAATATACACAAAGCCAGTATCGAACCCAACCCCCTTGATGTCAATTATGTCACTGTCACCACTGGTGCTGTGGAGCAGGCACTGGGGAAGTCCCAGAGTGGATTCAGCGGCAGACAGAAACCAGATTCAGGAGCTGGATTCAGAAACACATGGATCAGGATTGAAGGCAGAATGGACAGAGTCTTCCTCAGATGCCAACCACTGAAGAAGAGAGCTTGACCCTTGTGTTCCCTCAGCTTTACACTGAATATGACATATATGGGATGGAATACTGTTGGGGAATGGCTAGAAAACAAGGGTCATGTATCTTTAAGGGAAATGCTTGAATGAAACTAACTCGAACCTTACAGACCCTTGCTGGTTATGTTATGATATCGAGCCCCTGTTTTATGAAGGTCTTGCTTGGAATGGCACCTACAGTTTATCTCTGGAAGATGACCCCGGATCATGTAAGTGGGATAAGACTCACCCTTTGCACATTTAATGTGTTTACCAACAAGCTCATCTCACATGCAAAGCATCACAATTAAAGAAATGAGGACATTGCTTTTGCTCCCTGCAACGCTGCCTTTTCATTTCCCTGTTCCTGACGTGCCCCTTTGGACACACAGGCTCCTTTCAAGTCACTGGATTATAGGCCAAATTATTTCCCGGGGAAATGACAACAAAAACCGGGCAGATGTTTCAGCCAGCTGGGTGGAGTGGTTCTGTATTTTCAGGTGATGTCAGCATCTTCCCCTTCTGAGACATGCGTTTAGTCTTTGTCATAATGAATTGAGATTTTTTTTTTTTTTATTATAAACCTCGGATTAAAGGGCAGGCTTTATTTATATGGGGACTGTCCAAATCCATCACCTTCTGTGCCTCCAAGACCTTTTAAGCTTTATTAGGCTTTTTTTTTTTTTATTAAGGAGACTGTGTTGTTGGGGTTTTGAGCGTGTTTTGGTATCTCATATTCCCTTAGAACAAATGAGCTTGTCTGGTTTGCCTTCACCTCTTCCCACATTGCCTGGAGCTCCTGAACTACCAGAATAAGAATGTTTCAGAAAGAACAACATTGCTTTCCCACAAATAAATATCAGTGAGCCACTGCTGTTATCTTGCAGAACCCACTCCCTCACAGGAGTGTCTTCAGGCTTCAAAACTCTTCCTTCCTCCTTTCCCCACATCCGTACCTGAAGTTTTTCTTCAGTAATACAGGTTCACAGGACAGCGCCCACAGTTCCAAACACTCATCAGTATTTCCATGCAACATTTAAGCCTCCCCAGAAGCAAGGGAGGGATGACAGTGCCAGCAAGGGCAGCCTGGAGAGCAGCAGGAGTCAGGATCTCCCCAGGGATGCATTCCAAGGAAAGAATTCAACTGTTCTACACTGCATTTCCTGGGGCAAGCCAGGGGCTGAAAGTCTCCAGGAAGAAGGACTGTCTCGCTTGCGGCACCAGCAATGCTCCTGTGACACAACAGCCAGGTCCTCATCGCAAAGGATGGACAAAACTCCTTCCGCAATTAGGCTGCGACTCCACCAGAGACAGGCAACTCTCTAAATACAGATGCCTAAGACAAAATACTAATTCAGGAAGATGAAGGGAGCTTTTAGGTTGACAGGAGATGTTTGTCCAAGGAAATCTACCTGCAGAAGAAGTCCCTGGTGTGATGGCAACATGACAACCCCGCATGTGATGGAAAGATTTCCTTCAAACGTAGAAGTGTTTCCATTACTCTCAAACCATCCCCCACACCAGTTTTCTACCCATGCCACTCCCACCCTAAACCATTTCATAAGCAAAAGATTAAATGCAGACAAAGTATTTTTCTACCACCTCTCCGTTGTCCTCAACTTTACCCCCTATATTGAGGGTCTCTGTAAAGGCTCAAGCATCCTGAAACATCCTGCTTCCTTAGAGCAATTTCTGAGGATGTTCCCTTCCTTTTGTGGCCTTGCTTCTGCTAATGGATCAGCAATCACGGATCAAAGGATCTTGCAATCACAGCTGGGAGTGCATTTCTACAGGGTCTCCCAGCAGATAAAAACAAAAGGGTATTTTGAATGATAACTTAATTTCAGGGAACACAAGAAGGTAGCAACCTAGTGCAAACAGACACTATTAACTCCATGATATTACACTAGAGTAGACTTGGACTGTCAGGAGAAGACTGCACAGCCAATGACAAAGATTTCCTCATGAAGAAACAGACTTCAGAAGGGAGGGAAAGAGCAGAAAATTAAAAACCAGAACTCATTTACTTTAACACTGTTTCCCAGGAGTCACCTGAGCTCCTATGGGACCCTCTCCAGTACCAGAGTTTGGAAGAAGTGCTTGGAGGAAAAAAGGGCAATGACCAGTTGCCAATGGTAGGATACAATGAGAGCCTTGGGCAGGTGGTAGCTATCCTAAGCAGAATTGTCTTCCAGCACATCAACAAATTTCCTCATCAACTGGAAGCCAGTATCCACCCACACTTGCTGCTCACAAGTCCCTTGGGGGAAGATCCTGGACACCCTTTGTATACTCAGACAATACCACACAACCTTCCACTAACCCACATCTTTTCCAATGACCAGGGCCCATGATTATGCACACCTCTAGCAATTATACTGTAGCACCACCAATGGTCTTATTCCACCCAACATTTCCCCTCCCAGACATCCTGTTTCCCCCTGGACAGATTTGCTGGGCATCCCAGGAGGGAAGGAACTCAAGGAGACATCAAATTACTATGCAACATGAACTTTAATCCCAGCAGAGGGGTTCCAGCCCTCCCAGCATTGCTGGGGCTCCTCTGGCCCCGCTCCAACAGGTCCCTGTCTCTCCCGTGTTGAAGACTCCAGAGCTGGATCCAGAACTCCAGGTAAGGTCTCCCCAGAGCAGATATAATTTCTCTAATCCTTTTTCTTCCCATCACTACCACCTTTTCCAAGATCAGTGCAGAAGCATCTGCAACGCATCATCGAGGCGCTATCATTGCACCTGCACCTTCTCCGGCCGGTACCTTCCAGGAGATGTTTTCCCACCACGCAGACACGAGCTCCAGCTGCAACCTTCCAGCCAGCCAGCTCGGTGAAAAGGGGATTTGTCTGAATGAGTTTGGCTGCCTGAAGGATCCCCATCATCTTCTGGGCACCTGCCCTGCCCCTCCGCTGCCAGTGCTAACATCACCCGCAGATTTTATCGGCAGCGGCGTGTGGGTGTGTTTCGGGCTCCTCCATTGAAAACAAAGGTCCATCAGCTTTGTGCTAATTCCCACCTCAAATAAAGAAAGAACTCCACTGGAGTTGCTTCCAAATAGTTGAGATTCCAAAGCTGTGAGAGTCTTTCTTTTCACAGGAGGGGTGAGATGCTGCTGCTGCTGCCTGAAGGAAGTTGCCTCGTGAGTTGGAAGGTTTCATCAGTTCTGCCCACCCTAGTGTCTACAGGTATGTTCCCTCCTGTCACAGTGCCAGTGGGCTAGACGTAGCTGGAGATGAAGATCTTTTGGTTGTGGTGTTTCTCTTGTGTGGGAATTGTGTTGGGTTTGCTTTTTTCCTGGGAATAAAAATGCCTAAGCCCTCCCCAGTGGGACTTCAACAGCCGCCTTGGTTTTGAGAGCGCGGCAGAGGGCGAGAACAGACACGTTTCTGCTGGAACACAAAAACTCCAGGCAATTCAAGGGTGGGTAGATCTCAAGTTCTGCCCCGGATCCATTCCTAAATTGAAACAGCCCATCCAACGGCCCTACTGCTGCTTCTCTTTGGAAACTCCTCTGCACCCCAAGGCGTGCGTGCGAGGCTCGGGCGCTCTGGCAGGGGTTGGGTTGTCGATAGTCGTATCTCCCAGCCCGGTGTTGACAGTGGGATATCTTTTGGCCGAGGCTGCTGTGAAGTAACAAAACCAGGAGGGGCGTTTTATTTATATTTAACATACACCCTGGGTGGAACTGGTGAGAGGCGTGGGACTGCTTCAAACCTCCAGCCTGAATTTCAACCTGAATTCATATATCCCGCCAAGAAACGAGGAAAGCACGCGGCAAAGCCACGGCCCGCAGCGAAGAGTAGATGTAAAATAGTACTTGGCAGCACTCATTTTTTTTTTTTCCCCTGTGTGGTTTTGTCTGTCTCATCAGGGAAGTGCTGATGAAGCATCACTGGAACTGCTCCAGAGTGTTTCTCCTAAGTCTTTCTTTCACTTAAGGAACAGGTTGAAGAAATTCGCCGGTCGTGATCGATAAAACAACTGCTGCAGCGGAAGGGATGAGCCATCAGATTTTGTCTTCAGCTTTTATGCAGTTCCTTTTTTTTTTGGCAGTGGTGAGACAAGAGCATTCCAGTGGGAAACACAGGGGATGGAATGGCATGGGCTGGGACAGGGTGGAATGAGATGAGATGAGATGAGATGAGATGAGATGAGATGAGATGAGATGAGATGAGATGAGATGAGATGAGATGATGGGACGAACCAGAACTTATTTTATATGAAGGGTAGGACACAGGAATTATTGGATTCCTTTTTCTAAGGAGAGATTTTGCTGATGTTCTCCTTGGTTTTCTTTGCTCATCTAGAGCAGATGAGGGAACTGTGGTAAAATTAAGCTCGTTTTCTGGTCACGGTGGCAAACTGACAGTTCTTGATCAAGAGGCTGATATTATAAATCAATGCTCACTCTTAACTGGTTAAAGTTATCATAGGATAATCTCACCTGAGCATCTTCTCACTGCCTTAGAGAAATGTGTAGAGAGGAGAGCAGAAAAAGGCCAGCTCCAAGACACAAGTGTGGCCCAACTTGTGGAAACAGCAGGCCCCATGGTAGCTGCTGGTCTTTGCTGGCAGCTTGAGGGATTCAGGAAATAAACTCTGCAACAAATGCTGGTGTCCTTGAGGGGCACTTGAAGTTCCATCTGACCAGAAGGAGAAAATTCTTGGCTGTGAGGGTGTCAGAGGCTGTCCCAGGCTGCTCAGAGAGGTTGTGGAGTCTCCTTGTCTGGAGAGATTCCAAACCCCCCTGGCCAATGGGATGCTGGGCCCCCTGCTCTACCAGAGGGAATGGCCTAAAGCTGAAACAAGGTAGGTTTAGACTAGACATTAGGAAAAAATTCTTCACGGAAAGAGTGGTGAGACATTGGAATAGGCTTCCCAGGAAGGTGGTTAAGTCACCATCTCATGTGTTTAAACATCACTTAGATGTGGTATTGGGGGATGAACTTGTAGAGTAGGGTTAATGGTAGGACACGATGATCCCAAGGGTCTTTTCCAACCTAAATGATTCTGTGATTCTATGTCAACCGCTAAACCATGTCCCTAAGCACCATATCTACACACCCAGGGATAGTGATTCAACCACTTCCCTGGGCAGCCTGTTCAAGGGCGTGACAAGCCTTTTGGTGAAAACATTCTTCCTAATGTCCAAACTAAACCTCCCATGGTGCAGCTTAAGGCCATTTCTGCTTGTCCTATCACTTGTTACTTGGGAGAAGAGACTGTCACCCACCTCGATACAGCCTCCTTCGACTACCTTCAGGTACTTGTATAGAGAAATAAGGTGTCCCTTCAGCCTCCTTTTCTTCAGACTAAATAGTCCCAGTTGCCTCAGCCACTCCTCATAAGACTTGTGCTTCACCAGCTAAGGACTGGTAATAAAAGAGGGAAAGGGTCTTGGTGAGGACATCGGCCAACTCCTTCAGCACTCTTTGGTGTCATCCATCCAGTTCCATAGACTTTTGGTGTCATCCATCCAGTTCCATAGACTATGTATGTCTAAGTGATGTAGCAGTCATCATGTTCCCTATCCCCGTCTTCTATCTCAAGGGGTAAAAGACAATGAGCACAAACTGAAACACAGGAATTTCTGACTGAACTTGAGAACACACTTTTTCACTGTGGGAATGACTGAGTGCTGGAACAGGTTGACCAAACAGATTGTATAGTTTTCATCTTTGGAGAAACTGAAAACCTACCTGGATGTAGTGCTGGGTAACTTGCTTTAGCTGACACTTCTTGAGTAAGGTTCTTGGACTAAATGATGTCCTGAGATTCCTTACAACCTCTAGTATTCTGTGATTCTGACTAAAATTTCCAAAAAATACAAATCCCCTAGACAGAAATTAGGCTAATAGGGGTATTCCCTGCAGTTTTGACACAGGCCATTCCTTTCTGGATCATAAGTTAGACCTTGTTTGCCTTGGGAGAGTTCAGACTCCAGCCAGGGAGCCTGGCTGGGGTAAGGTTTGCAACTGATTTGTCGCACCCTCCTTTTCCTGCCACTGGCGCAGCCACCCTGATTGGCCAAACCCATCTCATGCCCGTACGTCACTATACTGGAGAATACCTCTGCCTAAATCATCACGTGAGTGGGTGGATTCCAAAGGGTTTGATGGTTATGTTCTATGGTCCCCTGAATCGTTTCTCTCAGAGCCTGGAAATGTATCTATAAAATGTCTGGTAGCCCTTTAATGACCAGTCAGAGAGGGTCAGGGTCCCCTGGTGCAGCCATTGGTGTCTCGCACCACCCTCTCTCGTACATCGCCTGGATGTGAGTGGTCTTTTGTACTCCCAGCACCAGCTCCAGCAGTCCTTTCACATGGATAATCACCGGCTCTCCCCTATCTTTAGGGTGCACACCCCCAGCCCAATAAGCCACTCAGAATGTGACCAATTGGTCACCTGCCAGGCCATCTCTCAGAATCAGCCTGGGACTTCAAAAGCCAGCTGCATCGTTATCATGCAGTGGTAACCAATTGCCTTGTGCCAAAGAGACTCTCCACAGACACTCTGTTTCAGTTTCGCCCAACTTGCAAGAAAACCTGTCCTAGAGCTCACTGAACTCAGATCCTGACCACGGAGTGGTAAGGATAAAGCTGGCGGGGTGCCCGCGATGCAGTCCCCTGTGCATCTCTGTTTTAATAACAGCTTGCACTTCCTTTTCCTCCATTCCCTCAGTTTCCTCAGGACTATCTTCATCAAGGTCTCCCAAGTGGCCTCCATCTGGCCTGCACCCTTGATTAACTTGTGGATTAGGACAGAACTGGGGGAAATTTTTGTCTGTGCCAGCACCAGCTCAATCAACAAACACGTCAGCTCCTTTTCTTAGGTCTCTCACCAAGTGAGAGCGCTTTAGATTCTAACAGCATGAAGCACTCGGGACTGAACCAAACAGGCACCCAAGATGGAGCATGGAGCCCGTTTATCTGCACAATTCCAAAACTCTAGAGAGAATTATCCCAACTTCAACACTCCAGCCCTCACTGCCTGCAGCCTCGGCCCTGCATGTCTTGTGCCCAGCCCTCTGCCCCTGTCACTGACTGCAGCAGGAAAGGAAAGGAAAGGAAAGGAAAGGAAAGGAAAGGAAAGGAAAGGAAAGGAAAGGAAAGGAAAAAGAAAAGAAAAAACACAACACAGTAAGATTTCGAAACGTGCAGTTTAAAACTCTGGCTCGTGTCTGACTCGCTATGAAAGCAAGAGTAGAAGCTGCCCACAATTCAGGAATTAGCAATGACACACTGAAATTACGATAGCTGATTACAACCAGATTTATTAGAGTAAGTAGTAGCTTATATGTGCTCAGATGTACAACATTTAAAGGCAAACAGTTGTGGGGTTTTTTTTAAAGGGAACGGTCTAAAGAGTGCTTTAGCAGATAGGATATTTAAAGTTAACATGGCTCATAACCTGAGAGGACTCAGAGGATGAAAGTTGCTGCAATTTCACTGAAAGTGGGGGAATCACAGAGCTGTGCTGATTTCAGCAGCTGAGGAACTGCTTTCTGTTGTCACCATATTGACTGAGTTTGTCATGGTCATCTGCAAACTACACTGTTCACCCAGAAGCTGGTCCTGATGGAAAGTCTGCCAGACAAACCATCCCCTCTGTGTGCCCACGTCATGCCAAATCCTGCAAAGGGGAAGGTGACACAGAGGGAGACTGGAGAGTACAAACCCCACTTGTGTGACTGGAGCAGGAGGACAAAATGGGACTGACAGTGTTCTCCTGGAGGGTAGGAAAGGCATCTTCATCCTGTGTTTGGATCTCATCCCACAGAACGCAACATGAATGGCATAAGACCAGTGCAAATACTCCCTTCACGAGCATCACATTATTTAACAGCATATTAAACATATAGCCTAGGTAGCAAGAAAGCAGCAAGTTCTGGCACAGTGCTGCATGTTCCTGGAGGATCATGCACTGTAGGGGAAAGTCCAAACAAAAAGGCTGGCACTCTTTAACAAGGCATTTAAAAATATCATTATTTACACTGGAATGGAAAGTGGTCTGGTTTGGAATACTGCTCACACTTACTGCACATTTGTTCACTAGGTCAGAACCTGCAATGGAAAGAGGAGAAAATATCAGAAGAAAAGTCACAGCAATCACAGGAATATTTATATTTGCTCTGAAAGCTCACCTAGCCATGTCCTGAACTACTGCCCAACCCACCTACAGTTTGCTTTCTTCACCCCTTACATGACACAGCTGAGGTGAACCAGCAACGTGTTGCTGTCGAGACAGGTTCTGCCCTCCCCAAAGTCCTTTGTGGTCAACCCCATCACTCTCCACACACAAGTGGTTTTCATCTAATGATCTGATGAACTGATTAAACTTTCTAGATACGCAAAGACGGTCTTACAAAAAAAAAAAAAAAAAAAAAAAAAGAGTAAAAAAAAGTTAGTACTTTTCTACTGGGTTCACACGTTGGATCAGTTTGCCCCATGAAGTGCTCCAGGGGACGCATGGCTGGAAAGTTGCCTGTCAGGAAAGGACTTGGGGTTGTTGGTCAGCAGCTGCCTGAACATGAGCCGGTGTGTGCCCAGGTAGCCAAGAAGGCCAATGGCATCCTGGCTTGTGTCAGCACTGCTGTGGCCAGCAGGTCAGGTGTAGAAAATGCTGAGAAATGTTGCTTTTGCAAACTGTGGAATAAGTATAATCTATTTTGTATGAACTTGAGGAATAAAAGACTTAAGCTGCCTCATCAAGAATCGTTTCCCAAAGACTTAAGTGGTCTTACTGGAAACTGAGGCCTGAAGCTCAGTCTTAAGGTAAAAGGAAGATAAAGGACTAAAGTGCACAGCTGCCAATCAAGTTGTGTTAATAGATAAAGGGGCAACAGTTCAGGGCTATTTAAGATGAACAACAGTAACTTAGAAAGATACTGCATTGTGCTCAGTAAGCTCAGGAATATTAGTTTCTCCCAGGGGAAGCAGGAACCTGTCAGACAGGCAATTACAAACTATTATGGACTGTTATGAAGAAGACACCTCCATTAAGCCTGTGAACCTTGGAAGTACTGAATTCATAGGGAAACAAGGGAGGGACTTGTGTGGGCAGGACTAGGGGATAAAATGATGAAACCTCTGCCCAGAGGGTGCCTGCTCTGATAGATTGCTGCTTCGCTAGCCTGTCTACTGTGAGTCCTTTCTTAGGACCTTTGCATTTCTAACACTAGGGAAGGGATTGTCCTGCTGTGCTCAGCACTGGGGAGGCCACCTGTCAAATCCTGGGGTCAGTTTTAGGCCCCTCACTCCCAGCAGGACATTGAGGGGCTGGAGCGTGGCCAGAGAAGGGCAACGGAGCTGGGGAAGGGGCTTGTCTACACAGCAGGAATCTGTTATATTTTCTTAATGATCTAGTAGTCTGTGTGTCAGTTTTGTTACATAAATGGCATCTAGATCTTTAAGGATATGGTATTAAAAAATAAGCTATAGAGTGGACCAGATTTTATTCCTCCTTTGAGGATTAATCTGTTTTCATGGTTAGAGGCCATATATTTTTCTACCAGGAGAGGTCACCATGGTAGTTTGCGAAAGACAGGTTTTTTTATTTTTATTGTAAAGACCTTACAAAAATTAGTTTCTTAGCTCGTGGGAGTAATTTCACTAATTGTGATGTTCTAAAAAACAAAAGAAAATTATTACTTTCATCATACACATGAGGTTTTAAACACTATAGGTTGTTACTCATAGTAATAACTAAATCTTCAATCTGTATAATAACATTGTTGTAGGTGAAAGGGAAATTTTTCACTGTTTTAATATCTTGATGTTCATTACTTTTTCAATTTAAGAATACCAAGAGTGTTCCCAACTTTGAGAAAATAGAATGGTTTTGCTATAAAGCATATTGATTCAGCTTTCTTAATTTAATTTCTACTTGTGCGTCATGATGTATCTAATGTCCTGGTGATTGCAATTGGAATGAAAGAGGAATAGGAAATACTGTTTATCTTAATGTGCTTTTCAATTCAGAGCACATAATCCAAATGTGAAACCACTGCAATATTTTCAGACTAAGTGGTAATGGCAAAAGTGTGCAGGAATTAATTTGCTGGATTGGTCCAAAAGCTTAGTTATTTCAGCGTTGTATCTCTAATAGTGATCTTTTTTTCAATGCAAAGAAGGAAGGCTTTGTTACAAAACTTTTCCATATTAAAATAGGTAAAGCACTTCTGAGTCTTTTCTTTTGCTTTCACCAGGGGTCACTAGGTTCTAGCCATACTCTCCTGATGGGTGGTACTTTAAAGGGCATGAGCTACCCTAGAAACTTTCTGCAGCAAATAAGGTGCATAGCCTTAGCATTTCAGCTGGGATCACATTCCCTATTTCAGCAGGGCTGGATCCTGGCTTCCCATGTTTTTACTAAGTGACCTCAGCTCTCGTGGTACCTCTTCCTGTGGCAGACAGACTTTACACATCTGCTTTCCTCTGACGTATTTCTTTGCTAGGAAAAGCAACAGCCTATCTTCCAAACACATTAACACCTGTAATTCATTGCCATACAGTTCTAGAGGATACACAATACTGTTAAAGACTCTGTTTTCAGAGTCCTCATTTGTTGCCTCTGTTGTAGGCCCACTACCCTCTCACGTTGCTTGGTTGCCAGTAATCCTCATGTAGTGTCTGCATTTAGCATGTAGCTTTTATTAACATTCCTGTGTTTGCAAATCCTGTTGGAGAAAAGGCTGAGATGCAAGATTAGGAGCTCCTGCACCAGCTGCTGCTTTTCAGAGCAGAGGCTTATGCTGTGGCTCCACTTAGGACCTCATGAAAGGGTTCTAGGCTGCATATGGGTCACATTGTTCTGTGTCTTTCCTGAAGTCACTGCTCGGTTTTGGATTTATAGAATGATTTCTTTTGCATCATATGCCAAGACAAGGAAGAAGAGGTGGTGGAGTGGCCCTCTGTATTAGGGAGGCATATGAATGCCTTCAAATGAATGTGGGTAATGACAGGATTGAGTCTCTGTGGGTAAGAATCAGAGGGAAGGCCAACAGGGCTGGTATCGTAGTGGGAGTCTGTTACAGAACACCCAATCAGGATAAGGACACAGATGAAATTTTTTATAATCAGTTAGGAGAGATTTCAAGATTGCTACCCCTTGTTCTCATAGGGGACTTCAACCTCCCGGATGTCTGTTGGAAGTACAATACAGCAGAGAGAGAACAATCCAGGAGGTTACTGGAGTCTGTGGGAGATAACTTCTTGATGCAGTTGGTAAGGGAGCCAACCAGGGAAGCTGCCCTCCTTGACCTACTGCTCGTGAACAGAGAAGGACTTGTTGGAGAAGTCACTGTTGGCGGTCGACTGGGGAATAGTGATCATGTAATGATAGAGTTTTCAATTCTTAGGGAAGTTAGAACTTAATCTGGCCATCTCACCCTTCTCTGGGTTAAAAACTGGTTGGATGGCCAGGACCAGAGTGTGGTGGTGAATGGTGCTGCATCCAGTTGGCATCCGGTGACCAATGGTGTACCCCAGGAATCAGTACTGGGTCCAGTCCTATTCAGTATCTTTACTGATGACCTGGATGTGAGGATTGAGTCTACCCTCAGTAAATTTGCAGATGACACCAAACTGGGAGGGAGAGACGCCCGATGGTCGCCACTGTTCGGTCTCCGCTCTTCGAGACGCTCTCTCAGCATTTGCCGGGAGTCGGCGCCGTCGGCCAACGAAAAGCGAGATTCAGCTGTCTGTGAGGCACGTCCTCTCATGCCCACGGTAAGTCGAACACCAAGCAGCTCTGCTTAGTACTGGAAACTGATTCTGGCTGGGAAGCGTGTTACCGAGCCGTGGAGGAACGAGCAGAGGTCGTAACCGCAGAGCAAAGGGCAGTACCGGTGAGTACAGACGGTTTCACCATACAGCAAATATTTGACTTCTTCCAACAGCTCCTACTCTTGCTGCTGATTGTCTTTCCCCTGCTCTTCTCTTTTATTTTTGCGAACTCGGAGAAGCAAGAGATACAAAATACTTCAGAGAAGAAGGTATTGTAGAAAGGAGGCATCAGACCGGGGATTTTCTTTGATGTGGTACTTGTTTGTATCCCTTTTTGTTTTATATACCACTCAGACTGACTGAGATTGAGAGAAAGTGGCAAGCCTCATTCTCTACAACAGCACGATCAGTACATGCTCCCTGTTAATAAATCATGTTGTTAATCCCAACATTTTACTGTAGCATGGGGAAGACAAATCTGTTAAAGCATTTCTTTAAAATTGCTTATTTCAGTGAACGAGGTAAGTAGATTTAAGAACATGGATGAGAAAAAAAAAAAAGGTGCCCACAATAGTGCAATCGCCAGTATGTTATTCTCAGAATCGTAAAGAGGAGCATGTGCGATGCCGGAGATGTGTGTGACATGTCTGCCACCTTACCCAGGACACTCAGAGACTTGTAGAAAAAAGGACGGATAACAAAAAAAAAATTAATAAAATTATCAAGAAGTCAGAAGGGTTACCCAGAAGAGGCAGCTCACCCATGACACACGCAGGCACGTCTATTTTTTAATACAGGACTCAGTTTCTCCTTCATAAGCATCTACCTCTGTAACAGTTATTAGCAATCAATCCTTGAGCACTACATTGCCGGGAGAAGACCAAGAAGACCATTCTCACAAAGAAGACCATTCACCAAGAAGACCATTCTCACAAAGGAGTAGCCACATTATTTCAGATGGAGAGACATATCCAAAAAGGTCACCTATCCATACTGAGCAGGTATTTACGCACAATCTCGCCCTTCATCAATGTTTCTTGCCTTGTATTAATAAGTTATTGCTCACATGAATTCCAACTAATTACTGTTGAATGAAAACTCTGTGTTGTAAGACGACAGTGATAAAAAAAAAAATCAACGAACAACAGACTTTTCTTAGAGAAAACTGACCCTTCACCTGCTCTCCACACTCCCAACACTGGTCCGCAGACCCTCATTCGCCTCCCCAGAATAAGAGCCCAGGCCACGTCTCTTTAACCTGCACAACGATCACACCACAGACTTCATAAGGATGTATTTACATCGCTGTACTAATAAGAAAGATACATTTCTCTGATCGCTAGTCTTAAGGGAAGAAACATGAGGATTTTCAAAGTAAATGAGGAGGCGTCCTCCAGAAAATACTGGGACAGCAAAGATCTGCAGATGGCGAAACTCCCTCTCCTTATGTTTCCCACTCCAACTTCAATCCTTCTTCTCCTGCCCTCATATGGTTCTCGCCATCACTGTGTATTTTCAATCCAAGACACATACTGTTCCGTTATAAATAACTCAATAATAAAAGATGGGGAATAAGGAAAACACATCTCCCGTTTCCTCCAATAGCCCTTCACAAGCAGCCACGCAAAGATTTTTAACATAGATACAACTTTCAGAATCATTTTTCGTTTTCATAACAGGACGACAGATATTGTAGAGGGACCAGTTGTTGCCCAGCCCATTCCTTCAGCCAATGCACAAAGCTCAAAGCATGGATGAATATAAAGACATCTCTGAAACGAGGTGCTACGGGGCAATTAACGTCCCACTCCAAAACGATCTCATACCACCCAAGCACACCTGCTGTCGGGAACATATCTGACTCTGCTCATAAAAAAAAATTCTATTTACTAACGACATCCATTCAGAAGGACTAATACTAACAGGAACACCAGGAATACGTGAAAAGGGACAAAAGGAGAAACGATCCAGCACGCGATAAAATTACAAAGCCCTGCTGCAAGGAAACTTCAGACAACAGCAGCCTCACCCTTCTCCCGCCTACCACACCAAAGCTGAGACACAATCCCAACTTCACCTCCCACGACCAAGAGCCACAAACACCCAGCACAAGGCTGAACGAAGCTGTAACTTCCCCGAAATGAATAAATAGAATACTGTTTAAGTAGCTCTACAGCCTCAAAAAGGCAGCTACAGCAATTTATATAGAGAATTAAAAAAACAAAACCACAAACACAGTTTAACACTGTGTAGGCAAGCTCTTTTGAATAAAGTATGAAATGTCTTACAGTTGTTTAAGTTGCTCTATTAAGCTTTACCTCTTTATTTAACAGATGGTAATACAGATTACTTATTTTTGTGTTTTCTTCAATTCTTTTAATTTCTCCTTGGATCCAGCTGCATTTTTTCCCCCAGTTTTAGTAAAAGACAACTCATACAATAGATGCACAACTAGCATTTGTTACAGTCAGCTGCCTGACTTGGCCCCAAATTTTTCATTTGCTTCTACTCAAGGTGCTCTTTTTTTGACCACAAGATGAATCTGATATAATGTCTGAGGTCCAGGAGTTCCTGTGTATTTCTCCATTTGGCAGTCTCTGTTGTTACTCCTCCACATACTTTCTCCAGCCTAACTGGCCAGCAGAGGTCACTTGGTTTTAGGAATGAAATTATTTTTGCTATACAAATTGGATATTGGTAGTGTTGAGAACCTCCTTGGAGTAAAAACAAGTGTACCTTGTAGCAGAAAGCAGCGTGAACAGTAAGTAAAATAAAAGAGGTAACATAATAAAAATATAGAAAATCAGTGGTCTCTGAAAGAGTAAGATTAGCTGAGCAATAAATGCCAGGGTAGGAAGAGAAATGCTGTAGACTGGAAAAATCTTTAACTTGGCCATATAACCATCACTTAAGATAGATACGTGTAATGAAACTTTTAAAGAAAATCCTTAATTGTTTAAGCCAGTGATTTACCACACAAGAATAGAAAGAGAATCCTTCTTTCTGAGGCAGTTATCTTCTGATAAATTTTCAGTACTAATTATTTGTACAATCATAGGATCAGTTTTGGCTTATTACAGTTAAGAATTTAAAGCTTATATTAAATACTGCATACATATGGAATGTAATACCGTTTGCCATGCCTAGGAAAATAGTGCCATAATGCTGACCTCCAAGGCTACCATCATGATTTGAGGGTAGGCATGGCAATAAAAAAGCCTAAAATTTCTTAATAAGCTTTCCTTTCCCAAGACAAGTTGTATTTTGGTTTCTGTGTATTATCCTACACAGGATAAGTGTGTACAATTTGTGATATTCCTTCATATGCAATAATCTCCCTCTTTCCTGCCAAATGAAGTATAAAAGTATTTCATGTTACTAATGACAGTGTCTTCACAGGCTTAAAGAAACAGATGTTTCAAGTATTAGTTTTAAGTACATTCTATACTCCAACACTGATTTATGCTCATTATACAAGGGCACATCAGATGGGCTTATTGTTTCAATAGCATATTTGACAGGGAGTACAGCCATAACAATTTTCACCCTAAGAATAATGTGACTTTTACACTAGGATTTTAGAATTAAGTTGTTATGCAAGATCAGCCTACTACAAAATTCTTCCCCACTCAATAGCCCTGGAGATCAATCTAATGCACATACTGTAAATTACTTGTACATAGGGATTTTAATAAACCACTTTATTTAGTGTATTCATTTTCAGAGGAGTAACTATACATAAATGATATGTTCCAAGTTATGTGTAATAGATATAACAGATTTATTCTTCTTTACAAACATGAATAAAGAATTTTCTGTCTTCTATTCAAGCAGAAGTTACAGTGGTGCTTTTGCTGTCAACTATGGTATGCATTTTGGGGTTATATACCATTTCAATTCACATGCCTCCTTTAAATCAGGAATATTCTTCAATGCTGCCACTGAAAGATGTGCTCCGGACATGATTTCTCAGTTGCTCTATGAGTTACTCTGGATTCTGCTGCTGTATCTGCTGTGCAAACTGTTGCCCCCTGGGTTGAACAGTTTTAAGTAAAATCAACAACTTGGGGGGGGGGGAACTGACAAGCAACATTTGTAAGAAAACAGGATATCCTAATATAACTCAAAGCTGCATTATATGAAAGTTAAGACTAAAGATATCTCGATTAAGACTGTACAGCAAGATAGTGGTAGTACTACCACTTAATCTAGTTGAAGTCTTTCCAAACAGGATTATAAGCAGATCTTCATTTGTTCTTTAGGACTATTACTTGTACCTGATACCATGGAGGAAAAAGTATTATTTTACTTGCTAAAACTAAAATTTATCAACAAATCTGCTCCAGTCATTTGCTCCTTTCTTTTTGTGAGTATTCATTCTAGTTAACTACTCTTATAGGTGAAGTTCTAGTTTTTCCAGAAAGCGAACTTCTACATCTATCTTCGATTTACAAGATAAAAGCAACTTTTAAATTAAAGAGCCTTTCTGCTAATAGAGCTTATTATGTCAGAGACAGCAATGATTTTCCTAGAAAGTTGTCCCTGTGTGCACGCCTATTATCTTTGCTTTCCCCCTTCCACTAATGAGCATTTATCTAAAGAGCCTGTTAATCCTCTGATGTGTGCTTCTGGTCAGAGGTAACAATTTGAATAAAACCACTAATCACTTATCACTAATCACTGATCATTAATCACACTTCTCCCTAGTGCTTTGCGACCTGTACAGCTCCCTTTCGGATTATGGAGTCACAAATAAGGATTTTAGCTTTTTTTTTTTTTTTTTTTTTTTATAAAGAATTTCCAGCTTTTGATAACAACATCATTCACCACATGAAAGTTACAAAATACCAAGCGGGGACTTTTCAACAGTGTACACTTTTCTGCTGAAAATAAACCATACCCTTATGAAAGTGTTCCTCCTTCAGCAAAATCCCCACAGATTACACTACATTTTTGCATTCATCTCTCACCTTCCAGCTCTCAATTTTCTTTCAGTCCTGTTTCTGGATTATTTCTGCATGACAGTGTCTTACAAGAAAGTTTTCCTCCACCACTGTTACTTGACGCACTGCTGCTTGTCCAAAGGCCAGACGAGGAAAGTCTGGTGCAAGCCAGTGGGTGAGTATCCCTCTGAAAACTGCATGGTCTCAAGAAGAGCCCAAGCAAGATGCTTCGCGGTAATTATTATGTTTCCGTTCAAGCTTTAATTTCATCTGGCTAAGCACTGTTTCTTACTGATAATATATGGAAGTCTTCTGCTATCACTGCTTAAGATACTCCTGCTATTGTTCTGGATTAAAAAAAAACAAA